>JANRMT010062854.1:113137646-113175035 GCA_026402145.1 Polypterus bichir lapradei | reverse complement strand
TATATATATATTCCTAATGAAATTTACTACAAGGTAATGGTGCTTAACCAAGAAGCAATTAGCTTCCTACTGTACATATTGCTACCAATTTCTGATCTTAGTGTCTAGAATTCTCCCAGGGTAAAAATCTCAGAAATGATTAAAGTTCAAATCAGAAAGACTTTGCTAAGCAACACGCCAGGTGGTTTGCAAGCCAGTGAGACATGACTGCTTTTCCTCTAAAATTTACTATACTGTAAATCATAATTTCATCAATCAAACATGATCTACAACAATATGCCTTACAAAAGCCCATACCTCAATGTAGATAAAATGCTCACTGTTCTTAATCACATGAATGTAGGCATTGTGGATGGATTCTTCATGGTATTTGATACCTGCTGACCAATCTGCAGCAGATCGCAACACCTGTAAAATAAAATTAGAAAGCTTCTTGTCAGCAAATTAAAAGTGTCCTACAAGTACTTGCCGAATAACTTTTAATGAGGAACCTTTAATAACTTTCAAGACAGTCAATCTATGCAGTATAATTCTGCTACATTATCTGTTAAGTAAAATAAGAAAATGAGCTTAACTGTAAATTGGCTCAATATAAGTGTGACCAATGACAGGCTAGTTCCCTGCCCAGGACTGGTGCCTGCTTTGCATCTGATGTTGCTAGGATATGCTGCATTCCCTATATTCCCAGATTTAGGCAGGTATGAAAACACTATGTTGTTATACAGTATTACCTCTTTCATTATTTACAAGTTGAACAGATATCTTATAAAGTCTGTTTAACTAAATCTTAGGGCCAGGCTTAAGGTATAAAAGACCTTAAAGGTTGAAATTGTTTATTTAAAAATCTTCTGCCTCTAAAACACATTATTACATCATAATGGATTTTTGCAAATAATGATTCTAAATTGACTGTTGTAACCTGATATTTCCTTGATCTTGAAACCTAAATCAACACAGGCAGTTGTCAACTCACAACCTATGCATCTTACGACCACTCAACTTATTGCCGCTATCGCATCTCATGGGCAAACGACAGTTTTGCACATGCCAGCTCCATATGCCGTGACACAGTTTATTACCTGCAGCAGTTTTGACTATGTTCATTTACATCTGTTTTACAATTATAGGAAAAAAGGCAATTGATCTTGACACAAAAATGAAGGTGATCAAGCATTATGAGGAAGGAAAAAAAATGAATGCAATTGCAAGTTACTTTAAGTTTGAATCTGGTTAACCTCCGGAGCTTCTGTGTTGTGATTCGTGATTTGTAACTTCGTACAAAGTGCAATGAAGGGGTAATGCAACCACACTGAACTCCTTTATATGTTAATGTTTATTATTAACAGGTTGACATGTTAAAACAGAAAACATATGAACGCTCAAACTCTGCCAGTGTAATTCCTCCTCTTAGAGTTTTTACACAATGAATACCACGAGAGGCAAACACTGATGATGTAACATAACACAGACAGAAAGGATTTGTGAAGTTGTTAAAGGTTCAGCACCAATGCAAGCATTAGTTAAAATGAAACAAAATAATGAAATAAAAAATAACATACACAAAACAAAAAAGAAAAACTACACAATGTGTTAAGAATGATGATAAAAAAGGATATAAAACAAACAATATGACTTAAGAGACTTACTATACATATGGTCAGGTTTGAATACATATACTGGTCTGTCTTATGTTCAGGTCTACTTACAACTGGTTTGCCCGAACTGAACGTGATCGTAAGTCAACAACTACCAGTACATTCAAATTATATAATCATTATTAATTTGATAAATTGCATATTTTTAATATTCTTTCTGTGAGGAGCAATTAAAAAATATGTACTGCTTCAATAAGGAAGCATTGAGGGCACCAAACCATAAAAAATAGTCTTATATTGCATATGAGACAAGGTTTACTGTGACATTTTAAAAAACGGGCAGCACAGTGGCTCAGATGTTCATGTTACTGCTGTCCTGTTTGAAGTCCTGGTTTGGACACTCTTTATGTGGAGATCACATGTTCTCCTTACATATGTATAAGCTTTTAACTACCTTTTTATCAGATACTCCATCATTCTTTCTTTAAGTTGAATAGTAAGTGTTAACTGGCATTCTGTGCTTGTAAGTGTGTTGAGTACATGACGTTGCCCTCTAATGGACTGACATCCCATATGGGGGTTGCTCCTGGCTTGTGTCTGATGCTACAGTGGTAGGTTACAGCCTCCCATGAAGTGAATTCAATATTATATACATGGATGAAAACATACATTATAATCAAGCAGTGTGTGTACACACACACCTATGTTATATCCTACACTTCATTTGTTTATAACTATATTCAAAGATTGCTTTAAATAATGTCAATACTGTATATACTCGCGTATAAGTCGGGCCTTAAAACACGAAAAATTGATCACAAAATCAGGCCCCGACTTATACGCCTGTTCTAAAATGCGACACTTAATTCTTTTTTTTTTTTTTTAATCTTCTTGCTTCCTCCAATCTTGCACCAGTTTCTTGTGTTTTCAGACACATCAAAATCTGTTGCAGCAACGCAGTTACCAATTTCATTCGCCACTTCAGTGACTTTTAATTTAAAACCAAATTCATATTTTCTTCTGATCGAATGCTCCATCATAGATAAGGGACGCTCTTACAAAAAATTTGTGTGAGGGTGTAAGATACAAAAAACACAAAACAAAGCAAAAGTTGCTTTGGAATAGTTTGGGTATTACCGTGTGGTCACGTAGACACAATACATAGGAAAAAATGGCAGTGTGCTATGTGGTTATTCTCTCAGGTGGGAGTTAGCATATCATAATTAATCTCTTGGACAAAAAGCGCGAGTTTTCCGCATTCAACTTATACGACCGACATTATAAAATACCAGAAATTAAACAGTAAAATCAAACCCTAATCCGCGGGAGAACTTAAATGCGAATATATATAGTACATCACACTCTCCTGTATATACTGACATTTCATAATCTAAATTAGGATATAGCGGGTTGGATAATGGATGGATGGATGGAAATACATAAATAAGCAGTCTGTCTTTTTTTTCTTGTACACTTTTGGTTAGTTTGACAGCCTATACTTAATTTATAAATATGCTTAACAATGAAGAAAAAAATAAACTTGTATAGACAATCAAAAATGTTTTTGCACTGGAGCCCAAAATGACAAAAATGAATGTTTTTCAGATTTTATTTTTGTCTAAACACATGGGTGAAAATGTTCTGTTCCAACAGAAAAATTAAACTCTTTGCTTCACATTATACAAATGGACATATATAGAAACCCAGTCAGTTGTACCTGTATCAAAATACTTAAATGTTTTTTGTAGAGCTTCATGCACAGAAGTAAGAAGGAGGTTTCAGTAGAGCTCAGCTCAGCTTTTGAAAGTGAAGAGCACAGACAGAAAGTGCTTCGTAGGAGTCTCACCTGTACTTTTGTCATAATGGAGCCTGGCACCTTATATTTCAAATCATTTGCTGTTATGTGGGATTTTGGTAACAGGAATGGATAAGACAATGACCTGTACTTGGGCTTCATGATCTGTTAATGAAACAGAAAATTATTGACATATTCAATAAAGCATACAGTTTTACAATCAAATGTTATTTACAAAATAGCTTACAATATCTAAGTTTGAAATTTGTCTTGAGAATAAAATCAATTTTGCTTTGAAGGCTTTCACATTTGTAAACATTTCATGGACAAATTGATCTTTCCCTTGTAGCTTCGTGCTCAGCACATTCATGTGTGTCAGTAGGTTCATAGCGAATGGAGAATCACAAATTCAGTTTGTGTCACTCAGCTCAGCAAAATCAATTTCCCATTAACTACAAAAATGAGCGTAAATCCCCTTTGAGCTCCTGCACTCGCTAACATACTTTACCCAAACTTAACCAGCGGGCATTAGATTGGTAAAGTAAGTCGTGGTGATCAGTATCAGTTTCTTCAAAGAATTTAATAAATTGATGATGGCTAAGTCTCTTCGCTCGTATAAAGTTAACAAGCTTTACGACTAACTTTATGACATTATCAAGCTGCAGCACAGACTTGCACAGGGTTTCCTGGTGGATTATGCAGTGTAGGAAAATTACAACCAACCCTGGGTTTTCCTCTTTCACCTTATCCTGGATTCTTTTCAGCATCCTGATGTTTTTTCCTGTCAAGTTCATGATCCACCTGTTTACACCATGGTAGCTTCAGCCTCTCAATGACACCAGACAACCTGTCATATAAGTCCGCTCCTCATTTTGTCCCTTTTATGGACTTTATGGTCAAATACCCCTCCGTGATCTCGAAATTGTCATTAATCCCTCTAATAAAGCCTAGGAGCTGCACAATTTCTTTTATGTTGTTACTTTCGTCCAGTGCTAAGGAATAGAACTTAAATGACTGACCTTTTATTGTTTAACTGGCTAGCCAAGTCTTCATCACTTAGTTCTTTATGGCGAGTCACTATTCTGTATGATAAAATAATTTGTTCAGATTTGTTTTTGCTTTCCGAGCACAAGAGACTTGCTGCCTCTACCATGCACTCTTTCAAAAACTCCCTTTCAGAGAAAGGCTTGCTGGATTTTGAATTTGAATGACAGCAAATAACTTGCCTTGGTGCTTGACTCCTGAATAGTAGTTTGTTGGAAAAAAATATTTTGCCATGACTGTAAATTGGCCGCTGACCTCTGAGCAGTACTCGTCCTTTCTTGCATTGACTGATTGCTAGGGTAGTTAGCATGCTTGGTGGAAAAGTGAGGGTCAATGTAATGGCAAACGTGAAGAATGAATATCTGTGTGTAGAGAAGATAGACTTGAGTTTGGAAAAGGCATTAGTGCGCTATCTAGTGATATCCGCCAGGTATTGCAGGAAAACGCAGGAAAATTGTGAAATAAATGCAGTTTTTAGGGCAATTTTGTAAATATTTGGTGGTTCGGATTAAACAGTTTGATAGGCCAGATGTGGCCCGTAGTGTGCCCATCCCTGGTGTAAACATATACTGTAGCTAAAGGCATCTTAAACAGCACATGATCTAGTGTAACAGAATACTAGGCAGCTCTGTACAACTACCTGAAATAAAAATAAAATCACAGAAAACAGAAGCCTGCATTTCAAGAGTGGTTCATTTTAACCATCACAAATACCATAGATAACAACTACTTGCTTTAGTGAAGTTCCAGCGCTGGATAAAATGCCTTGCCACGTCTCTAGCTGCTTTCCCATGTACCATTGATGCAATATCATGCCAGGGCATTCGTGGTGTTTTGTATCTGTCGATAAAATCTGCAAAGATATTTAATATGTTAAATACACCCTGGAAAAAAAATCCAAATTTTAAATATGAAGGACTAAGTCATGATCATTCAAAATAAATAATTTTAAAATTTTGGTTTAATAAAATAATTTATGGGTTTTGCAATATAAGCAGTTATAATAAAATATTTTTGAGCATCTCAATGCTCTGTTTCTTAGGTCCTCCGAAGAGTGAAGTATTAAAGAAAGTGTGCATACAAAGCTAAGGGCTTGCTATAAGGGTGGATGCAGCTCAGATTATAGTGTAAACTAAACTTTTCAGATTCAGTAACATTTAATTTGCATCTGCCATTCTGTGAAAACAGCTAGTATAATTGTACTTAGTCAGAGGGACAATAAAATAAGTATGTTGTACACCACTTCATTTGTCACATCCATAGTCTTACACACCTAAATCAGCATCACACTAAACAACTTCAAGTTGAAGAACATGTCACACTGAATGACTGCAGCTGGTTTTTCTTGATACCTTGTGACTACCCAACAAGGAATTGCGTGAGGTGACAGATTACATGAATCTATCACAACCTTTAGCGCAATTTAACATTTCCTTCTACACCATAAATATTATAAGCCTGCCTCATTTTGGCAACCAATTAACGCATTGCCTGACAGCTCTAGTGGCTGCATGAATATTTCCTACATACTGTATCGGGAGTACCGCTGCAGTCTGGACCTGTCTTTCAATTTCTTAAATTTTGTATGCTATATGCCAAACGTGAGGCATTGGGCAGACAAGGCTTTCTTCGTGTTTGTATGGTCCACAATTTACGTTCGTCTATATTTTATGATTTGTACTTCTGACTTACTGTTCATTCGTTGTCAGCTCTCACACATAAAAGAGTCCATCCCAATGATTAGTGTCATACTGAAACTTTTATGATTTTGTTGTGGTGAGTCATAGAGTGTTATGACTGAGTTTCTAAGAATGTGACATTATACTGGTGATCACAGTCTCCATGCGACTCTCCACAACTCACCAAAATTACATAAATTAAAACTATGACTAAAGATGATAGAAAAAGTTGTGTAGTGTGATGGGTCTTTGCTTGAATGATAGTGCCTTTGTATTATTAATTTGCTTATCTCAGGAATGGATAAGTACAGCATATTGAGATAGATGCTTATCAGGCATTCTTTTTGGCATAGACACTTCTGGAGACCAATACAAATGCTCCTTTTCAATGGTTTAAAATTCCTTGATCACTGCTTTCATGTTTTCTTTTGCCACTAAGCAGCTGGCATATACCACATATCTTGGCTTTATATGCAAATGCCCTTTTATGTTTGAGTTTTTTATACATAGCTTCTGGAATTGACAACTCATCCAGCACTTTCAGATAACGGAGTTCAGATATGTTTTTGATTCAGATGTGGTGCATCAGATATGCACACCATTAATTAAATCTGCATCACATCTTCAAGATCAATACAAGTTAAATCAACAGTTTACTTGCACAAGAAAAAGCTTCTTGCCTTACATGCTCATTTATTTCATTATGACATGAGCTTAGCTCAAGTATAAGCACAAAACTGAGAGACTGTCCATGCCAAATGGAAATGTGTTCCTGGATAAAATAGTGGGTTCAGGGATGATTGAACATTTGTAGGGCAGAAATTTGTAACTCATTCATTTTGAAATCACTGTCTTGTCAAGGAGCTCATCCTGCACTAGAGATTATTCAAAGCTTGAAAAGTCCTTGACTGAAGATATCAGTTAGACAGGTGTTGGGTTTTATAAGTGGAGAATTTCTGACCCAAATCAAGGCTATTCCAAGTTTAATTTTCTTGATTGCTACCTGGAATTTAAACTTTACAGGACATTGAAATTGGCTTGTCACTTTTGTTTTGTTTTGGTCTACACTTCATCGCATCTGCAACTCTGGCCGTCAGAAGATAATTCAGCTGCTTTAACTGTTACTTTTAGCAGTGATCCTCATATCGCTCTTTGTCAGAGGAAATAAAGATAGAGGAAGTGAGACCAATCCAATATCAATATACAATATCTAAAAACACATAAACATGGAACTCAGTTTCTTAAAAACAAGATACTTACCATCAAAAGGTTTGTCCAGTTGGATCCAGTCTTTAAAAACAAAGTTGCAGTAGTCCTTTCCATGCCAGAACCGAGTGTCTCCTTGCAGCTCTCCCACACCAGTCTGCAGGCTTCTCATTGATCCTGTTTCTGAATAAAGACACCACAAGGAAAAAGAAAAGAGGCTGTTAATTCTTCTAAGCCTCTGTTGAAAAAATATACAAAAAAGAATGATATTGCTTGGTTCCTTTGGTCAGTTCTGATGTTACCATTATAAGTCATTCATCCATTTATATCTAAAGCCACTTAAAACAACTCAGAGTCAAAAGAAGGGAGGTGGAGCCTACCCTGGTAACCTCAGGTGCAAGGCAGGAGACAACCCAATCCTTAGGCACACACCTAGACTTATGGATGGGGGGCACATTACAGAAGATACTAGAATTAAACAGAATTCATGACCAAAGCCTGCCTTGCTTGTTATCTTGCCTGATTTGTATAATATTGGATTTATTGTATATGTGTGGTGTTTGTGTGAGAAAAACTGAAATCTTTTAAAAAGATGCATAAGAACTCACAGAGTTTTTCACACCTTCCATGAAAAATGACAAACAACAACCAAAACAGGAAAGGTTTTAAAAACAAAGCAAAGATGTTTTACCCTTAAAGGAATACTCAGCTCAAAAATGATACTGATTGTATTTTACTTACCCCATGCAGTTTATAGTGAAGGCTGATTAAAAATTTTAATCTCACGTTTTCATGCATATCAGAAATAACAAAGATTCTGATATAGCAGGTGTCTATGGTGACAAAAGTAAATAATATCAAAACCATCTATGAGAAAATCTCACATTACTTGTTCCGCATAATCCACATATCAAGTTGTCCAGTTATGCTCACAAGATCCCAAACACATGCATTATAAAAATATTGTTAAATAAACCACCTCTGAGAAAAAGTGTTAGTGAATGAAAGTGAAACACACCAAGATGTGAACGAGCATTTGAATTGTTGAACCACCTGCCCTCATTACATTTATACTGTATGCATACTGTATGTATAACTGGGGTATCTTATTTAGTGGCAGTCTGTGAAGGAACTGTGAGAAAGCTATACTAATCACTATGCTGTTCTGTAATTTTAAAATCTATCTTTTAATATTGACACTTATTTTTTTCAGTTTTACAAGTTTATTTTGTATATTTGTGTTACATTATTAGTTTATGCTCGTCAGATCTCTATTAAAAAAGAAATGTAAATTAAAAAGGTTTCCTGGCTAAAATGATAAAAAATTATCCATCTGCTTTGCTAACTTGAAGCACTGCTAGTCACAGGGAGATGAAGCCTTTACCAGCAGCAGTGAGAACAAAGAAGACACCAAACACAGACATGGAATTAGTCCTTTGCGGGGTACACTCAGGCACCCCCCAAGTTCACTCAATATGACCCATTTTAGAATTATAAAGGAAATTAGAGAACAAAAAGAAATCACAAAGAAAGAAAGAAAAAAAAAACACTTTCTATACACTTGGTCACCTTGCCAGGTGCTTAATCCAGGTCCCTAGAGCTATGAGACAGGAGCACAAATGAAAAAGAATAATAATAATAAAGAAAAAAGGAAGACTTGAAAGGTTAAGTTTGATATGGTGAAAACAGTTCTGTTTTATTTTTCTGCAACAAATACTTTCCTTCCATTTTATATCTTTTCTGTTGTTATTAAAATTGTGACACAAAAGAAGACACACCTTGACTGAAGATATATTATAGGCAGATGCACAAGGAAAAAGGAGGTGAATCACAATAATAATGGCATGCTAAATGGCCTCTTCTCCATAACAGTCTTATGCCGTAATAATGAAACAATATCTTCTTTGTAAGGCTGCGTCTGTTAACCCAATACTGTCACTTGTTGAGGCTGCACCCTAAATTCCAAGACTTTGCACTTATAAAAAGTGCTGTTAACCAGTCTCTTAGATAATTGAAAAACAAACTAAGAGCTTTTAGAACACTTTGAATATTGTAGACACACAGAACAGGCATGGCAAAGCTGAAAGCTGATATGCTTTAATATAAGTTGCTATTTATAAAATTTACACACACAACCATTTGGAAGACAAAATAAATATTCTGTTTTTTCAGTTAATTTCCAGGATGGAAAACTAGAACAGATGAAAGCAATGCAAAAAATGGGCAACGGCAGCAAAGACAAGGCAACACAAAAAGCCATTAAGCCAGACGGCATACTGAGTCTAGCTAAAGCTTGAGTTACGCACAAACTGAGCTGTATGATCTGAAAAATATTTTATAGGTATATGCGAAAATACTCTTCATAAACAGGCTATTGATATTAATGCCAATGTGCTTCTTACATGTCTATTTGGGCATCCAAGACACTAAACATGCACCTTTACATTTCCACATATGCCAGGGACATAGCTGAAGATAAAATGTCTTAGCACATGCAAACATGATAAAATGTGGTGTGTGTGCTCTTGCATATGCTACAATGTACTTGCTCCGTTTTTTAGAATCTGTTACTGCCTTATTTTTATTTTGCTAGTACTGGTTCCATTTTCCTAAGACACAGTAAAGGACATGGGAGTCCTTGAAATAAAGTGACAGCATGTTATTGCCATTTTAATAAGAAACTAGTTGTGTCCATATGTCTTAAACATGTATTCTGTTTTAAGCAATCAACATTGCATCAACTAACTAAAACTAAAAATTCTTAATTAATTTATCATATTCCAACTCATGCATAATTTTATGATAAAACAGATCATAAGCCAAAACCTGAACCACTACCAAAAACATAAAAGTTTGTTTTCTTGTTTGGTATAGGAGGAAAAATGAAACAATTATAAAGAAACACAGATCTATGCACCAGCTCACTAACCTGCTAATGACACTGCAGCAGCTGGTACAGTATGTATTCTCATAATCATCTGGATATAATCATCTGGACCTGGATGGCAAAGTGTTTTCTTATACTCCTAAAACGATGGCGACTAGAACAACTTTGCGCAAATCATGCTAGCAGCCAAAATGAGCATCAGAAGATAAGTCATCTACTTTTTTATTTTACTTTTTTATTTTTTCTTTTGTCCATGAACTATTCAGATCTTTTCCTTCTTTTTTTTGTTTGCTTTTCACTTAAATATTGTGGAACTGCAAAAGCAAAAGCTTGAGCCAAACAAAACATGAAATAGAGGATTTTGAATTTTGCAGTGGGACACAGGCAGCAGCACACTCAACTCACCAGCCTCTGACCGACAAAGACTTTGCTCAGATTCATGATGGAAAATCTTCAGCTGGGGCTTAATGCTGGATATTAAATTTGGATGACTCTTACGATGCTGATACCAACCTGAAGAAAGGTTTGCTTGTTTATTTTACAGGAATTAACTGGATTAATGTACAATAGTATTTTAAAAACTCCACAAGCCATTGGTTAATAGCACAGCCTGAAGCGCTATAAAAGAAACAAATCATCACAAGTTTGCAAATGAGCAACATGCATCACCTTACAGCAGTACTGCAGATATCAAAAATTAGATCAGGAAGATCAATGAAAATGCAACCTGAAATTCTCCAGCTGTCACAGAGCTCTGCTTGGTAAAAACTGTGCATTTCTCAGGACCACACATATTTGAAGAATAATGTATTACCTATCATTCACATTGTTATCTGCTCATCAGACTTGGGCACCTTCAAGTAAATAAATAACCAAAACAGAACATGAAATACAAACCTTGGATCTCAAAAATGACAGATGTTTGTGATAATATTGCAGTTGACCAGTCAATGGTAAAAACATTTCCATATCTGTACTACATCAGACAGTAACTTGAATTATACCATCCAACTGCCTTTGGCAGGAGCCTAGCCAGATTTTGTCAGGGTGTTTCAAAGCTTGCTGAACAGGACAGTCTCCCAACTCACATAATGGTGCTCTCTGGTTAGCTGATGACCTCAGTTTTAATAATTAGATTTCTCTCTATATATAAATTATAAATAAATTCTGATACTATCCAGTCTACATATTGTGAAGGGGTATGTCAGCTTGAAAATGTTTGTAAAGTTCAAAGCTGGAACCATTATGACACAGATCAGTGATGTCCTTAAAGGGGACAGTAATATAGACCCAAAAACTGGTGTGAGAAAAATGACACTATAAGGGAGCAGTAAGCCTTGTAACTAAGGTGTCCGCTCAGTAGGAATAAATTATTGGAGGCAGTATAGAGAGAAAGAGGGAGATAAAAAACATAAGTTGACAAAAAGCCAGAACAATGAGAGGATGGAGCACATGGTCTGAAGCTGGGAGAAGTGGGGATAGTATCTATTGTCTAGAAAGCAAAGTGATAACTTAGCATTAATGAGCTGGGGAGCAGAACCATAATGTCCTTTTAAGGCAGACTTATCCAGAAACTGCCTTCAAGACCAGACCACTTAAAGTAATATTCCATCCAAATATTATATATATTTTTTATGTTACTTACCACAAGTAGTGTATAGTGGTGGTTGAGAAAAAAATTTAATGTCACATTTTCATGCAGACAAGGGAAAATAGTTTATTATATGATGGTGACCTTTCTGTCCAATGGCAAACAGTATGAATAAAATTCATTGAAAAAAAAAAAAACTTCTTTCCTGTTTATCTTATCTGCTGAGTTTTCTGGAAGTAAGTATTAATGATATTTTAGCAACAAATGCATGCATTCAGTACGTCTTGAGCAAACAAATAGATAATGGACACACAGAATATGTGACACTAGTAACATGATTTTTTTTTTCTTTTTCCATGGGCATTTTTCACATTATTTACATTGGACAGAACAGGACATTACATTCCATTATCTCATAACCTGTTTTCTCTTGTTCTGCGTGAAAGTGTGAGATTAAAAACTTTTCTAGGGACACTAGGGGTTACTAGAGGACGTTCTACCATGATGTCTTTAGTGCCAAAGAAGGACTGCTTCTGACTTTAAAAGTGATTACGGAAATTAATTTAAAGCAGGACCAAGACAGAAAACCAATTAGGTCTGGAATAAGAAGGAGACTTTGGAATTTGATGGACTAAGTTTGTGTGTGAGGGACAGTGAAAGGCAGCAATGGTAAGCTAGGAGGTTTCGAGGTACTGTTTTTAGTGGTGCTTGAGTGAGTGAGCCAACCCTCCAGATAGAAAGGGTTCAAGGGCAGAGAAGTAGCAGATTCATGTGTTACCATTTCAGTTCTCAGTTTATTGATTCTTCCCCGTGTATGTTTAATTCAATAAATGTGCTACATAAATTTAATATATTTTATTAGCAATACTGTTAGTAGAGTACATATATAAGCTATAGATGTAAATATTCTGGTAGCACAAGAAAAGCCACTAAAGAAGAGATAAAGAGCAATAAATATTTCAGAACTTGGTCATCTTATTTTCAGCAGATTGCAAAAAATGCAATGGAAAGGGCAGGGTACTTACACAAAATTCAATAAATGTTAAAAAGACCGAAGCCACCTCAAAAAGGCCAGGAAGCAATAAATAGGGCAGCCCCATCCAGCCACACAAACTAAGACAGAGATACAGATGAACTAGGAAGGAAATTCAGTTTACCTTACCAAGCCAGACCTCTCATTTAAAGACTCATTTAAAGTTGATGCTAAGGACTTTTTTTCTTATCATTTTTGAAACTGTTAATTCTTCTTTCTAGCATGATCTCCTATGTTAACTGTTAAAAACAGGCTAATTTTAAAGAGAACATTGTGTTATAGTAAAGCTATCAATCATATTTGAAATTAGTTATATCTGAAATGGTGTGGTGTACTAGTTCATGTTTGGCTCCCATTCTGTGATAATACACGATCGATCAATCGATTGATAGATAGATAGATAATTTGTCTTTATTTAAGGCAATGAAATGATTAAATATTTGCCATTTCCTCATTCAAAACTGAAGTGAAAAGGTATTGACTAAAAACAAAGTTTGTCAAAGCTCTCCTCTCTAACCAAGATAGCTGTATAGTGGAGCAAATGGAAAAAAAAAATATTATCTACAAGCAGTTATAGGCCTGCTTCCACAACAAACCAGTCAATTATATATTTTTTTGTATTTCCATGATGTATACAAACAATCTAGTTAGTGTGCTATCCATGATGAAAAAATATTATATTAGAAGAGACAATCATTAAAAAGTACCTCATAAAACCCAGCTTATGAAGAATAAGACTATTTAAATAAATAAAACATTTGATTTCAATTCTGCTGTGAGGTGTCACCATCTAGTACTTACTTTCTTCACTGCTCTCTATGCTGCTAACACTATCTGCATGATGAAGGTGATATTTATGAAGCTGCTTATACAGACTAAAGGCTCGATGTCTCCTTGTCTTTCCAACTCCTTTCAGTCTGGGCATGTCCACAGTATCTCTGTTTTTCTCACTGCTGCCATTGGCGTGTGGCGGGCTCTCTTCAGGACTGGCTTCTTCTGGGCTTAGGTTTTCTTCATCTTCATCGGTTGGCTGTAGGACACAAGATGGGATAAATTTGTGAAAAGTGAAAAACAAAGTATAGTGAAGCAGTTAAGCTAGAAGGTGACAAGTCACATTAAAGTTTTACTGACAAAATATGGCTCATATTTCCAAGGCTCAAGGTGTCACTGACAAAATAGCATGTGTCCTTTACAAACAGAGCCAACAGAGAATCTTGTTCATAATTTGAAGGTGCTTTGGGAATAGTTGAAAGTTTTAAAAGGTGACTCAGAATAGTTAAGCATCACCACTAGCTGCAATTTAAGGAATTATTCAGCACAAATTTTATAAGAGTCTTGTATGTCAAAAAGCTTAAGTGGTCAGTGGAGAACAGTAGTTGGGCCATCAGGGACAAATTACATATATATGGTGTTGTACCATGTTAGCCATTATCAATTTAGTGAATATATATATATTTATATATAAACATACAGGTATATATATATATCTATCTATACTATGGGCGGCACGGTGGCGCAGTGGTAGCGCTGCTGCCTTGCAGTTAGGAGACCCGGGCTCGCCCTGCGTGGAGTTTGCATGTTCTCCCCGTGTCTGCGTGGGTTTCCTCCGGGCGTTCCGGTTTCCTCCCACAGTCCAAAGACATGCAGGTTAGGTGGATTGGCGACTCTAAATTGGCCCTAGTGTGTGCTTGGTGTGTGGGTGTGTTTGTGTGTGTCCTGCGGTGGGTTGGCACCCTGCCCAGGATTGGTTCCTGCCTTGTGCCCTGTGTTGGCTGGAATTGGCTCCAGCAGACCCCTGTGTTCGGATTGAGCGGGTTGGAAAATGGATGGATAGATGGATATATCTATACTAATAAAAGGCAAAGCCCTCACTGACTGACTCACTCACTCACTCATCACTAATTCTCCAACTTCCCGTGTAGGTCAAAGGCTGAAATTTGGCAGGCTTATTCCTTACAGCTTACTTACAAAAGTTAAGCAGGTTTCATTTCGAAATTCTACACGTAACGGTCAACAACGTTCGCCATGTTGAACTTTCTTATTTATGGCCCTATCTTCACAAAATTTGGTAGGCAGCTTCCCTGCGCTAACCAAAACAGAAGTACGTACTTATTTCAGTGGTATGACGCCACTGTCGGCTGCCATATTGAACTTTCCAACGTCACTAATTCTCCAACTTCCCGTGTAGGTAGAAGGCTGAAATTTGGCAGGCTCATTCCTTACAGCTTACTTACAAAAGTTAAGCAGGTTTCATTTCGAAATTCTACGCGTAATGGTCATAACGGTCGACAATGTCCGCCATGTTGAACTTTCTTATTTATGGCCCCATTTTCACGAAATTTGGTAGGCAAGTTCCCTGCGGTAACTGAAACCAATGTACGTACTTATTTCGGTGGTATGACGCCACTGTTGGCCGCCATATTGAACTTTCCAATGGTCATTGTTACTTATGGGCCCATCTTCAATAAATTTGGTACGCGGGTTCCCAACGCTAACTGAATCCTACTTACGTACATATATACGTCCATAGCCTGCAGCTCGGTCACCGTGTGAGGCGCCGTTGGGTCCCCCATCCCAACGCCTCCCACGTTGTGGCTGCCTGCCTATATAAGGCCATTCGTCGCTCTGGTCTCTACATTCCCTTCCTTGCTTCGCCACGGGACTCACGTCTCCCTGCTGATAACTACAGCCTTTTTATTTATCCACAGCTTCTCCGCTGTTTTATTGTTCGTTTATTACGATTATAGTTATTGTGTAGGTATTTTAGACTTACTTTACATTGTTCAGGTACCCATTTGCTTTATCGTTCCAACCGTACCCCCATTAACATGTCTATCGAGGTGATCACCATCGATCAAAGAACTGTCACTTACCGAGTGGTTTACATGCCCGGAGATGACACCTGCCTTTTCCATTCTCTTTGTTACATATTGCACGGCCATATCAGGCTCACTCTTGATATCCGGAAGAACATTGTGTCTTATGTATTGAATGACTGGGACAGGTTCAAGGTGTGGACTGATGACGGTACAGGAGATAATTATACTACACAGGAGCACTATAAGAGTGAAATGCTTAAGCCCTTCACTTATGGTTCTGCATGTGAGTTGATGGCTGCCGCTGAATTGTTCGGTTGTCGCTTTCAAGTGTACCAAAATGGCCAAATATTTTACACCTTTCGTCAACCGCCAATGCCTCTTAAACATCTTAGATTCACAGGTGACAATTTCAGTAGTGGACACTTTGATGTTTATGAATGTTTAAACTCTCAAAAGCTGAATGTGAAGTTATCCATGAAACCGGTTGTATGCTTACAATGCTTGACAGATGCTGAATGTCACTTCAACACAAGTCCTGCAAATACTGTCATAATTGAAACAAACCATGAAACTCAAACCGATTATGACAGCAACAATCCAAACAGTGAGATTTGAGACAAGATTACTTTTCACATGGCCAACTGTACATTGCATGCTCAAGAGTAAGCTCAGCGCACAGCTTGGTCATATTACAACCGGAGGGCCGAACTGACAATGTGGTATACAAAGAGATCCTTAACAAATAATTATTGGTATATTTTCCCTCAGTTTAAAAAGGTTTAATTTTCTTCTTAATAAACATTTTAAGGCAGTACTTTGCCGCTGTGAAGCACGGGTATTTTGCTAGTATATATATATATATATATATATATTTTTTATAAGAACAAAAATACTAGGTTTCTGTCAGACACGATGCCCTAGAATACATATTCTTATCCTCAGTCCTTCTGGCTTCTCCTATTTATTTATTTTGCTTGATTCTTATTGAACAGTCCTTACTGTTAATCAATCTCCTTGATCTCTTATTCAGTTTGTAAACTGAAATATACAGAGTGATGGCTCAGAGGCTAACAAACTGCCCTGGTATCTGAAAGGCTGCCAGCTCAAATCCCATTACTGCCAGAAGGGATTCTACTCCAATGGGCTCTTAAGCAAGACTGTTAACTTGCAATTGCTCCAGGAGCACTGTACAATAGCTGACACGGTGCTCTGACCCCAAGGGGTACGTGATAACTGCATTTCTTTGTACTTGTACAATGACAATAGCATTGAATCATTATAATTATCATTATCATTACTAGGGCATTTCACTCACCAAAGGCCTGCGCTACGCACCAGCCACTTCGCGTCTCTGCCGCTCGCGTATGTGGATTTCACTTTCACCAAACAACAAATCTTTTAATTCTTGCGGATACACCTTTTCATTGGGAAGAAACACTACTTTTCCCTGAGGGCAACACAAATTAGATGGTCTACAAGTCTCTGACTTAAAGTTTAAATCCGAAACAAAACATTCGATCTCTTTTCGCTGTTATGTTATTTCACTGAGTAATAATTTCCATTTGTTTGCACTAATGCAATCTTTACTATAATTTTTTTAAGACTTTCTAATTTTAGTGCTTTCATTATCTCTAACCTGCTCTGCAAGTGTATTGCGCTAATGTTTTTGAATTCTTTACAACATTCTACTTTGTCAGCTACTCTTTGTCTTTTATTTCCAGCCCCGGGTGTGGTACATCTCTTGGCCCAAAGTCTTGTCTTGCGGGACGTGAAAGTATCCCTCTGGAAAAAGTAACGTCTAGTCCCAGACTAAAAAGTCTTGTCTCGTCCCAGGATGTTTTTATTATAATAGAGATATACATAGCATTTAGATTATAGGCAAATAAGACAATACTCCTCTCGGGCCTATTGCCTGCATTTCCGGAGATATACCTTTAAAGACTATGCATCAATAGACACAAGTAATGGCTCATTATGACTTGACTTGCACACAGCTTTGGAACTAAGCAATTAACAGTCGCAGCAGGTAGTTTTAAGTAACAATCACCAATTTTATTCTTTGAGACGTTTTGTGAGCTTGATTATCAAATGTACAGAACTTTACTTAATTAACAAGAATGTAAATCTGTATACTACAGTATGCATGTTAGCACTACATTCTACTGCAGTATATACTTTTCTAGTGCTTCCATTAAACAAATATATCTGTCCCTAAGGCATCCTTTAGTCAGATGAGAAAACAGAGACTGATTCAGTTTTTCGGTTTAAAAGCAAACCATCTTAAACAGAAATGTAATCATTTATAATCATTATCATCATATTTAAATCATTTTGTACTATAACAAAAGAGTCTGAGGAACAAAAAGCCAAGATAAACTAATTACAATTAATGCAAACCCTGGCAAAAGAATGTGACTTTTACAATCAGAATTTTTAGAAATGTCAAACAAGAAATCATTTGCTTTGTTGAATTGTTTTATTTCTTGCTAGTCAGTTTACAACATTATTTTATATTGCTAAGGATAAATATATTACTTTTGCAGAGTCCTCTAATCAATCACCCTGTGGAAAAGGCAGATGCTTTAAACCACAGGTGTCAAACTTCAGGCCTGGAAGGCTGCAGTGGGTGCAGGTTTTCTTTTTAACCCTTTTCCTAATCAGTGTCCAGTTTTCACTGCTAATTTACTCCTTTCCTTGTATTTTAATAGCCCTGTTTTTAAGGATTAAGTCTTCTCAGTTGATTCTTTTCTTCATTAAAATACAGCCAAACAGAAATGAGACATGAAACGAGCCAACAGATGAGCAGCTAAATTGGGGCTTCAAACTCCAACTAGTTCCTTAATGAGAAGCTGATTCTTGCTGTTAATTAAACCCGTTATTCAATTCCATGGCTTGTTGCTGCTCTCTTTTTGCCACAGCAGACATTTCCAAAACTGTTGATATTCTGTTTTTTTCTAAGAACTCCTAAAATGTTTTGGTAACCAGAGGGATCAACCTTACTGAGACCTTCATCTTTATTTTCAGATTTTGTTTGATGGGTACAGGTGAGCTGGTCATGTCCTGCTTGTTTTATGTCTCATTACTGCCCGGCTGCTAATTAAGGAAAAAACAACTAAGGGGCCTGAGTCAAGCTAATTAAAGCTAAGGCTAAAGTTAATTAGCATCAAAAACTGGTCACTAATTAAGAAGATGGTTAGAATGAAAACCTGCAGCCACTGCGGCCCTCCAGGACTGGAGTTCGACACCCCTGCTTTATACTCTGACATGCAATCAATTTTATATCTTTTTCCAGGTAACAACAACCCTTTCCACTTCTTGTTTTTCATTACCTTGCTGTTTCAATCTGTTGGCATTTCCTCTACTTCTTTTTCTCGTTTTGCTAGCTTTTCACCTGTTTTTCTGTATGATTTATCTGAAAGTCTCTCTATCTCTGAGTGTAAGGAGTGTTCACCTCCTTACTGTTTATGCTTCCTTCTGTACTACTTCTCCATGTCTTCACTACTACTGGCAACCCCTCTGAACACAACACTCCTCTAAAATGATGTTCAACATTCTGGGCAGTATTAAACCTTGATGTACTTTTATTTCTGCAGTTGCATCAAAGACCAGTCCCCAATATCATGTTCTATACTATGATATTTCTCAAGGTTTGGAACTTGGCCTACTTTTGTTCAACATGTTGCCATGTTTTTGCTTCTGGAGCAATTGTTTCATCACCTTGACATTGTGTTTTACACAAATGCTGTGGGTATCTAATTTTTATCTTAAACCCACTATTTAATGATCATCAACTTGCTTAAACTGCACAAGAGCACATGCGTCCGATAAAACTCTGGAGCTGACCACTAGAACATTGAAATACTTCTTGCTGGATCACCAATCAGTTCAAGAAACTTGACTTCTTCTCAGTGAATTTTGTCTTCTCATCCACCCTAGAAGTCATTCTCAAAATCTCGGCTGCAGTACGATTCTCTTTCTAACATCTACAATGCGCTGGCAGAACTTGACTCAGTCTCTTCTGCTGTTTCATTCCTTTATTACTTTTTGATTGACAAATTTTACTGAGATTCTCTATTCATTGGCCTTCCAGCAGAACGTTTTAGCAAATTACAGCAGCGGATTAAAAAACAGTGAGCCTCTTACCCCTTAGACATACCCAATAACACACCTTTTACATCATATTGAGTTAGCTTCTAATCTCAACGGCTAACCTACAAATCTGTCTTATTTTAACTTCACAGACTATCTGTCATCACTGAAGGCTCTTGTAAGCCTGACAGACATCTAAGATCTTCAAACACCAACCATTATATTAATGTAAAACCTTGTTGTATCACTCATGCTGAATACTTGTCTAAGCGTTGTGGTTTCTGCTCTCTCCATGATAGTAAGATAAAGGTTCATCATTATTAACATTTACATCCAAACCGAAAAACACTTGTTATGTCTTGAATTTAAGATTATTAACGCCTGCAATTTGGTTTCTGACGGACTCTCCATTGCTGTTAATCATCTTAACTACCACGGTGTGTCAAAAAATCATTTATACTTTGTAGGATTTGTACACATCCTCACATTTTGTTATGTATCTAAATAATCTTGTATTGTACCTTGTTATCTTTAATCTTTCAATTGTATTGTTGTGTGATTTAAATAAAAATAAAAAACTTGTTAGTTTAATCATTTTCTCTTATAAATGTTGTTACAATGTGTAATAATATCTTTGCTGTCAGTGCACACAAATGAGTCTTCTGACTCATTTCACTTCACTTTCTTGTTTCTCATTTTTTTCATTAGTTGTGTTATGAATTTTTCATTTGTGTTAATGTTTTCAGGGCTGAATACTCTTATCTTTACCAAGGTTCTGAATGTTAGGGAATCTCATTAGATTATTATTTCAATGTTATATTCTGCTTTGAATAAAGTTCAATTTATTTAACATTATGTACTGAAATCCAACACGTCACCATTATGTTCTTGGTTAGCTGTAGAGTTTTGTGGCACCCTTCGCTAAGATGCATCAGTGGGTTTCTATGTGGCATGTTCTTAAAGTTGCCTTGTGTAATGTATGGTGCTGAATACTCCAGAATGACCAGAATTGCAGTCCTTTCATTTATGCTTTATTCGGAAGTCAGAGTTTACACCTTTGGAGAGGAGCACTATTACAGTTTCTTAATCTTTATTATACTGGGCTTCAAAAAAGAAAACTATGAACGGTAGATGCAGTAAAACATCTTAAAAATCAACCTCTTAATGGAGAAGTAAATGCAAGGTGACATAAGGTTACATGACTGATTAAAAAAAAACGCTGAAAATTCCTGTTGGCACAACTGTGACTTGGTTGATTAAGATAAGTTTAGGATTAAAGGACACTGTTCAACACTAGTTTTGGAATTACTTTTCTCTTGTGAAATATTTACTTAAAGTTATATTAAAATGTGAGATGTTTTCATGGCGTTGACAGAATAAACAAATTAGAAAACTCTTAAAACTTTAGTAAACTTTGCATATGGATTACTGAATGCTATGACAGGAAAAAGAATGAAAGTCATTTTTATTGAATTAAAAAGTAGTTTGTGAATAAAGAAAGAATTGCTGAAGAAATAGAAACATTCAAAACGTTCACAAGAAATTAAAAAAAAAAAAAAAAAACTTCTGATCCAGACCTAAATACCACAATAATTTTCATTTGAAAAATGTTTAAAGGAGTGATCTTGTATCAAAGATTTTTGACTATCCAAATACTCCATAACCTTACCTGACTGTTAAGTGTTGGCAGGATTCGTTTAACACTTCCAACATCTGTCAGACGATGCTCTCTGTCATCCCATCTCCCATATGCCAAATCAATTCCTCCAACAAATGCAACAGACTGGTCAATGACTACCAGCTTTTCATGATGTGCCCACAGATACACAGTGGAAGAGACATGGTCAGGATGTCTCATCACCTTTCAAAACAAAGAGCAATGGTATTATTAAACACAAATGAAAAACATGCATTTTGTTATAATTTATGGTGTAAAGAAGACTAACTGGTTTTATTTCCAGTTACTTCATCTTCTAATATAATTTGACCATTCTTTTGTTTTCACACTTCATAACTTTATGTTATATTTAAAGAAATAAAATCAGCTAAGCGCATGAAAGTGCAAGCTACATAAATTAACACTATATGTTCTACATAGCAGTTGTATTAAGTGCCTGAAGCAGCTTAGTTTATTGGATTTATATAGCTCTTGAAATAAAGTAATTTTTAATTAAGTTTAATTTTCTAATAAGGAAGAATATACTGCTAAGCCTCTATCTGTATTATTATAGATACCAATATACTAGTTTTTATTGTTTTGAAATAGGCAGTTCAGACAGCACTATGATAATCTAAGTACAATGCCTCAAATTCCAGGTACTGGGTGATATAGAGTTTACAGGGATATGACTGATGATGCAAAACTTAGCAGATTACTCAATTTTGCATTGCAAAATGAGTACCAGATCAATGCCTTTATTAGAAGTATGCATATATCAAAATTCCTTATACATAAAACATACCTAATGTTTAAAACATCATTATCATTTAAATCATTTTTATTATCACAATAACTGTATTTGTCCCAGTTTTGTTGCTAATTTTTCTGATAACGTCCACCAGATGCTGTACATTCTTTTACTTGTTCCTTAGAAGGCAGATGTAACATATTTTAAGAATCTTAGTTTAATGATGATTTGCAACTATTGATATCAATAGTAAATTAAATGATTGTTGTCTGTTAATAGCTGCTTTATAAGGGATAACCTAAACTAAAATGACCAACATGGACTGGTGTTTGTTCTTAATTTATTTAACTTTATTAATTTTAAGAGGGGATTTTAGGGACATGTTATTTTTATTAATGTTTTGTATTTAGGATGTGACTTTACCCTGGGTAGATTAGTCTTATACTGTAATACATGATCGTGGTGAGACCTATGTATGTACAAGCAAAAGTGCACAAGCAGAATTCTCTTTGGACAAAGAAGACATTCTGGGGAATAAAACAACAAAAATAAGGTTTAACTTCTATTTCAGTGCATGTAAATAAAAATGCAACACCTCAGTGATGTAAGCTCATTTTAAATCTGTTTGACTAGTCAATGGAAGATTAAACACTAATGACCAGATAGACTTTTCAAACTTTCCCTTTTTTCCACTGCTTCTTCACCTCATATTATTGTCAGATTGATTGTTCACAAGTACTAGTTGGTCTATATACATCATTCTAATTATAAACTATTCTACAGTACTATGTCTAACAGTTTTAAAAAGCTTACTAATCTCAACTTACTGCACAAGGCAGTTATTGAATCAACAAACATTTAAATCATTTTCACAAGTAAATGGGGCACAAACTTCACTAATAAAACATAAGACAAATGTCTGGCAACTGATAGTCGATGTCACTTAAAGTGACAGCATCATGCTTAAATTTCCACAGAACCTTTCCCTTTGTGCTGCTTATGTGAGGCGGTTTAGTATTCTTGCTTGACTATACAGTATGATTTATGCAAACAGCACATCAGGCTAGATTAAACTGTATATTTTTTGCTACCACAGATAAAGCCATTAAAAGAAATGGTGTATAAAGTGTACTAAAACCGTATCAAACTACCCAAATGATAAAACTGTACTATACCAGCATTATGCTAAGTTTGGCACTACCAGTAAAAGGATGCATATCGGCACCTTGTTTCCTGAGTCCCAAGGACCCCCTCCAGTGTTCTTTGAAGATGTAAGTTTATTCATTCCTAGCTGTGGTATCGTTTCAGTACCAGTACTGACTGGTATCGGTGCGTAAGTTAGTTTTTATATAGATCAAACACTAGTGAGTATATACAGAATGTCTGGTAGTGTGATAAACATTTATTTATTTAAACATCGGTGTTACAGAAAAAATAAAACAGATAAAGAAGATGAAATTAGCAGCTTAATAAGATGGTTAATAGATTAGATTAACATAATTTGAGAAAGTTATATATATATATATATATATATATATATATATACAGCAAAAATTATGTTCTGGGTGTCTGGCATATGAACAAATCCTTAAATTCAAAATGAAAACTCCCCAATTCAGAGGAAAAGCCAGAAATTGCACAGCAGATGGGCTTGAAAACAACTGGGTGTGCAAACAGTAAGCATGGCTCGGTTTAATGATGCTCAAACAAAGGTCTTGGTCCCCTGGAATTTTTTAGCCTGTCCGTTTCATGATGACTGAAGTAAGAATTCCTTGTCCTTTTTAAAAGTTCTAAGTTGCTCACTTTAATGATGATTGGTCTTTGCTTTTGAAACAGGTGGTCCCCCAACTACATCCAGGCTGCGTAGCTTCATTCTGCCACAATAATCTAAAAGCATCATTTGTTCTCTGAGAACTTTAAAGGCTGTTTAATTACAGAGTAAATATTTATACTTTCTCATTGTTTTATCTGACATTTTATGTCACTGTTTTGATTTTCTGCTTGGACGCCTTGAAAAACGAAATACAAGAATTAAGTTAAAATGAAAAATGAATATGTTTCTGGAAGTAAATATTTTCAGGACTCACCTTAATGTTAGGATTCAGACGCATCAGTGTTCTTTTTGTGTACTCACTATTGATCCCCAATGCCAGCTCCACCTCTTTATAAAGCATGACAAATATTTTAACACCTTGTTGCTAGAAAATTGGGAAAAATATTTATTTACATTTATATTTTAATAGTTTTAATCTAAAATGACTTTTTAATTGAAATAGCATAAACAATTAACCTTACAGTGATTTTTTAAGAATATTTGTTCAAATAATCTGCACATAGCAGTCATGGTAGCAGAAGAAAAAAAAATTTATTCACATTGTCAATGTCAAAATCGGTGAAATGGCCAGAATTTGATAGCACATAATAATTTGGTCATATTACTCTTGTTCAGATTTCTAAATACAATACAGGACAGTAAAATATTTTGAAATACAGACAACAATCATTAGTATAGTCAAGTGGTTAACCAAGTGTACAACTTTTTAAAAAATAATAAATTACAAAAACAGGTGAAGAATGGTCAAATACATGCTTCAGACAAATACTGAATCAGTCATTTTACTTACTGCTTTGCGCTTAAGAATGTAGTCTAACCTCCAATAATTTCCTTCCACTACTGGCCTCTTGAGAAAGATTTCTGGACTGAGCCTGGCAAAACAGAAGGGGACACAAAAGTTATGGTTTGGACATGGGAACCAAGTGTTCACGTGGGTCATTGAGATCTTTCCAACACTTGCACAGCACATTATTTAGGTTAGGGCAGTGCCCGCTGCCCATTCTGAGACACCACCAGTTGTCACAATCGTGAATGTGAGCAACTTTTATGTGTTCTGCTGGTTAACCCAAAACGAAGAGTGTCTAACACAGCGACAAAGTACCAATTATGAAGAGTCATCTAAGTGTACCGTAGATCTAGGAATACAAGCCGACCCGGTATATTAGCTGATCCCCTTCTCTACCGACTAAATTACATGCATTTGCCGATGACCGGTATTTAAGCCGACCCCCTTCTCCAAGCAAAATTTTCTAAATTTCCTTAAAAGTGTCTCTTCGGGTATATTTATAATGTTTATCGGCGAGAATTTGAGACTGCCGGCATTTTTGATGGAAACTAGGAAGTGATTGCGGAGAGGTTTGGTAAATTAGAACCTTTGTGTTGAAACTATATACGCAAATACAGTACATCGGCGGGTGGATTTCCGGAGACTTGTTATAAATTTGATTAACTTAAATACGCAATACAGTGGACCCTTGACTTACGAACTTAATTCGTTCGCAAAGGCTAACCCATAATGCGTTCCAAACCTCCCACTACAACACTTACTTAACCTTTTCATAATAAAAAACACCAATATTTTTTCTAATGTACTAACCAAAAAGTTATAAAAAGTGCCTAGCCTACTTCGATTAGGCTAGGAGCATGGCGGCGCGCAGCGGCTCAGGGCTCTCCTTTTCAGTGCACTTTTTTGTTGTTTTTGTACTTTTTTTTTGTCCTTGTTTGTGCACGATCGGTTCGGCGAACATCCGCTACACCATTCAGAACCTTATAGACATCGGTGTCCAGAGCCAGACATCTGTTTTGAGTGTTTTTCATCACACGCACAACATCCCAGACAACATAGCGAGACCAGCGGGCTCTCTGTGGTTTGTTGTCGGGTCTAGGAGACGACACAGACGGAGGAGGGAAAGAAAGCAGAAGCGGGGCCGCAGATACGGCGTTATGCTAAGGCTAATAAACAACCATACAAGCCCTATACAGAACTTTTTTCTGCACTGAAGGAGCTGCTTTTAATCTCATTGTAGATGCGTATAGTGACAGTAAAAGGCATTCTATTCTAGAAGCAATTTCATACTGTACTCACCATTTAATTTGACATCTTTGGGCTGCAGGAAGGGAGGAGGAGGAGGAGATATTTCCACACAATGTCCATCTTCGTTTCGAAATTACATCCACAAACACATGTATCTGGGCTCCGACTGACGCTACTAACACTCTCGGTTGTTTGTTTACAATCGCGCAAGCGGATACACATGACCGCATCCGTTTCGTAACGCAAGATGTGGATCGTGAATCAAAATAAATTTTATTTTAAACTTCCTGATAATTTATTATAAATTTTATTAATAAAATCAACAACTAAAACACTTTTTTGAATAAATTCTTTATTTAATTTAAAGTACCGGCATGCAGTTACTTCTTCATCTGAAAGATGGCTCTGTGGTTTCGTCATTATTTACTTCCGTATTCATCGGCAAAACCGGCATTGCGCTGGAAATCTGGAATCTGAAATGATACTCATTGTATAAACCGAACCCCAAACTCCAAGCCAAAAATCTAGGACGAAATTCTCGGCTTGTATTCCGGGATCTAAGGTATATCTAAACCAGAAAAAAATAGCACATTTTATTAGGTAAACGATGACACAGTGCCTTTTATCTTGTGCTTATGTGAGAAAGGCATTATAGAACTTTTGCTGTCTTGTATTACCATGGAAAATATAAATAAGGCAGAACACAAGACAAGTGACATACGCAGGGGTGCTATGATTCCGGCTGTTCCAGAAGTATGATGTATTAAAGCTTTTCATCTTCACCATGATAAGACTGATTCATCACAGAGACCTGTTTAACAATTTACTAATGCTTACTAACTGACATTTGCCATAAAAGAATAAAACACATTTAGAATAGCTAATTCACTGTATTTGTAACAATTTATTTTCTACTAGCAAAATACCCGCGCTTCGCAGCGGTGAAGTACTGCCTTAAAATTTTTATTAAGAAGAAAATTAAACCTTTTTTAAACTGAGGGAAAATATACCAATAATTATTTGTTAAAGATCTCTTTGTATGCCACGTTGTCAGTTCGGCCCTCCAGTTGCAATATGACCAAGCTGTAGCTGTGCGCTGAGCTTACTCTTGAGCATGCAATGTACAGTTGGCCATGTGAACAGTAATCTTGTTTCAAATCTCACAGCTTGGATTGCTGCTGTCATAATCGGTTTGAGTTTCATGGTTTGTTTCAGTTACGACAGTATTTGTAGGACTTGTGTTGAAGAGACATTCGGCATCTGTCAAGCGTTGTAAGTATACAACCAGTTTCATTGATAACTTCACATCCAGCTTTTGAGAGTTTAAACATTTCTAAACATCAAAGTGTCCACTACTGAAATCGTCACCTGTGAAGCTAAGATGTTTAAGAGGCATTGGCGGTTGTCCAAAGGTGTAAAATATTTGGCCATTTCGGTACACTTAAGCATTTCACTCTTCTAGTGCTCCTGTGTAGTATAATTATCTCCTGTACCGTCATCAGTCCACACCTTGAACCTGTCCCAGTCATTCAATACATAAGACACAATGTTCCTCCGGATATCAAGAGTGAGCCTGATATGGCTGTGCAATATGTAACAAAGAGAATGGAAAGGCAGGTGCCATCTCCGGGCATGGAAACCACTTGGTAAGTGACAGTTCTTTGATCGATGGTGATTACCTCGATAGACATGTTAATGGGGGTACGGTTGGAATGATAAAGGAAATGGGTACCTGAACAATGTAAAGTAAGTCTAAAATACCTATACAATAACTATAATCGTAATAAATGAACAATAAAACAGCGGAGAAGCCGTGGATTAAATAAAAAGGCTGTAGTTATCAGCAGGGAGACGTGAATACCGTGGCGAAGCAAGGAAGGGAATGTAGAGACTGGAGCGACAGACGGCCTTATATAGGCAGGCAGCCAACAACGTGGGAGGCGTTGGGATGGGGGACCCAACGCCGCCTCACACGGTGACCGAGCTGCAGGCTATGGACGTATATATGTACGTAAGTAGGATTCAGTTAGCGTTGGGAACCCGCGTACCAAATTTCTTGAAGATGGGCCCATAAGTAACAAAGACCGTTGAAAAGTTCAATATGGCAGCCGACAGTGGCATCATATCACCGAAATAAGTACCAAATTTCAGCCTTCTACCTATGAATAAGAAAGTTCAACATGGCGGACGTTGTTGACCATTACGCGTAGAATTTTGAAATGAAACCTGCTTAACTTTTGTAAGTAAGCTGTAAGGAATGAGCCTGCCAAATTTCAGCCTTCTACCTACACGGGAAGTTGGAGAATTAGTGACGTTGGAAACTTCAATATGGCGGCCGACAGTGGCATCATACCACTGAAATAAGTACGTACATCGGTTTTGGTTCGCGCAGGGAAGCCACCTACCA
The DNA here is from genome assembly GCA_026402145.1 of Polypterus bichir lapradei. Taxonomy (NCBI): domain Eukaryota; kingdom Metazoa; phylum Chordata; class Cladistia; order Polypteriformes; family Polypteridae; genus Polypterus; species Polypterus bichir. Next base: position 113,146,613 of record JANRMT010062854.1, on the reverse strand, counting down.
AATTTCGTGAAGATGGGGCCATAAATAAGAAAGTTCAACATGGCGGACATTGTGAAAATTAGTGACATTGGAAAGTTCAATATGGCGGCCGATAGTGGCGTCATACCATCGAAATAAGTACATACATCGGTTTCGGTTAGCGCAGGGAATCCGCCTACCAAATTTCGTGAAGATGGGGCCATAAATAAGAAAATTCAACATGGCGGACGTTGTCGACCGTTATCGACCGTTATGACCGTTACGTGTAGAATTTCGAAATGAAACCTGTTTAACTTTTGTAAGTAAGCTGTAAGGAATGAGCCTGCCAAATTTCAGCCTTCTACCTACACGGGAAGTTGGAGAATTAGTGACGTTGGAAAGTTCAATATGGCGGCTGACAATGGTGTCATACCACCGAAATAAGTATGTACATTGGTTTCGGTTAGCGCAGGGAAGCCGCCTACCAAATTTCGTGAAGTTGGGGCCATGAATAAGAAAGTTCAGCATGGCGGACATTGTTGACCGTTATGACCGTTACGCGTAGAATTTCGAAATGAAACCTGCTTAACTTTTGTAAGTAAGGTGTAAGGAATGAGCCTGCTAAATTTCAGCCTTCTACCTACACGGGAAGTTGGAGAATTAGTGATGTTTGGAAAATTCAATATGGCGGCCGACAGTGGCGTCATACCACCGAAATAAGTATGTACATCGATTTTGGTTAGCGCAGGGAAGCCACCTACCAAATTTCGTGAAGATGGGGTCAGCCTTCTACCTACACGGGAAGTTGGAAAATTAGTGACGTTGGAAAGTTCAAAATGGCGGCCGACAATGGCGTCATACCATCGAAATAAGTACATACATCGGTTTTGGTTAGCGCAGGGAAGCCGCCTACCAAATTTCGTGAAGATGGTGCCATAAATAAGAAAGTTCAACATGGCGGATGTTGTCGACCGTTATGACCGTTACGTGTAGAATTTCGAAATGAAACCTGCTTAACTTTTGTAAGTGAGCTGTAAGGAATAAGCCTGCCAAATTTCAGCCTTCTACCTACACGGGAAGTTGGAGAATTAGTGATGAGTCAGTCAGTCAGTGAGTGAGTGAGTGAGTGAGTGAGTGAGTGAGTGAGTGAGTGAGTGAGTGAGGGCTTTGCCTTTTATTAGTATAGATTGCTAAAAATATTTTGAGATCTTATACTGTATATATTTAGACATTTCCACTCAATACAAGCCAGCTAATGGGTTATTCGTTCATAACTGGGAGAAAACTTGGCCAGACAGTGCTAGAGTTGCCCGAGTTGCTTTGAAATATGTTTGCAATCACAAATAGGAATTTGGGTTACACACATTCACTGCCAACACTCATGAGAAACAGAAAGGTGCATTAAGTATACAGGAGTGACAACAGAGTCAAAGATATTTTCAAGATATTTTGCCAAATGCCTGCAGTTCTCTCACACCTCAGTGTAAAACTGAGAAGCTTTGTTTCAGCAATTACAAGAAACACTATAAAATCTCAGAGAAACTCTTGCTAACTCTGCATCATAAATATTTATCTGAATATTGCCAACACACGGTGGGACATAAAACCTACTCTGCTAAAAGAACAGACAAAATGTTTTCTCTGAAATCCCTCTGAACTCTGTTGGGGATCACTAGCTTTAAGATCAGCTCTTTTAAGCTATGTCTCTGTGCTACTGACTGAACTCAATCTGCTAGAACAAATATTATTTTAAGCAGGGATACTCACTTTCTAACATCCTCTGCCAGCAAATGCAAACCCATAAAACAACAAAGGACATGGACAAAGGGCCACATGTCAAAAATAAATGAATGCACACTACCAAAAGCTAAACAATTCACTTAAACCTGTAGCAGTGACAATGGCAGTGCAAAGATCATTGGAATATTCTCTAAGGTGTTGTTAAAACTACCTTGTCTTTCCAAAGATAAATTAGAACTTTAAAAAACTAGTAAACAGTCAGGTAAAGTATCCCTGTCTTATGGTTGTTTGTGTGTAACAAGCTTGTGAATAACTGTGTAAGGCAAATTTCCAGCTTTTGCAAGTGTATGCCTAAACTGAACAGAAGAGAGCTTAAAATCACAGCATAACATTCAAGTCCTCTCTCATTCAGTTGTTTATTCTAGCGAGAAACTGTGAGTTGACTGAGAAATCACATGACAATTCAAAAACTGGACACACCCCAATGAAGGGCAAGTAGTCAAAATTTGGCCTTTCTGACATTCTTTTCTTTTATCAATATAGGAATAACATTTATTTTTGCCTTTTGCAGATACTGTACTGACTTGAAAGATAAACAGTAATATTTTTATTAACAGGAACAGGAGAAGAGACATAGTTGTGATGCATCTAATTAAACTTTTGCCACACCTGAAACATCTAACCACACATCAATAAGAAGTACAGTGGTGTGAAAAACTATTTGCCCCCTTCCTGATTTCTTATTCTTTTGCATGTTTGTCACACAAAATGTTTCTGATCATCAAACACATGTAACCATTAGTCAAATATAACACAAGTAAACACAAAATGCAGTTTTTAAATGATGGTTTTTATTATTTAGGGAGAAAAAAAATCCAAACCTACATGGCCCTGTGTGAAAAAATAATTGCCCCCTTGTTAAAAAATAACCTAACTGTGGTGTATCACACCTGAGTTCAATTTCCGTAGCCACCCCCAGGCCTGATTACTGCCACACCTGTTTCAATCAAGAAATCACTTAAATAGGAGCTGCCTGACACAGAGAAGTAGACCAAAAGCACCTCAAAAGCTAGACATCATGCCAAGATCCCAAGAAATTCAGGAACAAATGAGAACAGAAGTAATTGAGATCTATCAGTCTGGTAAAGGTTATAAAGCCATTTCTAAAGCTTTGGGACTCCAGCGAACCACAGTGAGAGCCATTATCCACAAATGGCAAAAACATGGAACAGTGGTGAACCTTCCCAGGAGTGGCCGGCCGACCAAAATTACCCCAAGAGCGCAGAGACGACTCATCTGAGAGGTCACAAAAGACCCCAGGACAACGTCTAAAGAACTGCAGGCCTCACTTGCCTCAATTAAGGTCAGTGTTCACGACTCCACCATAAGAAAGAGACTGGGCAAAAACGGCCTGCATGGCAGATTTCCAAGATGCAAACCACTGTTAAGCAAAAAGAACATTAGGGCTCGTCTCAATTTTGCTAAGAAACATCTCAATGGTTGCCAAGACTTTTGGGAAAATACCTTGTGGACTGATGAGACAAAAGTTGAACTTTTTGGAAGGCAAATGTCCCGTTACATCTGGCGTAAAAGGAACACAGCATTTCAGAAAAAGAACATCATACCAACAGTAAAATATGGTGGTGGTAGTGTGATGGTCTGGGGTTGTTTTGCTGCTTTAGGACCTGGAAGGCTTGCTGTGATAGATGGAACCATGAATTCTACTGTCTACCAAAAAATCCTGAAGGAGAATGTCCGGCCATCTGTTCATCAACTCAAGCTGAAGCGATCTTGGGTTCTGCAACAGGACAATGACCCAAAACACACCAGCAAATCCACCTCTGAATGGCTGAAGAAAAACAAAATGAAGACTTTGGAGTGGCCTAGTCAAAGTCCTGACCTGAATCCAATTGAGATGCTATGGCATGACCTTAAAAAGGCGGTTCATGCTAGAAAACCCTCAAATAAAGCTGAATTACAACAATTCTGCAAAGATGAGTGGGCCAAAATTCCTCCAGAGCGCTGTAAAAGACTCATTGCAAGTTATCGCAAACGCTTGATTGCAGTTATTGCTGCTAAGGGTGGCCCAACCAGTTATTAGGTTCAGGGGGCAATTACTTTTTCACACAGGGCCATGTAGGTTTGGATTTTTTTTTCTCCCTAAATAATAAAAACCATCATTTAAAAACTGCATTTTGTGTTTACTTGTGTTATATTTGACTAATGGTTATATGTGTTTGATGATCAGAAACATTTTGTGTGACAAACATGCAAAAGAATAAGAAATCAGGAAGGGGGCAAATAATTTTTCACACCACTGTAAACTTTGTGTAATGCAATATGCACACTAAAGACTAATTGACCAAACCACAAAATTATCCTATACTTGGATGATCTGGAAATGCATGGTCTGACATTTATATGATTGCTTCAAAGACATCACATGTAGTGCACTTCCAGAACATCCTGTGATGGCCTTAAAATGGTGGCGACCACAAGAAAACAAAATGGCATCACAGAATAATTAAAAAAATTTTGAACTTTTTTAGAAAACCTTCAAAAGGGGAAACAAATGCCAGATCTGAATTCCTCAGGTTAAAAAAAAAATCAACACATGCATGGTGTCATGCATGGAAATTAAGTTACGTTTATTTTATGTCTTATTATTGTTTTTGTTTATTTTGAGCTCTTATTTTTCATTTCTTTATTCTATTTTTAGAGCTGGCGATTAATCGTCGTTAATACATGCAATTAACACTTTAAAAAACTTAATCGCAAAATTTTTTAACACATCCCCTATATGCATTATTTTAATCCGTTTGATTTGACTGCGCCTCACAAGTTGATAATGAAGCAACGCCAAATAAATCCAGTTCTATTAATAGCAGTAGCTGGTCACCGGCCACTTAATCATTTCCTATGTATTTTCTTGATAACAACCACACACACCAGTAGGGTTGCCAGCCGCTCCTTATAATATAGGATCATCTCATCTTGTAACATAAAATAACTGTCTTCTAGTGTTGCATGCCATGCCTCTCACCATGATCCCCATTTAACCTCTGCAAGGCTCTATTTATCCAATGCCCTGGGAGTCTCCTTCTGCCTTCTTGAACCTTCCCAGGACAATAAAATGTAACACAACTGTTCTACAGGTTTGTGCAATGCAGAGCTCAGTATACCCGTGTGTCTATTTTTGTTAATCACCCATCCAGTCCTACTTGTCTTCAGGGTAACATACTGGCTAGTACGGTACAATACAGTTTGCGTCCCTGAGTTTAAAAATGTGACACTGCTTGCGCTTCACATATTTGTATTACCCACACTTGGGGTAATAATTTTTATGTGTGTGCTATCAATCACACCAACAACTTTAGGAAAACCAATCATTTGCAGGAATGCAGCTTGCTTTAACATTACCTCATGAGTGGTGAGGAATATGCATAAATCTGTGTATTACCTGATGCGTTGTAAGACTGTTCAATGCATAGTGCAAAATTCAAGACATGGTTGGCTGCTACATACTCAAATGACTGTTATTGCAATGCTACATTTTCCCTGTGGCGAAAAACGTAACGTTACCAACACTTTCATCTTGGCTGACAATGCAAAGCTTCTCCGCATAGATGGAGCGTAACATAAAAATCTGTTTCAAATATTATTACATATTTGTCATATCAATATATGTTTATAAGTTCATTGTTGTCCAGTGTTTCCAAAACATTCAGCCTTTCCCAGGAATGCGTGTGCCAATCTCTGTCAGAACGGCTACCCAAAGACATTCATAAAACAATGCCTACACAGAATACGCCAGAGAATCCAGCAAACAGTTGACTTCAATCTGACCCCCAATCCCACCTGGCACACACTTCCTTACCATCACGGAGTGTCAGAAGGTGCTGCATGCATCCTGTCCAAATCAGGCATCAGAATAGCACACAAACCTACGAACAATCTGCGCACTGTCCTTTTTAATACCAAAAACAAGAAATCGGCAGCAGAGACATGAAACGCAGTTTACAGCATTCCATGAAGTTCCTGCCCAGCTGTATACATAGGACAAACGGCAAAAAGAATTGTAACACGTATACAGGAGCATCAAAACGCCGTCAAAAGGAGACTCACGATCACTGATTTATACGTACACAAATTCAACCGGAAACACATTTAACTGGGACAATGTCCAAGTAAGATTTAAGGCCAGCACTAAAAGTGCCAGAGTGCTGGCTGAATCCTGGCTATCAAACGAAAACGCCATTAACAGACATTTGGACATGAACCCAGCATATGCAAACTTAAGAAGAAAAACAGCCTCATAATAAATAAAACTTTACGACCAACACCCTCCTAACCTCACCTCATTATCCCCTCCACACCTAATTTTGCTATATATTGCCTTTGATTCTTTTATGTCTAATCATTACCCTCTGATAATGGTTCCTGGCATTATATAATTAAGAAGGCAGTGAAACAATTAGAAGCGAGCGACTGACATATAAAACCATATTCAGCAGCTCACGTGAACTGACGCAGTGCGCAGACAAAAAGTAACAGTTCCAAACAGTGCTGAACAAAAACCTAATTACACTGCTACGCTCGAATAGATAAACCACACTCAGTGGCGCGATGGTAAAGCATTCGCCTGTAGCGCCCACGTCCGAGGTTCGATTCCCGAGAGGGGATGCACTAAGTATGTACGCGCGCTTCTCGATTTATTTTAACCTCGCATCCCCTTAGTTTGAGACGTATGAAAACGCATGCGGTTAACGCAGAAACACAGATCACCTATTCACCTATTGAAGCTTCATGAATAATGAATACTTTATTCGCGATCAATGATTGTTTTGGTAAAGCCATACTCAGTGTATTCATTAGATGAACGGTAAAAAAGTAAGAGCGAGGGGACGGTAACTTACTGAAGCACACAAGCAAAACCACAATAGCACGCGGGCTCGATGTACTGACTTGCGCGATCACATTCCAAAAAATATTTCTTTTCAAGTTCTATTTAGTCCATATGAGTCAAACTCAAGGCCCACGGGCCACATCCGGCCCGGCGTGTAATTATATCCGGCCCGCGAGATCATTTTATATACTGTATTATTGTTATTAATGGCCCGGGTATATGAAGCGCTGGTAACACAATAAACTACAGATCCCATAATGCAGCGCTTCACCTGCCTTGCCGAACACTTAACACGTTAATCAAGTCTAGCTTATGATACTGTAAATTATTGCGAAGCTAGCCCACACGATGCCGAAGAGAAAAGTTGATTCTGAAAATAGAGCCTTTAAAAACCGATGGGAGGCCGAGTATATGTTTACTGACATTGCCGGTAAACCCGTGTGTCTCATTTGTGGAACGTGTGGACAAAAACTGGGGTCTCCTTCCCAGCAAAAGTCGAGCAGCCGGCGCGCTTCTGCCTTAAATCAAAGTGAGCACTTTTAATTTTTTTCATCCTCCCCCTGAGCTATAGCCCAGAAAATTGCAAACACGGGACCCCTTTTCTACACCACGGCAAAATAATATTAAGGCGATTCACACTTTCTTTTGCACGTATACGATTATAAACTCCTCAGCTCGGATTATGAAGACACGCACACGAGTGAAGGACTGACAGTGCCATCACAGCCGATTAATGGCAGAGACGTCTCACCAGTCTACACAAGACCCACCGCGACTGTCCCCAAAAGGCGATCATAACGTCACCGAACACATCTCTCTATACCAGGCATCACCAAATGGCGGACCTCGGTTCAGATCCGGACCGAGTGGTGGTTCTGTCCGGACCCGTGACCAGTCTGGTAAATTCACGACATTAAATGGAGCATTATTTTGGACGGTCATGGCTATTGACAGCAGGTGCTGCTACTCCAGTTAATACGACAATAGCTTCACTCAGTTGAGCCAATAAAATCGTTAGTTTACAACAGCAGAGAGGAAAAGGGTTAAGTTAAGAGACAACATGGCTTGCTCCAAAAGGCGGAAAGTAGATGATGAAAATCGTTGTTTTAAAGATGAATGGACGGAGAAATATATGTTCATTCTTCCGGCGAGCAGTTCAAAACCGGTGTGCCTCATATGCTCCGAAAACGTGGCATTAATTAAAAGCGGCAACGTGAAGCGCCACTACGAAACAAAGCACGGCTCTTTTGAGCAAAGTTATCCCCTGAAGTCCGAGCTGAGGGCACGCAAAATAACCGAACTGCAAGCCCAGTATGACAGATCTACCCGACTCATCACACATACATTTACAACCCTGAGAGTGTGTTCCCTGGTCTAACCAAAGTAGCACTGCACACCTTGACTATGTTTGGATCAACTTACAGCTGTGAGTCAGCTTTTTCCACTATGAACATTATCAAAAACAAGTACCGTTCTAGGCTTAACAATGAACACCTACATATCTGTATGAGAATGGCACTAACTCCATTCCAACCAAGATTTAAATTACTGGCAGGGCAGCCACATGCCCATTTTTCTCATTAAGAAAAGTAAACAAAAGAAGAATTAAAAGAGAAAAGTTCAAAGCTGTGTTTGCATTTCGCCCCCTAAAAAGCCACTTGTTGAAGATGTGGATTTTTTTTTCTTGAAAAGTAAGCCCTCAATTGTTTTTAGGCTGGGATCTCCTTATTTTAAGAACAAAGAAGAGAAAATGTTAAGTCAATGCTATGTTTGCACTTTTTAGTTATTGTTTTCTGAGCTGACTTTTTTACTTGAAGTGTAGGCCTTCAATTCTTCAGGTTGGGACCTCTTTAATTTAAGAGAAAAGGAGTTATTCCACTCTGTTTGCACTTTTTAAAATTTATTTTATTATGTTTCTGTTCTTTAATCTAAAATAAAGGCCTTGAATTTATTTGCTATAAGGGGAAGGCTACAAGACACAAGATGGAGTTTGGTTTGGACCTTCTACTTGGACGAAATTTAATAACTGGACCTCAGTGACTTTTAATTGAATACCCCTGCTCTATACTATATAAAAGAAAAATGCAACTTTCCTTTCTTTACACCTTTTTTCATTTTATCCCAAACCAAAGCCTTTCTCTCTTAACACTGCAGAGGACACAAAACAATTTTTCTTTAATTACTGGTAATACCGTTAAGGCACATTACCAGAGGCAGAAATTTGAACGTTCACATAGAAAATGTAATTTCTATACCACAGCCGTCGTGTAGCGCCTTTCAAAAGGGATCAACTACCGAGAGATGATCCATATACATTTTAGCTGCTGTTAGTACTACTTACCTGTTCTGTTATACCGTCTTTA
>JANRMT010062854.1:113072930-113132646 GCA_026402145.1 Polypterus bichir lapradei | reverse complement strand
ATATAGATATGGGAACAACACTCATATCAATGACAAAACAATTACATTAACAATCATGTTACGTTATTTTTTAAATTTTTCCTTTTCTTTTTCATACCTTCTTTAACACACTACTTCTCCGCTGCGAAGCGCGGGTATTCTGCTAGTATATAATATACTGTCCCGCACGTGCGAGTAGGAGGACGTTGTATGGACTAAGTGAAGGTAATTCAACGGCAGGCCGGGGGTGGCAGGGTGCACTACACTTTCTCCTGTTATCTCTGCAGACCAAACACGAGAAAACCTGTCTGACTCATCGCTGAAGACGTCACTTCTGGGTCCGGCGCATACGACAATGTCACTTCCGGTTCCTATGATGATGTCAGAAGAAGGTCACTTCCGGTTCCTCTATGTCACATCCGGTCTTTTCAGTTAAAACCACCATCTTCTCAAACCTCAGTCAGTTCATATCTGGATTCCATCAAAGACTGTCTTACCACAAACCCATTGCAGCTAGGAATAATATACGGGTGGCTGCCTCAAACCTTTTTAAGTGTGTCGAGTCTGATCTTTTCACTATATATATATATATCACGTAAAATATATATATTACGTATATAAGTAGGGTACATAGTCCCCAAAGCTTATACACTATAGTAAAAAACAGAAAAAAAAATAATAAACACTTCAGTATGCAAGTTGGCATTGCTTTGAGAATGTGTGTAACAAAGAGCTGCAAGTGTTTAAACAGCCAAGGTGCAGAATCTTCACAACAAAGAAAGGTGGATTACTTCGCACATAGAGCTAATGTCTTTTTGCTACAGTGCCTTGCAGATCATGGAAACACAAACCGACATAAGCCATTAAGATAAGAAAGATACCACAGCCACAGAGGAGGATACTAAATATACTTACCTTCTCAACATTACAAAAAGAAACTGTGCACAATAAAGATCAGAGTGTGACTTAGTAAAGACAGAAATAATTAAGGGTGAGACATTTCCCATGACTGTTGCAGTAACCTTTATCCAAGAGAAAGTCTCAAGTACTTACATTTTTGGCAAGTTTAGACAGGAAGTGCTGTTGCACTTTCCCAGGCAACCAGACTTCAGAACAGAAACCCCGTGTGTCTTACAGCATAAATCATTCTCAGAGTCTAAACAAAGACTTACCACCAATCAGTGATGAATATTTCTTCTTTTGCTTCTTCAAGTGCGTTTGCCACATCTTCCATGTATCCTTTTGCATTGACATAACTGAAAAAACAAATTCAAACTTTCATTTAACAGGCCCTGATTGATGTCAGACATTTAAATGATTACATAAAGCAAAAGCAATTAGACTGCAGAGTTTCATAGTGGAAATATGATAATCTTAATTCGCTAATGAGACCTTGCTGTAAAATTTGGGGCCTCTTAAAGAAAACACAAAAATCTATGCATCAATACAATCCACCAAAAGTACAGTCTGATCAGAAAAACAGGATTAATATGAAGAAATACTTAGTATGTTTAATTATTTACAAGTCAATACCCGGTCAGGATCAGTTTACCTTTATCCATTGTGACGGAAGGCCTGTGCCCTTACTTGGCTGGGATGCCCTGATTATGGAAGGACCGGGGGAGAGAATATTTCCAGGGCAGCTCGGGAGGAAGAGGACAAAGTCTGAGGAGGAGTGAAGGTGGAAGGACTGGCAGCAAGAAGGAATGTGTTGTGCCCTGAGCATAACACCATGTAAATATGATCTCATGTGGCTAATCCCCTGGAATTCCATTTATATTTAGTAAACTGATAACACACACATCATCACTGTTATTCTTCCATTCTTTAAAATAACTAAATGACTACTGTAGTAACCCAATACGTGCTAACATTCTTAACATAATTATTATTAAATATGTGTACTACTACCATTTTGCCAAGGTATTCTTCTGATCAGCTGCAAATGACCCAAATCTGTGATCTTGCAGAAAGGCTTTTCCATGCATTTGAATAAAACTTTCAATTGCTCCACCCCACCACCTGGCATGTCGATAGCTGGAACACTTCAGAATTAATGTCCTATTAGAAAAACACAGAAATTAAATTTTTACGGTTATGCTTTAAAATAAAAAATAGACAATCTATGCAACATGCATGTTTTAGTTTGAATATATAATATGTATTTGCTCTTTATTTTAATATTAAAGAGTGGCATATGTATCAATATGAGTCCTTAAAGAGGCAAGGGAGGCGCAGCTTTCCTAATGTTACGTCCAATTACTGGACCCACTTAATTCTTTTGTTTTAATCACAGAAATAAGAGTCATTTTTGTTAGCATTTGGAGCAGGACAGTAACAACTGCAGGGGACACTCTGTTATACACCCTCCCTTAGAAAATTTAAATTCATTCATTTACCAAACAGATAAATCTTTTAAATAGTGTAATAAGGAGGACCTTGGAGAAAAAATGCAGAGTTTGCCTTCTGTACACTACATGCAGAATATATTATTTTGTTGTTCACTTAGTCCACTGCATGTCAGAATTATTATCTCATTTTCAGCACTAATAGTTAAGCAGGAGACCATTTATGAGCATAGTTTTAAATAACTAAAACAGAATATAAAGAAATTAATGAATGGTTTAATTTGTAAGAGACTGACAGCCAGATGATGCAGTGACAAAGTGGTAAAAAGTAAAAAGGTAAAATAACCAATCACAGAGAAAAGAATAATAAAAAGAAACAAAGTTAAAAAAATATAAACACAAGACAATTAGTCTCAGCATCAATTGTGGAAGCAAAAAACAACAGGTCAGAAAATGAACGGATGACTTTAACAATCAGGCGCATTTGGTAACTACCGCATATACTCGAATATAAGCCGAGTTTTTCAGCACCCAAAATGTGCTGAAAAATGTCACCCTCAGCTTATATTCGAGTTAGGTCCCGCTGCCCCCACCAACTCGACAGAAAGCTGGAGTGTACAGTACAGTGGAACCTCGGTTCACAAACGTCTCTGAACATGTACAAATTGGGTTACGACCAAAAAGTTCCCCAAACTTTTGCATCTGTTCACGACCACACACTCGGTATACGAACAAATCAGTTTCCCTTTCAGTTTGTGCGCGTCGATGATTTCTGCACATGTTCAGATTCTCCCTGTGCATTGCCTGTGCAGTGAGAGAGAGAGAGAGAGCGACACACACAGACACACCCAAGAGAGACAGACACACACACACGCGCGCGCGTGCGAGAGAGAGTGAGTGAGAGTGAGAGAGCTGGCCGCATAAGGCTGAGAAGGCAGTTAAAGAATGCACCAGGCTTGTTTTTAAAGAGACAGATGTTTTACCTTCGTATTTAATGAAGACTTTTTTCTATTGGATTTTAACCTCCACTTCACTTCCATTTACAGCGATCTGTTCGTAGCGTGCATTGTTGCAATGTTACTTTTCTTGGTGATTTATTAAATTACAGATTTTTCAAATGTTCATTTTTTTCCCTGTGCTTAAAACTTATTAAAAAATAGTGTATTTAGCGAGTGGTTCATAGCTCTATAGCGCGAACTCTTGCAGAGTTAGTTTTCTTTGTTGTTCAAGGTTTTCTCAGTGTTATTAAATGTTTTTACATTTAGTTTACTATTATGCTGTGCATTCTATGGCATAATTAACTATATTTGTGCTTAAAAATCTTTAAAAAAATATATTTACATACAGTTCGTATGGTCTGGAACGGATTAATTGTATTTACATACAATCTTATCGGGGAAATTACTTTGGGTCATGACTAAATCGGGTTACGACAAGAGTTTTGGAACGAATTACGGTCGTGACCTGAGGTTCCACTGTACCTGGTTTGGTCTGCAGGCGGTAGAAGAACTGCTGCGGGCTCTGTGTGGTGCTGCGCAGCCTCTGTGAGACTCATTCCGGGCTGTGTGCTCAATTAATGAGCTGATGCCTTAATTAATGTACGATCATTTTATTTGTATTTATTTTGATTATTGAAACTTAACCAGTAGCTACTGCATTTCCCACCCTAGGCTTATACACGAGTCAATAAGTTTTTCCAGTTTTTGTAGGTAAAATTAGGTACCTCGGCTTATATTCGGGTCGGCTTATACTCGAGTATATACGAGTTTACTAAATATTTTTGTAATAATGAGTCATATTCAACAACAGCGATAATAAAATGTAATTACAGTAATCCCTCCTCGATCGCGGGGGTTGCGTTCCAGACCCCCCCCGCGATAGGTGAAAATCCGCGAAGTAGAAACCATATGTTTGTATGGTTATTTTTATATATTTTAAGCCCTTATAAACTCTCCCACACTGTTTATAAATATTCCCCGCAGAGTTATACAGCATAATCCCTTTGTATTCTCTTAGATATTAGGTAAGATTCATTGAAATTATGTATATAAACATACTGTTTATATACAGTAAAACCTAAATATTATTTTAAAGATATTGAGTGTCTCCGATATCACATATGTTACAGCCATTACGATAGACAGGCCACCAGCAATAAATACGTACAATGCAAGAAAAATAGTATACAGTAAATGTGTGTACAGTGACACTAAACGTACGTACATGTACTAAGCACTGTAAGAAGAAAATTAATTATGGTTACTCACCAACAATGACACGATGACTTGTCTGATAACAATGAGTTTAATTTTACTGCACAACAAAGGAGAGCATTACAGCCCTTGTAAAGGAGCCATTTCAGGCGATTGTGTAGCACTGCCATTGTTCTTCTTCTGGCAGTCTTCAATCCAAATCCCTAAAGCAGATTCCATCCAGACTACTGCCTTATTACATCCACTTACAACTTGTTTTGCACCCTGGTTAAAAGGACACTGCGGCCGTAGATCTTATATTCCTTTCCTACTTTTTAAATAAAAAGAATCGTAGCCTTCAACAAATCCAAAACGTTTACCTTTTCGGCAATGGTTAACATCTTCTTCTTGCACTTGGGCACGGCCCCTGAAGCAGTAGCAGATTGTTTTGGAGCCATAATGAAGGACTTGACTATGCACAAAGATAAACATAAAAGAGCACAACTCTTTACACAGCAAAACACGTTGATGCTGAATGAGCGAGACGAGACTTCCTGGTTAACACTGCATTCAGCACGCAGGAACTCAACTGCGTGCTCTGATTGGTTAGCTTCTCAGTCAGGAGAACTTAACTGCGTGCTCTGATTGGTTAGCTTCTCAGCCATCCGCCAATAGCGTCCCTTGTATGAAATCAACTGGGCAAACCAACTGAGGAAGCATGTACAGGAAGTAAAAAGACACATTGTCCGCAGAACCCGCGAAGCAGCGAAAAATCCGCGTTATATATTTAGTTATGCTTTCATATAAAATCCGCGATAGAGTGAAGCCGCGAAAGTCAAAGCGTGATATAGCGAGGGATTACTGTATATGTGTTAGTAAAGTATAGTAAATATTGGTTTATAAACAGTACTGCACAGTGGATTTAAAAACAGAGTTCAAACAGGTTTAAAGTGGCTCAATAACTTTAAAAGACAGCAGATTCTAATTCAAGTAATATAAAATTGCCACTGATTGATGTATGTTAGCTGTGGAGAGTCTGTGACTGTTTAATATTCTCAAACATGAACATACATAATTTTTTTCAAAGCATATCAGAGTATTCAATGATTAACAAATGAAAAATAATTATTAATACAAAATATTCAATACTAGCATAAAATCACAATCAATCCTGTCCTGTCCTTGCAATTAGTAGCCAGAATGATCCTTATTGCATGTCCAGCCCCTAAGATCTTCTGCCTACCTAAACCTGTCCCATGTTTATTTCAGGTAGGGCAGCTGAACTTTTCATGTGTAGTTAATTACTTCAAACATCGTCTAGCTGCAAGATGATAACGTTCGTTCTTTACAACGGTGATCAATTCAGTCTTATATATGCTTACATAATTGCTTTCCACTCCAAATTATTTCCAGAGAAATTACTTTTCTATATATACTTCTATATATGTGAGGCAGGATACCTGTCTATGGTCTATATAAGAGGAAGTGTTAAAGCTGTCAGGAACACAATGATAAGAGGCATGATAGAACACATCATGTTTTAAACAAAGCCACTTTTGTTCTGTCAGAGATAGAAAAAGGCAGGTCATGTGTGAAGATTTGTTTGAATTGATCAGAGGATAAAGAAAAAAAAATTGTGTCTAAAACAAACAGGGGTCTGAGCCAAAAAAAAACACCTAGAATATCAAAACACAAAAACCTCAAATGATAACCAAAAGTCAAACTCTAAATTTAGACAAAAGTATTTGTTCTATAGTACGACTACAACAACAAATATTTACTTTCATGAAACTAGGATTCAGAAACAATCAAAGTGACATCTTGCATAGCAGCACTGTGATGATGTCAAGTATCAAACTAGATATTGTTACTAACAGCATTATGGTTACAAAGGCGCAGAAGTACCCAAGACAGTAGTGGATGTGGCTTATACGAAATTAAGAAAAGGGCAACTCAGTGACATGGAAGTACAGAGGAAAAATGCCAACATATTAGAAAACAAAATTCACAGTAAAGTAAGTCAGTCATTTCCTAACCTGCTTAGTTCTGCTGGAGGCTATCCCATCTAGCATAGGGTGGAAGGCAGGAACAAACCTTGGTCAGGGCGCCAGTCCATTGCAGGGCAAATGCACACATACATCCACACACATATCTTCGCCACTCACTACAGCCAGTTTAGGACCACCCATGCACATAACCTGCAGGCCTTTGGACTGTGGGAGGAAACCAGAGCACCTAGAGGAAACCCATACATACAAGGGAAGAACATGCAAACTCCACGCAGGGAGGACCTGGGACACGAACCCTGGTTTCCTTACTTTGAGGTAGCAGTACTATCATTGTGCCAAAGTGCCACCCTCACAGTGTAAGTGCCAATCAAGGGATTACCCAAAAATGAATGGGCATAAACTCAGCCTATTCATGAACAATAAATGTGACAATAAAGGAGAAATTTAGCTTCAAATACCTTAATTCACAAAAAATGATATATCCATATACATAGTTACTAAATAAAATAAAAAATGAAAACCTTAACATTTCTGAGTTTTTAAATTTTCTCTCATGCTAAAAATACACTAAGAAAAATTTAGAAGTACTTTTAAAATATATCCTACTCCTGTGAAGCACATGGTTAAACAACAAACATACCAGATGAAGATGTTACAGCTGAAACATTGCGTTTCAGTCTTCTTTTAAATTTTTTAATGTGTAAATAATCTTGACATATTTTTTCCTTTTGGACAGCATGATAAAGCAGTGGTTAGCACGGCTGCATCATAGATCCAGCATCCTGGGCTTGAGTCCCATTCTGTTGTTGTCTGTATGGAATTTACTCGTTCTACTAATATCTACAGAACAATTTTCCTCCTGCATTTCCAAAGCTGTGCAAATTAGGTTAATTGTTGACTCTATACTGAGTGTATGCATGTGTGTTCTGCAGTAGATGAGTGCTCTGTCTAGAATTGACTCCATGTCTTGAGACAAGTACTGCTGAGTTAGGGTTACTGGGTGAAGTAGGTTAGTAAATGTACATATGTATTTATATTTTTTTCTTATGCAAATGGATATTGATACACTGCAAGCTTTTCAGCATCTTCATTGTAGAAGGGTGCTGGGGAATGTTACTTTTATAAATAACTCATCAGTCATATTACTCATTACAAAAATAAAAGTTACAAACAAAGTAACTACCGTAAGTATCATATATAGTTACTTACTATAAAATGTAATGTGCAATAAAAAGTGTTACTTTTGCATATTTTTCCTTTTTAATGTATGAAAAACTGCACATTTCACTGCTCAACATTTATTATTAAATCTAGTGCTTAAAGAAGATATACAGCATACCCGCTTTATTCTATTTTTTGCCATAAATGGTCATGTACTGATACATACCACTCTGTACTTCAAGGGGAACAACATCTGTCCACCCCACCTCCTATACCTCCCCATCCATCCATCCATTATCCAACCCGCTATATCCTAACTACAGGGTCATGGGGGTCTGCAGGAGCTAATCCCAGGCAACACAGGGCGCAAGGCAAGAAACAAACCCCGGGCAGGGCACCAGCCCACTGCAGCTATACCTCCCCATTCTCATTTTTTATTTACAAATAACAACCCCATCAACACCTAACCTTCCCACTATGCAAAATGTCAGAGGGGGCAAAGCCCCTGCTCAGTTAAGAAATCATGAAATTATAGGCACATATTTGTTTCCACTTCAGACACTGATTAAATCCTAAGGTCAGATATCAACATTCTTGTGTTTTTTAAATAAGTTTAGAGTTTCATGTGTTGTGAAGTTAATAACATTGTGGAAAGCATACCCCCGGACACAGATAGACAGACACTAGAATGTCCAAAACACCCTAATTTATTTTTCTTTACAGCACCACAATGCCGTCATCCACCAATTCTCTTCCTTTCTCTCTTTCTCCTCTTCTTTCTCTCTTGACCTCCTCTTCCCTCCTCTCAAACTTCGTCTCCTTTCTCCCAACTCTGGCTCATCTACTGGAGGGAGGTAGCCCCTTTAATCATGACCCGGATGAGCCCCAGGTGCTCCACCTGACGTCACCTCCTGGTGTGGCGGAAGTGTCAGGGGAGCGCCTGGAAGCACTCCGGGTGCCTCTGGGATTGCTTCTGGCAGCACTTCCTGGTGTGGCAGAAGTGCTGTCATCCAGGATTCCCTAACTGTCCAGGTGCCCCCTGGCAGTGGCCACATCCTCCCGTAGGGGTGAGCGTCCCAGTTCCGTTCCCGTGGCCCCCAAACACACCCGGATGGCTGCCCTCTCGTGGCCCAGGGGAGGTATCGTGCATCTCAGGGACTGTCCAGGCATCCCGGCTGGGCAGGGTCCCCAGTCATCTGAAACAACATCTATGTCCTTTATCCATTCCCAACCCAAGCCTCCAAATGGACATTGGACACTTTATTAATATGTTTCTGTTACTTGACTGCACGCAACAAACTCTTTTCTGCTTGGTTGTGGGTTTGAGGCCTGTTAACCCTAGAATCTCTGAAGTTTATTATTTTTTTCATTGTCCCTGACCTCCTTAAATTTTTCTGAGATGCGCCAAGAATCTCGTAGCTCCTTTTCACAGTATCACAAATGTGTAAATTAGCAGAATGCAGCCTGCTACACCCCCCATCCTATCCTAATAGCTGAAGTCTGTGTTGAAGCATTTATCTGGTGATGCGTTTGTAAGGGATTGTATAGGTAATGAAATACTCTGATTTGAAATACATACATGTCAAGTGTGTTCCATGTCTGTAACGATCTGTGTAAATATAGAATGACAGAGAAAATGCTAGGCAAGAAATGCTGAACACACGGGTAAAATACAAAATGTTTTCATATGTTATAGTAATAACAACATAATTTTGATGTGAAGTGTAGGATATATAAAGCCCAAATATCCAAGAAACAGTTTCACAAAAGGTGTAACAAAACAAGTATGTTTTTATTTAAGAATAAATCTGAAGAAAAAGAAATTGCTCAGTTGACACTTTGCTGAAGCCCAACTATCACTCGGTACAAAATAAAAGACGTTCGCATACTTGTGTGTTTGCGCGTTTCATTTTCAACCAGTTGTCAGAGTGGTAATGCTGCTCTATCACGGTTCTGCAGAAATGATGAAGTGGATAAGCTATTATTTAGCAATGGCGAGGTAATAGATTCAAATCTCTCATCTCCTCTATACTTATTGCTCTGAGCATTGAGCTACTATTATTATCATATAACAAAAACATACATTTAATGTGAGTCTGTACCATCCAGTGTAAATGTGAGAAGGACCCAGGATCAAAGCTGCAACCTCTTGATTATGACGCAGCAATCTTTACCTCTATACTAGCCAAGCTGATGTGTTTAGGTTGTCAGTCAGTCAGTCATTTTCCAACCCGCTATATCCTAACACAGGGTCACAGGGGTCTGCTGGAGCCAATCCCAGCCAGCACAGGGCGTAAGGCAGGAACAAACCCCGGGCAGGGCGCCAGCCCACCGCAGGGCACACCCACACACCAAGCACACACTAGGGACAATTTAGGATTGCCAATGCACCTAACCTGCATGTCTTTGGACTGTGGGAGGAAACCGGGGCACCCAAAGGAAACCCATGCAGACATGGGGAGAACATGCAAACTGCACGCAGGGAGGACCAGGCGCTACCAATGCGCCACCGTGCTGTGTTTAGGTTGTGTGGACTGATATTTGGGCTTCAGTTTTTATACATTGACAGCAACACGTGAATTGAATAATTTCTTTTTCTTCAGTTATATTCTTGAATAAAAGCGCACTTGTTTAGTTATATCTTTTGTGAAAGTGTTTATTTAATATTTGGAGTTCAGTGTTCACACATTATATACTTCATGTCAGTATTTTGTCATTATTACTATAACATTAAAAAAAAGTTTCTGTTTTAGTTATGTGTTCAACATTTCTTGCCTCGCATTTCCTGTATGTATTCGAAATAACAAAATATTATTTACCCTATACAATTCCAGACATCTTACTCCCAGCCTGGGATAGCAGGCTGCTTGCTGCCAGTGCTGAATGATACATTTTAAAAATAAAAATGCTGCTGACGAGTTGCGACAGAATATAAATTGACCCGGCATTACAAATATGTTCATAGTCTTCAGGGATTCTAGTGTTAAGGTTTGTACTATCCATCACATCTTGACTTATACCAAGTACTGCTTTCATAATCACCGACTCTCTGTGACCCTGAACTAGGATGATTTAATTTACCCCTCAGCGCATGTACGATTAAATGTATACCTTAAATTTTTTTTCAATCATTTGTACTTGCTTTATTTTTCAGAGTATCATTAATAAGCTTCCATTGAAAGACATATGTTGTATTTTTTTTTAGTAGAGCAAATATTTTTACTTTACTAAAATAACTATCTTGTTATATTACTCATAACTTTAAAAAGCAATCTGATTACAAGATGCATGTTACCTTTAACACATTACTCCCAACTCTGTTAAGAAAAAATTTACTTGTGTCCTTTAAAATAACAAAAAAGTGGTACAGAAATTACCTAGACAGTGTGTCAATTCGAAGTCCATGCTTTGTTTCAGTGTCTTTGGTGCCCATCTTGATATTAAACTCTTTATCCACAAGCAGGACAAATGAAATGGCTCCTGAGTCCGGTTTTAAATACATCACAAAAGAGTCTTTTACAACTAACCACCTGTAAAGAGATGCTGCTTTTCATTTTAAAAGATATTTTCTGCACTTCCCATGATAATAAAAAAATTTCAATTTAAGTAATGACTTACAAATTTTCAAAGAAGCCATGCAGTACATTAGCATTAAAGCAGTATGTCTATATAATAAACAAGTTAATGAAAATATATAATAAAAAGACTATTGCTAAATGTTTTAAAGATTTTCACACTTTAGCTGAAATAATTCTATATCCCCAACAAGATTATCTCTAACCTCGATGAGCACACTTACAACAACTATCTGTAAATATGCAGTATTTATATATTACATGTAAAGATTATTATCAATCAAATCATTAACAATGACATTAATAATGTTATACTTGGGCTCTCTTTACAGGTTTTGGAAAAAAAAAACAAACATTAAGTTACATTTCCTTTCATGTCCACTTTTATATGTGCAATACGGTCTTGGGCAAGAATAGCAAAGGCCAAGCAATCAAGTTATAAGAAAACAGCTATAACCTTTTAGACCAGCGATAGCAAATTTGTCTCTGACCACAGCAATTCAGGCCTGGTATCCTATGACCTCCAGATCTTTTCATTACCATACCCTCTCTGAAAAAGAAACATTCATAGGGCAACAGTGAAAAATGTTAACTTTACCTTCATTAAGATAGTCAGATTGTTTCATGCACTTTCCTGAAACTTTATCATTTACAGTAAAACTGATGATTGTGATATTTGTTAAAATGCAAATATTCTGGGTGAACCTAAGCCTGTGAAAGAGAAAGAGCACCACCATATTATATTACAAGATTGCCACTGGTTTTTCAAGTACAGTGGAACCTTGGTTTGTGAGTAACTTGGTTTACGAGTGTTTTGCAAGACGAGCTAAAAATTTTATTAAATTCTGACTTGATAAATGAGCGACACCTTGCAATACGAGTATATACAGTATATAGATATGAACAACTGAGCTGATGGTTCTTCTCTCTCTCTCTCTCGCTGCGGGATTGTGGGCAATCGCCTCCTATTCTCCGTCTGAGTCAGCGTGCCTCACTAGTCAACATCCGTGCGAGCGTATATGGTTTACTATGGCACTGTGACTGTGTGTGTGTGTGTGTGCGCGCATGTGTGTGCTGTGACGTGCGAGTCCCCATTTATTCAGCTTGAAACAGCAACAGCACGGTTATTTATTGTAGCAGGATCTGCCACTCTCCTATACACAGACACAGCAGTCAGGCAGGGTCGTGGCCAAGTAGTACTGTGCCCTACGCATTTATAATGTTCCTTGTCCCTTGAATCTCCCACTGACGGCAGGCGCTTATAGCATGTCCGCGATCTTTCTGGATTCGCTTTTTACAGCAAACCGCTACAGTGCTGGGAGACTGCGATTGCTTTGGGACGTTCTTCCGCATGTCATCCCATTGGGTGGAAACCCACAAGAATTTAGAAACTCACTCACACCAGCCATGGTTCTTTTCAAAGGTAAAGTGCTGGTTAATTTGTTTTATGTATTTTTACTTTATATTTTGTATTAATCATTTTTATATGAATAGTTTTGGTTTGTGGAACGAATCATCTGAGTTTCCATTATCTCTTATGGGGAAATTAACTTTGATATACGAGTGCTTTGGATTGCGAGCACCTTTCCGGAACGAATTATGCTCACAACCTGAGGTTCCACTGTATATAAATTAATCCTCAGATGTTTTAACAGGAAAATACCTAGGAGAAGGGAAAGATTAATACAAATAAATTCCTCATTGGACTTCCCAAGTGAAACTCTGCATAACTATTACAAAGTGGCTGCATGCTTTCTGTTTGCAAAACGTCTTGTAATATACTGACAGGCACCCGAAAAATTAAACACATTAATCTCTGTTGAAGCTGAATTCCATACTTAAGGCAGGTAATTGTGTGATGTAAAATAGCTATAATTTTAAGCCTCTTAAAAAGTTGAGTTTAAAAGAAAATGGATCTTTCCCTCTCTGCCATATATAAGAATACTGATTAATATACTGTAGCATGTTCAGTTACTTATCTTGCTATCACTGATGCCATTCCCAAATTTAGATTAACAGCATGGCTACATTTTGTATGATGATCACCATGCAGAAAACCATTGAAGATCCTTCTACCTTGTGAGGGTTGTGGTTTCAGTCTATACTAAAAACAAACGTTTTAACATACATGGCACTGCATACTAAGAAATAAGCTGTGTTAAAAAGGTTCACAATAAAGGGGGGATTATGTTGGCAGTATGACTGGTAAGGGGAGAGAGTTAGCAGATATGGAGAGAAGGAAGGTTGATATATTGTGCGTGCAAAAGACTAAATGGAAGGGGAGTAAGGCCAGGTGGATCAGAGGTGGATTCAAATTGTTTTATCATGCTGTGGACAGGAGGAGAAATGGAGAAGGGGTTATTCTGAAGGAATAGTGATTTGGAGGTGAAAAGAGTGTCAGACAGAGTAATGATTACGAAGCTGGAAATTGGAGGTGTAATGATGAATGTTGTTAGTGCAGATGCACCACAAGTTGGGTGTGCAATGGGTGAGAAAGAAGATTTCTGGAGTGAGTTGGATGAAGTGATGAACAGAGTACCCAAGGGACAGAAAGTGGTGATTGGAGCAGATTTCAATGGGCATGTTGGTGAAGGGAACAGTGGAGACGAGGAGGTGAGTGGGTAGGTATGGTGTCAAGGAGAGGAATGAAGAAGGTGAGAGGATAGTGGATTTTGCCAAAAGAATGGACATGGCTGTGGTGAATACGTATTTTAAGAAGAGGGAGGAACATAGGGTTACACACAGGAATGGAGGAAGATGCACACAGGTAGATTACATCCTATGCAGAAGAGTTGATCTGAAGGAGACTGTAGACTGCTAAGTGGTGGTAGGGGTAAGTGTAGTTAAGCAGCATAGGATGGTGGTCTGTAGGATGACGTTGGAGATCAAGAAGAGGAAGAGAGTGGGGGCAGAGCCAATGATCAAATGGTGGAAGTTGAAAAAGGAAGACTGCAAGGTTGAGTTTAGGGAAGAGGTGAGACAGGCACTGGGTGGCAGTGAAGAGTTACCAGACAGCTGGGAAACTACAGCAGATGTAGTAAGGGTGACAGCCTAGAAGGGTGCTTGGCGTGACATCTGGAAAGAGGAAGGAGGAAAAGGAAACCTGGTGGTGTAATGAGGAAATACAGTAGACTATACAGAGGAAGAGGATGGCAAAGAAGAAGTGAGATAGTCAGAGAGATGCAAAAAGTAGACAAGAGTACATGGAGATAAGGCACAAGGTGAAGAGAGAGGTGGCGAAGGCTAAAGAAAAGGTATATGATGAGCTGTATGAGAGGTTGGACACTAAGGAGGGAGAAAAGGACCTGTACCGATTGGCTAGACAGAGGGACCGAGCTGGGAAAGATGTGCAGCAGGTTAGGGTGATAAATGATAAAGATGGAAATGTACTCACGAGCAAGGAGAGTGCGTTGAGGATGGAAAGAGTACTTTGAGAGGCTGATGAATGAAGAGAACGAGAGAGAGAAGAGGTTGGATGATGTGGAGATAGTGAATCAGGAAGTGCAACGGATTAGCAAGGAGTAAGTAAGGACAGCTATGAAGAGGATGTAAAATGGAAAGGCCGTTGGTCCAGATGACATACCTATGGAGGTGTTTAGGAGAGATGGCAGTGGCGTTTTTGACCAGATTGTTTAATGAAATCTTGGAAAGTGAGAGGATGCCTGAGGAGTGGAGAAGAAGTGTACTAGTGCCGATATTTAAGAATAAGGGGGATGTGCAGTAACTACAGGGGAATAAAATTGTTGAGCCACAGCATGAAGTTATGGGAAAGAGTAGTGGGAACTAGGTTAAGAAGTGAGGTGATGATTAGTGAGCAGCAGTATGGTTTCATGCCAAGAAAGAGCACCACAGATGCAATGTTTGCTCTATGGATGTTGATGGAGAAGTTTAGAGAAGGCCAGAAGGAGTTGCATTGCATCTTTGTGGACCTGGAGAAAGCATATGACAGGGTGCCTCGAGAGGAGCTGTGGTATTATATGAGGACGTCGCGGGTGGCAGAGAAGTACGTAACATTTTGTACAGAATATGTATGAGGGAAGTATGACAGTGGCGAGGTCTGCGGTAGGAGTGACGGTTGCATTCAAGGTGGAGGTGGGATTACATCAGGGATCAGCTCTGAGCCCTTTCTTATTTGCAATGGTGATAGACAGGTTGACAGATGAGATTATACAGGAGACCCTCTGGACTACTACTATGATGTTTGCTGATGACATTGTGATCTGTAGCGATAGTAGGGAGCAGGTTGAGGAGACCCTGGAGAGGTGGAGATGTGCTCTAAAGAGGAGAGGAATGAAGGTCAGTAGGAACAAGACAGAATACTTGTGTGTAAATGAGAGGGAGGTCAGTGGAATGGTGAGGATGCAGGGAGTAGAGTTGGCAAAGGTGGACGAGTTTAAATACTTGGGATCAACAGTACAGAGTAATCTGGATTGTGGAAGAGAGGTGAAAAAGAGAGTGCAGGTAGGGTGGAATGGGTGGAGAAGAGTTTCAGGAATAATTTGTGACAGACGGGTATCAGCAAGAGTGAAAGGGAAGGTCTACAGGACGGTAGTGAGACCAGCTATGTTATATGGGTTGGAGACGGTGGCACTGACCAGAAAGCAGGAGACAGAGCTGGAGGTGGCAGAGGTAAAGATGCTAAGATTTGCATTGGGCGTGATGAGGATGAACAGGATTAGAAATGAGTAAATTAGAGGGTCAGCTCAAGTTGGACGGTTGGGAGACAAAGTCAGAAAGGCGAGATTGCATTGGTTTGGACATGTGCAGAGGAGAGATGCTGGGTATATTGGGAGAAGGATGCTAAGGATAGAGCTGCCAGGGTAGAGGAAAAGAGGAAGGTCTAAGCGAAGGTTTATGGATGTGGTGAGAGAGGACATGCAGGTGATGGATGTAACAGAACAAGATGCAGAGGACAGAAAGATATGGAAGGAGATGATCCGCTGTGGCAACCCCTAACGGGAGCAGCCGAAAGAAGAAGAGGAAGATATCAAATAATCATCTTACAGTTTCATCTCTAAAATAATGATCCTTAAATTGTTACTTCTTACTTGGCTACTCGGTCTCAACCCTGATTTATTCTATTCAAATACACTAGTGTATTGTACTTTAATGGAAGGATGCATTAGATTTTAAATAAATAAATGGATTAACAATTATGATTCAGATAATGACACTGGACAGGAATTAAATTAGAGCTTTGGAACGAGAATCAGTTAACAGATTACATCAAACACTAGCAGGAGAAAATACAAAATGTATAACTGGAGAAATTGTGAAGATCTAACAGGTAAATGAAAAGACCAATTGTTAGAAATGGCTAAAAATGGATTTCATTCACTGTCTGATTTGCACAGTGAGTGTAATCCTCATCTTGTTGCGTTTTCAATTATTCTGTCACATTATGTGGCACTTCTATCAGGTAAAGCTTGCTAACTTCATAAATCTAATAATCAATATCTTCACACAGAGAAACAATTTAAGTACAGAGCAAAATTTCCGTGTCACTATTTGCATTTCAGCATCCCTTTGGCTAGAATAAACAGGAAAAAGTTTTCTTACAAGCCTTTTGGTCCCAGTTCTTGAATAAAGGACATCTGACTAATATCAATGAATTCCATCTAAAGAAAAAAGTACACATAAAATAATATTTATCATATACTACAGTAACTATTCCATTTTTTATTTTAGAATTGCACTGTATTTGAAAATGTCAAAAGAATATGCCAAAACAAAAACACACTCTTTGGATTAATGAAATGGCTATCTGCAATAACTCTTTAATCTTTTTGGACCTTCTCCCTGAATTTTATTTCAGCAGCTATGCAGACAGTACACTTTTACAAACCCAACAAATTTCACACTGCATACACTTTTGCAAAGCAAATTTGTTTCTTTTATGATACAAAACTATTTAAAATTGCTTTAAGTTGTTATATTGATTGTATTTAATTTTTGAAAACCAAATGACTTATGAAAAGGCTGCATCATAATGGTTTTGATAAATGGCTATTTCCCATTAAAGCAGTTTCCAGGTGCTCTAAATGCATTAACTTCTACTTCCTGAGTAACTCTGAATGCTTCTGGTACCAGGAGTAATAATTTAAGATGGTGCTCTACGTTTCTTCAGGCATGCTCCTAAACATCAGCTGTCCTATAATTTATAAAACTAAGAACCAACTTCAGACAGGCTTTGCAACAAAAAATCCCGGTCTTACTTCTTTCAACCATATTAATGGTTGAACATCCTATTTTCTTTGAATCAAAAAGTGTAAATATTATGCTACTATTTCATTATTAAAACATAAATAAAATGATTAATAACATCACCAACAAAAGTATGATATGAGGATCTACACATGTGTCTTGCTCCTTTGCGGTGATGGGCTGCTGAGAGCCAGACTGAAGAAGGACAACATTCAGAAGCACTCCGAGCAGAACACTTCAGAAGGATGTAATTGAATGATGGTTTTATTAACAGTATCAACATCAGATACTAATATAAGTAGTGTGTCCTTATTTTGTTTAACTACTATTTTTTTGTGCAAACTAGTATGTTTCAGTTTTACATTGAACTATACTGCTTATAGTTGAAATGGGTCAGTGTTTTTAATTTCATTATTACCTAGAACTTCATGTACTTGCAGATACCAAGTAGGCAATTATTGCTAAGCAAAAGTTGGCAATTGTTAAGCAATCCACATGTGTTTCACAAAGTGCATGCCAAGAAAATGCAAAAGCTTAAACAAACAAACTTTGGCAAAAGGTAATACATGCTTTTTATTAATAGAAAATCAGCAAAGGCCAAAATCAGTGTCTTTCAGGCCCATCCTTAAATCCATAAATGTAATCCTGGCTAGATCTACACTTGGATTCTAGTGGAAAATACAGGTTTTTATAGAGGTCAAAGCAGCTACTATGACCTTCAGTAATCATTAAAGTTTGTTAAAATTTTCATACCAAAAGAAACTACATACGTAAAATAAAATTTAGCCCACTGCTTGATTAATTTAGAGCCATTTTCAAAACAGACAAGAAACTCATCGGAAGAGATCAAAACAACGTGGCTTGGATATGAAACTAACAACATAAAAAGAAAACTGATGTGGGAAAAGGTCAGAACTACAAAAATATGTCTACTTTAAGCAGTACATTTCAACAGTTATTTTTCAACCACCATATACACTGCTATAGCTACAGAGTGACATATTTTGACAAATAAAAAGTATGATTAAAAAATAGCTTTGAAGCTGAACAGTTTAAGTACAGGATTACTTACTGTTGCATGGTAGGTTTTATACATTGTTGTTTTTAAAAGCTTATTCAAGTAGTCTTCAAGCTGTTTCTAAAAATAATAATAAGAAAAAACACAGTTTAATTTGTGTATATCTCACATATTGAGTCTATGTATCACTTCATTCCAAATTCTCGCATTACTTTATGTTTAGAAGTCCATCCAGGTTTCCATCTTGAATTAACCTTGTGTTAACTTCAACAAGTGTCTGAGACTACATGATTTATTACTTAAAAAAGAGAATTCTGTTGACTCTTTACTAACTTTATGATCTATAGATATAGTCTAAGTTTTAAAATTTTAATAGAGTTTGCTTCAAATTGGTCAGGACTTCAAGTCTTGTACTTGTATTTCGTTTTCTATGCATGCAGACATACCCAACATTACATTACATATTCCAAGAATTTTCCCAGTTAGGAAGATTATCCAGCTCATATTGAATTTCTTTTGCTGTCTCATTTAGATTTGCTAACTACCACTTTTGATGTCACTTGCAGATTTTAAGAGTACTCATGTTAAAATAAATGTTACTAATTTAAATGACATACATAATTGGTCTTAGGACAGCCCTCTGGTATCTCCAGTGGCAACCTCAGCCCATAAAAAGCATTTTCTCCTCATCTGAATTATTTGTGTCTTTCCCATTTTGCAGCTAAGTATTCAGTTTTGTAAAACAGCCCCTATTGTCTTCAGGATAAGTTTTTGGAGATGTCATGTCAAAGACTTTTTGAAAGTTTTCGCAAATATAACACACACTTTGCTTTCGTCTGGTATTCTAGGTCCTTGTGGAAAGAAGCCTAATAAGGCTGGATAGTAAGTCACCTTCCCCTCCTAAATACTGAATACTTGTCAGGAGATTGTTTCTGTACAAATGGTCCACATGTTCCTTTCTGACAATACATTCTATTATTTTACATTGAAAAAACAGATATAGGTAGTCCCTGAGTTACGGACATCCGACATACAACTTACGAACGTGGCCGCAGCTGCTCCTTCATCTGTCTGGGGGACGCGATGCAGGCTCCTCACTAACTGCTGCTCTGTCATCTCCAGCCTGGGGACACTGAAAGCAGTGGCTAGATACAGTTTTTTGGGGGGGGGGCAGTTTTGCTGCTCACACAGTGTAGTGTTCCTTGGGAGGCTGCGGTTGATTCATTCTCAGTGAGCGGCCGGGTGCGTGGCAAGCGCTCGTGTGTAGGACAGAGGCTTGATGGGGTGGTTCGCTACATGCCCACCAGGCTGCCGCAGCTACTGCTCCTGACTGGACGGAGGCTGGATGGGGCAGTATCCCTCAAACGGCAATGACTAAATGACGGCTGGTGATGCTGCAAGCGGTGACCCGGTTGTGGCTGAATGGAGGCCATTGAGGGTGAATGGGGCGGCAGTGGGCAGTATTGTAGTGTGCCTCGGGTGGCTGCCTGTTGAATGGGGGCGGTGGTGGGCGATTCACTATCTGCCTTTGACCGCACCCTGTTCGCTCTCGGTGGGCTAACGCTGCAGGCAGCATACTGTATGCAAGTGGAGGTGACTGTGTGGTGGGCGGGTGGTGAACCGCCCCTCGCTGCCCCCATTCATTCTCAATAGCAAGCCTGCTTATACTGTTACGTACATAGCAGGAAGTTGCCTCTCGTTCAGTACACTAGACGTGCTGATGAGGGGTGCCTTCCTGCTGTGATAGCATGTACAGTGCTGTGCAGAAGAGCTCATCTTAACCTTTTGTCTTCACCCTTCAACAATGTCTCTGAAACACAAATCTGATGCAAGTGCTGGTGATACAGTAAAGAAGAGAAAAATCATCACCATGGAAAATAAAGTAGAAATAATAAAAAGGTCAGAGAGAGGTGAAACTCCATCATTCATTGGCAGGGCACTTGGTTACAGTCGTCAACAACAGCATTTATTAAAATAATGTACCTGTTCCGACTTACATACAAATTCAACTTAAGAACAAACCTACAGTCCCTATATTGTACATAAGCCGGGGACTGCTTGTAAAAGGCTTTGTAGCTGCAAGTGTTCAGGTTGTTTCCCTTCTTTAGAAATGGGTGTTATACTTCCAGCCATTTGGTATTTCTCCCATCTGAAGTTACTGGTAGAAACAGGTTTACTTAAGCTTTATAAATAACATCATCCACTTGACACACCAGGCCCATACTGTATATTCTATTTATTTCTTCTATTTTTACACAAAGTTAACTATGATCTGTAAACAACAAGCAAAATGAGACACAGTTTGCTTTAAAACTGACATACTGTGAGCAGGCACAGTTTTACACAGACGTTTGGGGTACCATGTCAACATTGTGAGAGGACACATTATTCAGTGCTGAGAAACCCCTAACTGAGACCGTTGAATTGATGTGATAGGAGAACATAAATTATTCATTAAGTAAATTAAATATCATCAAATTTTTAAGTTTCATGTTTATATCTACTAGAAAATATTATATTCCACAATCTAACTTGTGTTACTCATTTATAAAACTCTGCCCATCATAATTTAACAATCAGAATTTTTAAAACTTTTATATTAGTAGTCAGTTGTGTTTCTCTCCATCTACTCAGTGAACATGTATTATGAAAAGAGAACCTACCCTTCGACTTGAGACCTGTTCTTCTCTAACCAGGTGGTCACCTCCTCGGGGTAGGCTGGGCATCTGCCTTGCTTCTTCTCTTTTAATTGTTTGTCTTCGTACAGTGTGGCTAGAGAATGTAAAGGAAATACATACATTTAATACGATGGTGGTTATTTTACCTTTATTATCGTCTTTATTTCCCTATTGAAAAAATTGTTGGCCAAACCTATGCTTCTGACAGCTTGTCATACATTATTATGTCAGGACCAAACAGAATGATTCCGGGCAAAAACAGTCTACAGACAAGCACCTACCAGAGAAAAGTTTTCAGTCAGTGTAAAACTGTGCTTAACTAGTGAGCCTGAATGAACCAAACAGCCTCACCTTAACTCAGCAGGTTTTATACAGCAGCTTGTGATTACCCTTCCTCAAAGGAATTGACAAAAAACAGCTAAAAAGACACATAAAATGTGCACATTTAAATAGATTTTATTTAGCTGGTGCTTTTAAAGAAATTACTTTCAAATAAAGTCTGCATACATTAGGGTTGTCAGATCAAAAAATAATTAAAAGTTATTTATAAAGTTCTAACTTGAGGGCAAAAACTGACATTCGATTGTAAAAGAACTGTTGTTTGTTTTACCTGCACAACTTTGGTATCATGTTACTCTAGACGCACTATGCAAAGTTGTAGTATATAACAGATGTTTTTGTGCTTTACTTCTGCAATCAGCTTTTTTGTCATTTTGAGTGTTTAGCTCATTACCTTCATTAGTAAAACTTACAGACAGACCCCTTCACAATGTAGTGCTTTTTCTTTCTTTCTATCCCACTATTCTTACTTTGATCTAAATGTATAGTCAGGGCAGTATTTCTAAATACTTCTCTGTTGCCCTAAAAGTATTATTTTGCATCTGAGCCTGTTCCTTTCAATATTAAACAAGGGATCCTTGACTACTGTTTAAAGGTAAGACTTCTCGTTAAAGCAAATGGAAAATAACTGTCATAATTATGATTTTCCATTTATTACATCACTTTAAAATTCCCAATTTAAAGCACCATATCAGTGTCAGCCAACATTCTTTGTCTCTATCTTAAGTGGCTATGCTGGTTTGACACATAATGCCTAAAAGAAAGAGATGTAATTTAAAATGTTCAGGCCCTCTTTATTAAAATGTTGCTGTGTCTGCAAAGGAGAAAAGGTAGACAGATTATAGGGACCTGACTTGATACGGTGATAGTCCTGTTTTACCAGGTGAGCCCACAGGTGTCAACTGGCTTTTTATTCTAAATGCCATAACATAAAATGATACTCTGCTGCTACCCATCAACAACTTCTAAAATAATAAAACAAGTTTGCTTTCAACCTGCCTGCTGCATTGCTTCGCTCACTATTCTCACCCTGTCAATGTCTTACTAACCTACCTGCATTCCCCCGATCTTAAACTGTCCTGCATGTTTGGCACAAAAGCACTATCTCTCACCCTTGTCACTCAGCTCTTCTACAGAGGTTCCATGTGCCCTCACAAAAAGTACTTCCACTGAGCTCCACCCCAAACAAGTCTCAAATTCTTTACAGCTGTCGGTGCAGCAGCAAGCAGCAGCAGCTTTTTGTGGCTGCTTTTATGGCTAGCTGTTCTGAGAAGGGCTAGACTAATTATGGAAGTACAGATACTTGAGATTTTCACATGTAACGTCCAGAATTGTAAATCTAAGGTTGAATATATCTGAATTGTTACTTATTTTTAATTTTTGACTAATTTGACAACACTAGAGTACACATATTTTATTTATTAAAACTCAAAACCCTAGATCCCTTGGGGGCACCAGAGTAAGTGAGCAATCATAAGACTGGTAAGAAGTCCAAGCTAATTTATACAAGCTGACTACTGTAGAAAAGCCTAAATACCTGGGACAGACATACAGTAATCAATATACCTGCTACATAGAGCTGACAGCCTGGAACCTGCTATAACTGTCATGTTCATGTCCTTGAAATAAATTCTAAGGATTCCTCTGGAAATAACATAAGCCCATTGGCTTGGTGTTTGTAGTGAACCCGAGAAAAAGCTTCACTAGAAGGGATTTAATGTGAGAAGAAAGTCAGATATTATGATTAGAGGTGGAAGAACAATATTTGGCGCTTGGGATAGTAAGAAACTCAAGTGGGTAAGCCACTCAATAAGGAACAAAAGCCTGTAGAAACTGAGCCTTGAGTCATCCTTTGATATATTTTCAGTCTTCTGATTTTTTTTTGTTCTGTTTTAAAGTGACCCACACACAATGCTTTTCAGCAGAAGTGACTAGTAATCTGGTCAGAACTGATGGAAAGAGGAATTCTGTACAGTACTGGCAGATCCTGGAGAAAAGCCTATACTTTTATGCCATAAAGCTTAAACTAGGGAGGAAATTTGCCTTGCAACAGGACAATGACCAAACACGCACTACCAGAGCAACAACAGGGTAGCTTAAAATGAACAACATTGACATCCTTGAGTGGCAAAGTCATAGTCTTAACCTTAACCCCAATGAATAATTTTAGTAAGACCTAACTAACTTGACACAAGGAGTAATGAACACCTCTTTATCCATTAAATTGTGCAAAATTCAGACTTATCCAAAAAGACTGGTTCAACTAAGCATACAACAGGGGGATTAATTCTTACAAATTCTTGAAATTTCAGTCCTTTGAATTTCTTTTTTTGGGGCAGCACTATGAAAAATGTAATTAAACAACAGAGTATTTGAATTACAAATATGATTCCCAGGCAAGCTAATCAAAATTGTAGTTTGTGACAATTTTTTAAATGAACACAATGCTTGTAGGCTGAATATTTTTTCATTGCATTGACTATCTATTGAAACACTGGCAGGTTACATGATTTGCAGAGGGGACATCAGAGGATTTGCAGAGGACTACAGTGGCATACTGTAAGAATTTTAAATTGCAACTCTGTAGCCATCAAAACATATCCTAACCACTGAAAAGTTCTGCATTAAAGAGCATATCTGTTCTGGTACATCAGTCACTTTAGCCTCAGTAAGAAGAAACACCTAAAGATTCAAATCTCTTTGTTCAGAAATTTTACAATAAAACAAAAGTTGACAAGACAAGTACTACTTTACATGGTGAGCTGAGCAATGCTAGATACTGTTTTCACTTTCTCATGTATACTTATACAGTCCAATATTTAAACTTACCAATTGCACAACTTAAATAACTTTACAAATGTATTATCATGCATGCTAAAAGGGCCTAAATTGCATACTGTATATAGTTCTTTTTTCTAAACCAAGACACACTTACATAAGCTGCCAAAGAATTTGCAATAGGGAACTGTTGTGCAAGCTGCAGGTGTCCTGCTTAGATATCATTTTTATACATCTACTGGTAAACCTCTATGTTTACTAATCCAGAAACAAGTAGAAGAGATGTAAGTAAACACTCAAGAGAGTGTGAAAAATAAAATTTTAATTTCATACCATTGTGATAATAAATAGGAAATTACATAAAAATAAATATATACATTTTTAATTGATTTTATTATTATTTTAAATAAGTATATCAATTAAATATTCAAATTTGAATCATACAACATTTCTCTTATATTTGCTCTTTACTGTGATTTTATAGGAAACACTTTTTTGTGCATTATTTGTGAATTTAAGAGCACATCACTCCCCTATATTGCGTATATAATGACTTCTTTTGAACTTCCACAAAGACCTTTGTAGTGACTTGTAAAAAACAGACCCCAAAATTCTGCTTGAACCTGTACTCCTTGTGTCTACAAGTCCAAAAGCAGTGAGCAACAACTAAAACAAGTGGGCTGCCAGCAGCAGCATCATCACAAAATTTATGAATGTGTTTCTCCAGTACAAACTGGATGAAAGCTAGTGTACAGATTGCCTCAGCAGAAGTAAAAACCTGGAAGGAAATGCTAATCATCACATGGCACATTTGTAAAAACTCCAATACTCAAAATGAACACTACAGTATATTAGAGTCAGAGGAAAACACACTCTGGCAAAGGGAGAATAGGGAATACCATAAAAGAAAGACATAAGCAGCAATTCTCTCTTGTAATTGATGACACAGGGAGCTATGAAGTACACCATGAAGCAAGGAACATGTCCATCTGATAAGAATATAAGAAAGAAAATAAGAAAGAGTAATTTATGCCCCATCCATATTTGTCAACATTTTCACCAATATTCCACCCCATAGTTTTTGAGCCCTGAAAATGAAGGCTTTTAAAAACACTATCCGGAGCTGTAAACTTCTGGAAACGTATTTGTCAGTGTTTTGGTGTAGATGGACATACACACAGTTTTCCAAAAATTATACTCTAATGGCGCTCAGATTGATTTCTGTTTATTTCGTGACCCTTCCCTGATTTGATCCTGCTCATTATAATGGATTATTCCCTGACTGGTCACCCTTCAAAAGAAGAAAAACATTTTCCAACATAGAGGGCATAAAAGAGTTGCTTTCCATGGTGCCTTTTGTGCTGCTTACCTGTATGCATCCAAATTGTGTTTGGCAAAGTTTGAATGCTGCATATATATGTAAAAAGCAAATTTCTTGCAACTCACTCACTCACTCCCTTTCTTCCTTTCCTTCCTTAATTCCTTCCCTCCTTCAGTGAGTTATACAAATATTTTTTGGTACAAGATGTGCTGCAATTGCTGTGGAATACTTATAATCAAATATCTTGTGAATGAAAACAGAACTAAATAGGTTTTTTTTAAGTGCCACTTTAATACTTGCTTTGTCCTTAATTAATGATAAGATAAATGTTGCCAGTTCTGGACTTTTCAACTGTAATCAGTGCATTAACATGACACAGGGACAATTCACTCCAGCTCCTTAAATATTTTTTTATGCTGTGATTACGCTATCAGAGTTTGCGCTAATAGTTCTTAAAGTGCATAAAGCATACAAGAATCTGATTTTCATGTGGCTCTGATTTTTTTTACATGCCAGTGTGGACAGAGATCATTTTTCAGGTAAAAACGTGGTAGTCTTGACATAGCCTAAATCCCTCTTTCTCATTTGGTTAACAAAAGGATAACCACTTTTAATTTAAAACAAAGAGCATGCATGGTGGGATCGTGAACGTGACTGAGAGAATTAAACTGAATAATAAAAAAAAAAAACAAAGCTAACTTTTACAAGTATCATACATTTACACTGGCTACTACAGACGGAAATAAAATGTATGTTTTTATTCTAAAACAGTAAGAATAAAAGCAGCTGACTTCTCAAAACGGACTCGTCGGGGATCGAACCCATGACGTTTTGATTACCAGTCAAGTGTTGATACCGTTGCGCCACCGAAACAGTCGTAATAAATGTGTGTTGTTTTTCTGCAGTTATATTTTTGAATAAAAGCGCACTTGTTCTGTTGTATTTGTACCTTTTGTGAAAGTGTTTCTTTGATATTTGGACTTCAGGCTTCAAACTTTATAAACTTTATGTCTACATTTTGTCAATTATTACTAAAACACGAAAAACGTTTCTTTTTTAATGTGTTTACAAAGATTGCTGTAGACATGGCACACACATGAAATGCATGTGTTCCAAATAACGATATAGTATTTATAAAAGGGTGATTTTGCTTGACTTCTCACTCTATACAACTCCACGTAACTGACACGCAGGTAAACAGACTTGAGCCGAGAAAACTGTGCAGGGTGGGGGGGATGTGATAGCAGACTGCTTGCTCTTTGCTGCTTACCAACACATTTAAAGGACAAAAGACGCTGACAGAGAGGTGAGAAGCGATTTAAGGTGGGACGGATCTACAAGTTTTTTCTTAGGCTCTGGTAATTCTAGTGTTAAGTATTGAAAGACACTGAGACAGACACCGGCTCCTGCTTAGAAAAAAAAACAAAGTAACATTTCAGATCCTATCACTCCAAGGCAGGTAAAAGATTTGTGTCCACCCGGAAAGACACAGACACAGCACTGTTTGGATAAGAAAACATATCTTGGGCAAAATGTAAATGTTCCTATTTATGTTCTGTTTCGCTCCATTCATTTCGTAAGAAAGATAGGTTCTGTCCATTTCAGCTTGTTAGCTAGAAGATGATAATTCAAAGTGTCTCACACCATTTGATTTTATTATATGCAAAGATCAGTTAACACAGTAGCTTTATGCCAGCATGCTGTAACTGTACAGGTGCAGAGCTGGAATAATAGGACTTGCTGTTATGTAGAGGGATCACTTACTTGGAAGGTAAGCTGGGATACAAATTGATCAGCTTCACTAATTTCAGTTTAACACATAGTGATCAAGAATGCTAACAACTTATGAAGATCAATGGGAGCCTCCCTTTGAAGTGAATAAATGAACTGAAAAGAGTAAGAATGGAATTAATATTGTGACTTAAAAGCATGACATGAAATATGAATATTTTGCTTCATGGTGTGCATTTAAATCATCATAATGCAGTGCAACAGCAATCCTCCTCATGATACAAAGAAAAGACTGTGTTATTTCTAAAGCAAAGCAAACCATCCATCACCAAATGACAATAAGACCAGGCAACAAATATATAAAAGTGTCCTTCAAAAAATAATCCACATGTCTATGTTTAAAAGTACAAGCAAACACTAGAATCTAATTTCACCTTGGAGCCAGTATTATCACTTACACAGTACCTCTCTAATAGAAACATTTAATCCACCAAAGGTGATGCAGTGAAGCTATGGGTGTTTTCATTCAGGATTTAGAATCAATGCTAGCAAAACATTATTTACCTTCTTGTTGGGATGGGGATTCTCATTAAAGTTTTATACGTAACCAGCTCCCGGTGAAGCTCGTGAAAGTGCTTCTCCTTCCTTTTCACCTGCCACATAAACCTGCCATGCTTCAGCTCAATTGTGAAGACAGTTGACTGTGGAGTCTGGAGGCAAATGAAGAACACAATGCATTAAAAATCAATATCTGTCACCTTGCTTTCAGAATTCTTTGTGATAGCACCCAAGAACAACAAAGGGATCTGGAAATGCCTTCTCTTTTCAGAATTTTCCAGATGTGTAACATGGGTAGACAGAAGGCAGACAGGAAGAGACACATGTAACAAATAACATTAATACTTTCTTTAACAAATAACTTAATCAATCCATTTGACAGGTTTCTGAGTTAGTATAGTGACTCTTAATTCCACCATTCTTTCCAACTACTTTTAAAAGCAAGAGTTGTTGGAGTACATCAAGCTGTACTGAATGTTTTATCTTGATTCTGTATTCATCAATTATTTTTTTTCGTACCCTCTTATGCCAATAATGGGTAGAAAGCCGCTAGAGTTTAAGTCTGTGTGCATGTAAACTGGAAGCAAACTCAATAGGATAACAATGTATTATACTACCTAAAATAAGAACAAAAGTCCAGTTTGTTTAGTGAGAACAGTGCAGAGTTTTCACACAGTAAGAATTTCTAAAAGTGGTCTACCAGGCCTCTTTCTCTGTTCTGTTGCCCTTTTTATGTTTTACTACAGTATATGTGAAAAATCATGATTTTATTCATATAGTTGATTCAAGGATGCAGGAATAGGACTTACTGTAAATGTTTACTATGATTTACTTCATCTTAACTGTCTTTTCAATATTGTATTGACTGTTCTTGACTGGACTGTATTTTATCTATTGCAAGTTAAGTAACATTTACAAATAAAAAAGAAGGCTCTTTGAGCTCTTCCTGAATTGACTATTTTTTTATCTTTTGATGGAGCTCCATGCAACTGTTGTTATGGTTCTGCCTTTGTCCAGAAAAGGTTTCATAAGGTTTATGACCTTAGTCTCGGAAAGTCTTTCTCCCGTGGGGCGACTGAGATCTTTTCTTGAATAAGATCAAACAAAGTTGCGTAGGGTGTAACAGGAGCTTCCACCTGCAGCTAAAGTCTCGTCAGTATCAATTCACATCCACAATCATTCTCAGTCATGCACACCACTCACACCCACGTCCACATTTTTCCCAGTCCCAGTCTCGTTCACGCACAAGATCTGACACTGTTTTCAAATAAAGAGGTGGTATAACAAAACAAGTTTCTTTGCTATACCACATCTTTATCTGAAAACATCGTCAGATCTGGGGTTTTTGATTTGTGGGAGCGTGAACGTGAGTGAGAGAATAAAACTGAAAGAAAAAAATGACTAATTTTGACAAGTACTATAAATTTGCACCGGCTGTTAAAGACGCAAATTAAATGTATTTTTTTATTGTATAACATTAACAAAACGGTGAATTTGGGAAGGTATTGAACCCGCAACCTCTTGATTGGGAGTCAGCAGTTCTTACCATTGCACCACGCAAGTTGTTGTACAGCCTACCCTAACCTGCTTTCTTTTTCTTCATTTATATTCTTGAATAAAAGTACACTTGTTTTGTTATACTTGTACCTTTTGTAAAAGTGCTTATTTGATATTTCAACTTCAGGCTCCACAAATTATACACTTCATGTCTACATTTTGTCAATTATTACTAAAACATGAAAAACTGTTTTAATGATATGATTACACAGGTTGTTGTAGACACGTAACACGCACGAAATGCATGCATTCCAAATAACCATATATTATTTACCCTATACAACTCCAGGCAACTCACACGCAGGTAAACAGACTTGAGGTGAGAGAACTTTCTGCCTTTTCTGTGTTGTTGTCGGGGGGGTTGGGTGGGGAGATGGGATAGCAGGCTACTTGCTGCTTTTGCTGATCGACACATTTACAGCACAAAAGACGCTGACAGAGAGGTGCGAAGGGATTTAAGGTGGGCCAGGATTACGAGTTTTTTCGTAGGCTTTCGTAATTCTAGTGTTAAACAACTCAGCACATCCACATAAAAACGACAAGGGTGAACTTTCCTGAAGATTTTTACTGGATGTACCTCATTGTAAACTGAAATATATACAGTACAAAAGAAACATACAGGTATTTACAGATGTAGAACCAAGACAACAAATAATGATTTACAAAGCAATACATAGCGGACAGTACACATTAAACAATAAAGCTTTACAAGACACTTACAAGGTAAGTGATTTCCTAGGTCAATTCGAGACAAAGAGAAGCACATAAACAGAGGTTCAAATTACTGCTTACCACAACTAACCAGACACAGAGGTTTATATACCTCAAAGATATGTTTCCGATGTGACTGAAACAAGAGATAAAGGGGTGCCTATGTGAGACACATGGGGTGTATTGTATTTAAATGTTTATTATGACACTTACATGCTTTATGTGAGTTTTGTGGACATTTATAACACCACAGAGAGTGTGGGACATGACTAACAGGTGTGTTAATAAATGTCAAGACAAAGGGGGAGCACATTTCAACAAATACAAGTAATAGTTAACAGCACGTGGGACAGAACATCCAGTTTTGGGCTAAGTTTAATTTATAATTTTAAATTTTAAATTTATAATTTTAAATTAAATTTATAATTTAATTTAAATTACGTTTAATCTTAATATGAGTTGCTGCGGTGAGACCATGCCCTTTTAAGTCCTAGTGTGTTGTCCTGGGTGGAAATCTGCTTTGTAGCTAATGCTGCCAAAATAACCACCAGCCCTTCTGTCCCTAAACTGGACTAGGCAAGGAAGATAGCGAATGGATGAATTTAACACCATTATGCAAATTGCCATTTAAATGTAATAATGTTGTCCATCTCCAAAAAACTTGTAAGCCCGGGACACCTTAAATTCCTTCACACCTCTCCATTAGAGTCTTTTGTTTTATAAATGTGTTGATCAGCACAAGCAGCAAGCAGCCTGCTATTCCATCCCACCAGCACCGCTGCAGCTCAATTCAGGCAAAAAGTTCTCCCAGCTCAAGTTTTGTTTATCTGGGTGAGAGGTGCCTGGAATTTCATAGGGTAATTAATATATCATTATTTGGAACACATGCATTTCATGTGTGTTTTGTGTCTACAACAATCTATGTAAATGTAGGATGACAGGAAATGTGAGAAATGCAAGAAATGTTGAACACATACCTAAAACAGAAACATTTTTCATGTTACAGTACTAACAATAAAATTTTGACATGAAATGTATAATGTGTGAAGACTGAAGTCCAAATATCAAATAAACACGTTCACAAAATGTACAAGTAAAACAAAACAAGTGTGCTTTTATCCATCCATCCATCCATCCATCCTCTTCCGCTTATCCGAGGTCGGGTCGCGGGGGTAGCAGCTTAAGGAGAGAAGCCCAGACTTCCCTCTCCCCGGCCACTTCTTCCAGCTCTTCCGGGAGAATCCCAAGGCATTCCCAGGCCAGCCGGGAGACATAGTCCCTCCAGCGTGTCCTGGGTCTTCCCCGGGGCCTCCTCCTGGTTGGACGTGCCCGGAACACCTCACCAGGGAGGCGTCCAGGAGGCATCCTGATCAGATACCCGAGCCACCTCATCTGACTCCTCTCGATGCGGAGGAGCAGCGGCTCTACTCTGAGTCCCTCCCGGATGACTGAGCTCCTCACCCTATCTTTAAGGGAAAGCCCAGACACCCTGCGGAGGAAACTCATTTCAGCCGCTTGTATTCGCGATCTCGTTCTTTCGGTCACTACCCATAGCTCATGACCATAGGTGAGGGTAGGAACGTAGATCGACTGGTAAATTGAGAGCTTTGCCTTACGGCTCAGCTCTTTTTTCACCACGACAGACCGATGCAGAGCCCGCATCACTGCGGATGCCGCACCGATCCGCCTGTCGATCTCACGATCCATTCTTCCCTCACTCGTGAACAAGACCCCGAGATACTTAAACTCCTCCACTTGGGGCAGGATCTCGCCCCCAACCCTGAGAGGGCACTCCAACCTTTTCCATTATTCAAGAATAAATTAATGAAATCAAAGAGGATTCATTGACACAGATGTGATATATATGTTACTAAATAATAACAATTATTATTGTTCTGTTATCTTATCATTTAATATTATTTGGGTGATGTTTGGAGTCCATTCATTTAAAAAAAGCGATTATATTACTAAACTGAGAAAAAAGCTTTTTAACTAAAATATGCCACTCTCTTTCCTATAATCAAATAATGATATTATGTCCAGTCAGTGCACAAAATCAACTTTGATATAAAATGTGACTATTGGGAAAACACACATGACAGTATGAGGGGAAAATATTTTCCAAGAATTTCAGCTAAACCCTAAACTCCAAAGCTGTGAGGAAACAGCAGATAAGTATTATGCAAATAAAAAAAGAATGTAATATCCCATAGGAAATTTCGCACAAGGTGACAATGGTCATGCCTCACTGTGAAGACAACATTTCAGTTACAAAATAGATTTATCTCAACAATTATTTGCAAAGCAGAAGTTAATAAAGGTGCAGGTTAATGCAAGCATGTCTGCAAAAGAAGATAAAGTGTATGTGGTGGAAAAAAAGATCTCTATCTTAGTGTATGAAATGTGCTTTCCTATGCCATCATCCTGACCACCGCTGTTAGTGAAGACAATTAATTATACTATAACATCCATTCTAAATACCTAAATTCAGCTGCCTTCCTTCATTTGTAAATACAGAAAGAGGATGCGCTGATTATATTAGAACATTAGAACACTCTAGACGAGAACAGTCCATTCAGCCCAACAAAGCTCACCAGTCCTATCCACTTATTTCTTCCAAGAAAACATCAAGTCGAGTTTTGAAAGTCCCTAACATCTTACTATCTACCACACTACTTGGTAGCTTATTCCAAGTGTCATTGACATTGACATTGACAAAATCCAAAGTATGAAAATGAAGACACAATCCTGGCTGTAGTTAAGACAAAAAGTTACAAAAACATATAATAAAATGCACTCATACAATCAACAAACAAAACTATGCAACAAAACTATGCACAATACACAAGTACAAAATTAATATGAAAACAAGCTATTCAGGAAATCAATGTCTCCTTATGACTGGCAATCTGCTTAGTATACACATCAGATAGTTCTAATAACATAGACAAGGACCCACCTCCATCCACTGAATGTCGGGAATGTATTTTACATTATTAAATATGTATAAATGTTTACTTAAATAATTAAATTTTTTGGGATTGTTTCAAACAAACATGATGAATTTAAAAATCCAAAATGCCACTCTGTTTAACTATTGGTGGTTAATACCCTGTGTAAAAGTGTGGCTTGATGATTTTGAACACTATGAACTGTGATTTCTTGATTTGTTTATTTAATGATGACTTATTATAAACTATGAGAGTGCTATGATAATTTTTTTTGATTTAGACCTTGCTACCTTTCAGATCACCTTGTTTACAGAACTGTTCACAGAAGTAATTACAGTAGTTCATTCCACAGATTCTCATTTATATTAACACTCTGAGACTACTAGTGTATATGGACTGGCTGTAATGTCAATTAATCATTACTACAGATTTATTGTTGGCTATGCTTTCTAAAGGAATGTGAGCAACCAAAGCAAGCTAACAAACGTTTCATTAAAACATTAATGAAATGCCACTCAGAGCTGCCAAATGCATGAGGCTTGCACAAAGCTTACTGAAATAACACTGTATATTTAATTAATTTGCCCGCACTCCTTGGTCAGAAGGCTACTACTGTGCATGAGAAGTGGTTTCTGGAATCTGACGATAGTATCCTGCACTGCAGAAAAAGAACGGACGGTTTTGGATTAAAAATGACTTTTTTTTCACTTGATTTATCTTCTTCCCCTGCTATTTTGACTAAAAGGTCAAGATATCAAGCTCTAAGAGTAAAAGCCTTCATCTACTTTGGTCCTTTGCCAATTATCTTTCCAATATTGCTATCATCTTACACAATAACATTCATGAGAAATTACCAAGTGGGGCTGTCTTGGCAACTGAAATGCTAACTCTCTTCTTTCAAAGTCAAAGTCACAGACCTCTCATCATAAAGCCACGCAAGTTGTAAACAAAAGTAGCCCAGTCTCTCTGGAATTTTTATACTGACCATATGCACATTTGCATGCATATATTTTGTGAATAAACAGGTCACACATCACATCTTTGCACATACTGTTACTATTTTGTATTTAGTTATCTAAAAATGTAGACATGTACCATTTTTCTTCTGAAAAAGAGAAGTAAAAGAAACTTTTACTTTTTACTGACCTTTGTTGTGTTTCTCTGTAGTTTCAATTTAAACCGGTCATGAGATCCTGAGGTAAAGCGTTCTGCTTCCAGAACTTTAGCTGTGATTGGAACTCCAGCAAGAAAGACTTTGGCATTTGGAT
The DNA here is from genome assembly GCA_026402145.1 of Polypterus bichir lapradei. Taxonomy (NCBI): domain Eukaryota; kingdom Metazoa; phylum Chordata; class Cladistia; order Polypteriformes; family Polypteridae; genus Polypterus; species Polypterus bichir. The sequence continues at coordinate 113,098,268 of JANRMT010062854.1, read as the reverse complement.
CCTTAAATGCTTTTGTTTGATATATTGCACTGAATGAATGCCCATCTAAAAAAGAGAGATATATGGAATAAAGCATTTTACTGGTTTGTGACTTGAGAGTACACTCTTGATATGACAAAAGGACACATTTGTCATTTCTTTAAGAATCCACTGTACTTTTCTTTGCACCATGTTTAATAGAGAGTCGTCAAGAGCTACATTGCATATAGAAATGTGATGATCTTAGAAAACTGAAGCTACAGGTGATTTTGGGGTTGGTGTAAAATATCAGTTAGTTATTTTTATGTCTAAATAATAACCAAGAATAGCAGTCTGAATAATCATAGGACGTAATACACAGAATACATATGGACAAATGCAGTATACCACCTCAAACTTACAACATCATTAAAAAAAAGTGAAAAGGTAAATTCAATTGTCTGTCTTTCAAATGTAAATAATGACTATGTTTGTGAGGTTTCTTGATGTGTTCTTCACTATACAAAGTTGCAATGTTTAATAAAGACTAGGTCATACTTAGTAATAACTGTTAGTTAATTTACAGTTTTTATATTTCTCACACACACAACTGTTAAAGTTATTAGGATTTATTAAAGGGTTCCTTTCTTTTTACTTTTAAATAAAACTTTTTTCTTTTACAGTTGTAGTTTTAGAAGGTTTTATAGATTAATGATAAGTGCTATTGTGAACATGCTATTGAGCCTGGAGTAAAATAACTAATCAGATAATGAAAAATATGTTAATTCACTATATTAGTCTAAACACTTCAAAAGCTTTCTTGATATTCTGACTAACATTATATGACATAAGCATAGGTAACATACTGTACTTATGGCTAGTATGTGTTAAAATGCTTTAAATGTTATGAATTAAAGTCTAGAAAGGAGTTAGAAATGGGAACTTGTAATACCATGATTTATTGCACATAACACTGATGTTAAAATTGCCAGTTAATTTTTAACATCTGATGAAGAAACAGACAACCATAAGTGAAAAATAAACAAATAAATAAGCCCAGTCATAAACTACGCTGGTTTAATTTTTAAAGTCACCTTATGATTAGACCGAGGAAAAGATAAAAGTGTTGATGTAATGACAGAGGGCTCTACTGGATTCTGTACTTTTGTACTGAGTGTGGCAGATGGCTGGGACTCATGCTCAGTTGGGACGCCCCTTTGATGCTGGATCCGGGGGAGCAGTCATGGGATGCACACTACGTCCCCCAGAATACTTGTTGGCAGCCCCCCTGGGTTGCATCGGGGCCAATAGTTTGGAACACCAGGGCTCATTCCTGTTGGGCTCCATGGCCATCGTCTGAGGGAGCTGCACGGCCTAATGAGCCTGTCTGGGCGGAACGCAGCCACACCCGGAGGTACAGCCAGAAGTAGGTCAACGAGCACCTGCAGCACTTCCGGTGGGCTATAAAAGGGGCCAGCAGCCACCACTCTGGGTGCCAGAGTCGGGAGGAGGAGGACAAAGCTGCCTGGGAGGAGTGGAGGAGAAAGAAAAGTGGTTTTTGGGACTGTGTTAGGGCTGAGGAACATGGGGAAGACGTGGCCCCCAGCTGAAGAAAAATAAAATCTTTTTGTTTTAGTTTACGTGTGCCTCCGGTGTCAGTCTGTGTCGGCGCCAACTAAGCGCTTCTGCCACATGAGTCACATAATATGAAATGTTTTTCATACAAGGTATTATATGCATCTTATGTTTGCTTGATTTACTAAGGATATGTGGGAAAAAGATGAAATACATTGTCTTTATGGAAATAAAGTATCCAGATTACAAAATATGCCACACATATGTTATTTTATTTGGTTATTCGTTAACATTACATATTTTAAATTAATAATAATTTCTGCCCCTCCTCGAACCACCACCTTATCACGGTGGAGGGGTTTGCATGTCCCAATGATCCTATTAGCTCTGTTGTCCGGGGCTTTATGCTCCTGGCAGGGCCACCCAAGGCAAACTAGTCCTAGGTGAGGGATGAGACAAAGAGCGGTTCAACATAACCTCCTATGAAGAATGAAAAATTTGGACAGCGTTTTCCCTCGCCCGGACGCGGGTCACCAGGGCCCCCCTCTTGAGCCAGGCCTGGAGGTGGGGCTCGATGCCGAGTGCCTGGTGGCCAGGTCTGCACTCATGGGGCTCGGCCGGGCACAGCCCGAAGAGGCAATGTGGGTCCTCCTTCCCATGGGCTCACCACATATGGGAGGGGCCAAGGAGGTCGGATGCAGTGTGAGTTGGGGGGTGGCCGAAGGCTCTTGGGACGTGGAATGTCACCTCTCTGTAGGGGAAGGAGCCTGAGCTGGTGCGCGAGGTCGAGAGGTTTCAGCTAGATATAGTTGGGCTCACCTCAACACACAGCTTGGACTCTGGAACCAATCTCCTTGAGAGGGGCTGGACTCTCTACCACTCTGGAGCTGCCCCCGATGAGAAGCGCCGAGCGGGTGTGGGCATACTTACTGCCCCCGACTTGGAACCTGTTCATTGGGGTTTACCCCGGTGGACGAGAGGGTAGCCTCCCTCCGCCTTTGGGTTGGGGGATGGGTCCTAACTGTTGTTTGTGCATATGCACCCAACAGCAGTTTGGAGTACCCACCCTTTTTGAAATCCCTAGGGGTGGTGCTAGAGGGCATACCTTCTGGGGACTCCCTCATACTGTTGAGAGACTTCAATGCTCATGTGGACAATGACAGTGAGACGTGGAAGGACGTGATTGGGAGGAATGGAATGATCTGAACCCAAGTGGTGTTTTGTTATTGGACTTCTGTGCTCGTCACGGATTGTCCATAACGAACACCATGTTCAAGCATTGGGGTGTTCATATGTGCACTTGGCATCAGGACACCCTAGGCCTCAGTTCGATGATTGACTTTGTGGTCGTGTCGTCAAAACTGCGGCCACATATCTTGGACACTCGGGTGATGAAAGGGGCGGAGCTGTCAACTGATCACCACCTGGTGGTGAGTAGGCTTCGATGGTGGGGGAGGATGCCAGTCAGGTCTGGTAGGCTCAAACGTGTTGTGAGGGTCTGCTGGGAACGTCTGGCAGAGTCCCCTGTCAGAAGTAGCTTCAACTCCCACCTCCGGCAGAACTTCGACCACATCCTGAGGGAGGTGGGGGACATTGAGTCTGAATGGGCCAGGTTCCGTGCCTCTATTATTGAGGCGGCTGACTGGAGCCTTGGCTGTAAGGTGGTTGGTGCCTGTCGTGGCGGCAATCCCCGAACCCGTTGGTGGACAACGGTGGTGACGGATGCCGTCAAGTTGAAGAAGGAGTCCTACAGGAACCTTTTGTCCTGTGGGACTCTGGAGGCAGCTGATAGGTACCAGCAGGCCAAGTGGAATGCAGCTTCGGTGGTTGCTGAGGCAAAAACTCGGGCGTGGGAGGAGTTTAGGGAGGCCATGGAGAATGACTTTCGGACGGCTTTGAGGAGATTCTGGTCCACCATCCGGCGTCTCAGGAGGGGAAAGCAGTGCAGTGTCAACACTGTATATGGTGGGGATGGTGCGCTGCTGACCTCGACTCAGGACGTTGTGGGTCGGTGGGGGGAGTACTTTGAAGACCTCCTCAATCCCACTAACATGCCTTCAATGAGGAAGCAGAACCTGGGAACTCGGAGGTGGGCTCCCTCATCTCTGGGACTGAAGTCACCGAGGTGGTCAAAAAACTCCTTGGTGGCAGGGCCCCGGGGGTTGATGAGATATGCCCGGAGTTCCTCAAGGCTCTGGATGTTGTAGGACTGTCCTGGTTGACACGCCTCTGCAACATCGCATGGACATCGGGGACAGTGCCTCTGGACTGGCAGACTGGGGTTTTGGTCCCCCTCTTTAAGAAGGGGGACCGGAGGGTGTGTTCCAACTACAGAGTGATCACACTTCCTCAGCCTCCCTGGAAAAGTCTATTCGTGGGTCCTGGAGAAGAGGGTCCATCAGATAGTCGAACCTCAGATTTAGGAGGAACAGTGTGGTTTTCGTCCTGGTCGCAGAACAGTGGATCAGCTCTACACCCTTAGCAGGGTCCTGGAGGGTGCATGGGAGTTTGCCCAACCAGTCTACATGTGTTTTGTGGACTTGGAAAAGGCGTTCGACTGTGTCTCTCGGGGAATCCTGTGGGGGGTTCTCTGGAAGTATGGGGTCCGGTTTGGTGGACTCAGGATTGTGTCACTGCTTTTTGCAGATGATGTTGTCCTGTTTGCTTCATCAGGCCGTGATCTTCAGATCTCTCTGGATCGGTTCGCAGCTGGGATGGGGATCAGCACCTCCAAATTCGAGACCATGGTCCTCAGCTGGAAAAGGGTGGAGTGCCCTCTCAGGGTTGGGAGCGAGATCCTGCCCCAAGTGGAGGAGTTCAAGTATCTCGGGGTCTGCATTGGTCTGTCGTGGTGAAAAAGGAGCTGAGCCGTAAGGCAAAGCTCTCAATTAACCAGTCGATCTAAGTTCCTATCCTCACCTATGGTCATGAGCTATGGGTAGTGACCGAAAGAACGAGATCGCGAATACAAGCAGCTGAAATGAGTTTCCTCTGCAGGGTGTCTGGGCTTTCCCTTAAACATACGGTGAGAAGCTCAGTCATCCAGGAGGGGCTCAGAGTAGAGCTACTGCTCCTCCGCATCGAGAGGAGTCAGATGAGGTGGCCCAGGCATCTTATTAGAATGCCTCCTGGACACCTCCCTGGTGTGGTGTTCCGGGCACGTCTAACTGGGAGGTGGCCCCGGGGGAAAACCCAGGACACACTGGAGGGACTATGTCTCCCGGCTGGCCTGGAACGCCTTGAGATTCCCCTGGAAGAGCTAGAAGAAGTGGCCGGGAAGAGGGAAGTCTGGGCATCTCTGCTCAAGCTGCTGCTCCTGCGACCCGATCTCGGATAAGAGGAAGAGGATGGATTGATGGAATAATTTCTGCTTACTTTAAGTGTAAATACATTTTTATTAAGCATCTCAAAAACTATAGCTGAAGTTAAATGACAACAGGGATTGTTTAAAACAACTAATACAGCAGCTTAGTGTAACATGGCTAATATTAGAACCATTTTAGGTTATTTACTGTTTGCTTCACCTTCTCATGACATCTAGGTTGGGAGCACAGAGTAATGAAAGGAGACAAGTCTGAAAACTTTTGATTCCTCAAAGTAAGTTCTCCATTTTTCTCAGGTGGAGAACAGAAGGAATTGGCAATGATGATAGTGATACTGGAACAAAGGGACACAAGGAAAGCTCATTGAGAGCAAAACTGAATATAACCTCTTCTTGTCATGTAACACAATCAACGGTAAAAGGGACACGCGGAAAAGGAAAAGGTAATTCACGTCTGACAAGGAAAGAAATACTTCTACCCTGCATAGTGAGTAATTTATGCATCCATTGGGCAGTAGTCCTGTGTATTTCTTACAGAAGCAGGACTTGGTTTCCTTATTAGAGATAATTATTAAGGCCTAGAGAGGCTCAAACATACTTCAATTTTGCATTCATTTTCAAAAATAAAATTTTGATCCAAGACTATTTTGTAGTGAGGCTACATGAACAGAGTGTTTTCTATTTATCTCCAATGTATAATTCTTGCTTGTTTCTCCAAAGAAGGAGAAGAAGAGGGGGGAGATGTGTCCAGAGGAAAGATGAAAGGAGGGAGGTTAAAGAGAGTGGAACTGAGGGTAGGAACTTTTAATGTTGGCAGTATGACTGGTAAGGGGAGACAGTTTGCTTGTTTCATGTGTTTATTGTGTGGTACGGGTGGTGAATAAGGTTCATTATGTGGACAGTGTTATCATACCTCAAATGTTTATGATTTCTTGGTTTGGTTTCTTGGTACTGCTGTGCAGTAGTCTTTAATAGTATCAATTTTTTTCTTTTCATTCTGTTTGTTGTTGTCTTTCCTTATTGTTGGGGGCTGTTGGGGTTTATATTGTTTGGCTTTTGAGGAATCCAAACAAATTCCCTTTGACTCGTTTTAGGACTGAGTAATGTGGTTTGTCATTCAGGTTTTGGAGTGAGTTGTTACAGTGAAAGAATATAGATTGATTGAGTTCTCTTCCAGGTGGTCACAGCACCACACAAAGGTAACAGTTAAACTTGTTGAAAAAGAATTGACTAAAATATAAATATCTTTATAGATTCAACGATAGTTAAAATTGAAAACTAACAACCTATTTTAGCCCATTCCAATGTCTTTTCAAATTGTGTGACTGGTAATATTGGCAAAAGAATGTTTCCTGAGTCAACTGTGGGCATTACACATTGGCATTATAACTTTATATTATGGTTCTCTAATGACTAGTGCTGTCTTATATATCTCTGAATGTCATCTTTGAGATGTGCTGTTCAACTTTGTAACTGTTTCAATGATTGGCATGCATAATTGGATGGAAACTCGAGTGGAGGTGTGGTGGGGTGGAAGTGATTCCAGACCTCTCAAGTTCTATTGTGTAATTTCCTCAGCCTCTTCTGGTTGTTCACATACCTAAGGTATAAATTTAAATGATGCATCTGTTATAAACCGTTGCGTCAGATTAAAATAGTACATCAAAATTATAGTGTCAGATAAAGTGTGCTGTCAAAGATAATTTGGCTTTAAAAAAAAGTTTCTTTATAATCCCTGAAACTGAAATCTGCCATACTGTCACTAAGTTAATACTTTTATGGTTTGGTTTCATTAGCATAATCTATTAAATCCTGCATTTCTTGGAGGATTTTGTAAAATCTGTAAAAAAAATGTTCTTGTGTTCACCTTATCACTAGATCAAAAAATCAAAAAAGCCATCAAACTTTTCTCCTGTTTTGCTGCACTCCAGCGTATTTGCTGTCAAATGCTGCCATTTATATTACACAAGTTATTCTACAGTTCTCTTTTATCATTATTCCATTGAGTTTTAACTCATTAATTAACAAGGTTTCACAACATACTGTCACAATTGTCAACCTCTCTGTGGTATATAAAAATGAAAGGCATAACCTGCTGAAATTAAACCATTCTCTGTTTCACTGTATTAATCTTCATGTCACTGTAACAGCTACAAACCTAGCATCTTATGTCTGAGAGTAATTGAACAGTGTAGACATCACCAAGGAAAACATATAAACTTTTGCATACTGCTTACAACAAAATTAATTTACAAATAAGGTCACCTAAAAAGAACTCTGTTGATGCCAGTCTAGGCCTGTCTTTTTCAAACCATTCTCACTAGCCATCTAACTACATACAGATCATGGTGCCAGTTTATGGGACAGAACCCGAAGGCGGATATCACAAGTTGCTAGCCAAACTTTCTGCTCAACCTTATACATTGGAGCTGCCCTCATTTTATGATCTGCAAATTATTTGGCAATTAAATCTGTCATCTTCATATTCCTCTTAAGCAACTGCCAAGTAAGCTTCAAAGACTTAATATATTCAATAACACTTAGTACTGTTGATGAAGGTAATGGAAGATCAAGAAGGTGAGAACTGAACTCATATAAACATTCAAAAATTAACATTTTAAGTGTAGAATGATTGAAAGTTTACGCAAATTCTGCCATTGGCAGTAAATCGCTTCAATTATGTTGACTGGAACTGCTTAAGTATTTGAGAAATTTCACCTCATTAACCCTCTTAGTTTCCCGATTGGCTTAAGGGCGATATCTCGAGGTCAAGTTCACAGTTCACCATTTTTACACAGAACACATTACAAAACCTAGATATAAACTTTGGCCCTCAATCTGAAATAACAGATGTCAGAAAGCCATCTAAACATACAATATTGGTAAGAAAGGCTTGTGCTATCTTATTGGTAGACAGAAGCTTTTTAAAACAGAATGAAATATGCATATTTAGTTATTTGTGTGATTTACAAACACACAAACAGCTGTACACCTTTTTGAGAAATGGAGATCAGTAATAAAGTCCATTGAGACAGCCTCCTATGTATGGGAAAGACAAGGAAAAGGTTGTAATAAACCCACACAATGGCCCTGAGCCAATTTAGCTTTACAACATCTCACACGCCGCAATATATTACTTTGTGTCCTTTTGCATGCCCTCCCACACAAAATAATGTTTAATGGTAATCAAAGTTTGCAATAGTCCTGGATGGCCAAACATATCAGAACCACGATCCTGGTCTATTACTCCATTGCAAAGCTTAAGAGGAATATAATTTATACACTGAGGTAAAACAACCTTAAAGGGTTTCACAGATTGGGCTTCCTGATTAAGATTTTCTAAATTATCTTAGGAAGAAGTGCCAGTAACTCCCAGAAACTTTTCTGGGGTAATAAAAAATTCTGGCTCTGACTGAACTTAATCAGGCTCATTCAGTATATGCGGGATAAAGGGTCACATTTGATAAAACATCAACTTTCCATTTCTCTTATCCAATCAATACAAAATCACAACATTAGAATGACTTAAGAATAAATCCAAGTGGATTGAGATGCAGTATTTTGCTGACTTAAACACATTACATTCTTGTGATCCATGTAAATGAAAATTGGATATTTAGCTCCCTCTGACCGGTGTCTCCATGCTTCTAAAGCTATTTTAATAACCAAAAGCTCACAGTACAATTTTTGAGAAAATTTTTTTATCAGAATACTTTTCTAATAGGATAGCTCCTATCCAGTATCTGGATGCTTCGACTTCCAGGATGAATTGGTATGAAGAGTTAGGCTGTCAGAATGGTGGCTGTAGTAAATAAAGGCTTTCATTTATCAAAAGCACTTTGCAGTTCATGGGATCAAACAAAGTTTTCCTTGGATTTTTTTTTGTAAGTTAAAAGTGAAATAATGGAACTGAAATTTGTTACAAATCCCTCACAATAGTTTGCACACCCTATGAGGCACTGGACCTGCTTTACACTCTCTGGTGCTGAGATTGTAATTTGATTCACTGCTAACATCTTTTGTGTGATTCTTATTTCTTTAATTTCACAAATGGATGATTATCTCTTTAAATATTTCATTACCTGACAAATATGCTGAATATGCATGTCTAACACTTTAGAAAAAATAAAATATAAATTAATGTAAACCAATACATAAGAGACCAACAACATCTCTGAATATATAGCTGACAACCACTGAAATACTGTCACCGCATTGGGAGAGAAATGCAGGAGAAGTACTGCTCTTTAGTGAAGTTACAGACCTCTCAGATCTGACTGCTGGTAAGAAAGCCGCTTCTGTAAGAGAAACAGAAAGGAGAGCTGCAGCTCCTACTTAAGCAACAGGAGAATAACTTATAACAGAGCAGATTGTAGAAGAGGGGTGAGGCAGTAACTTTGAGGCTAAATGATTAATTAGCTGTTACGGCTAGGGGGTAGTGAAGTCCAAGGAAAAGAAGTAGAACTGATGCCTGTTAATGGGAACAACACACTGTAGAGGAATACACAGTACATATTTAGGAATAGACATTTTATGAGGGCAGACTAAGAAAACGGAGTGAGAGGGGAAAAAAGGTCAGTTTCCTAAATATTACAATTTGGACTTTATGGCAGAAAAGCAAAATGAGGCACAAATCCTTACTGTTTTGAGCAGCTTGTAGAAAGAGATGAAAAATTCAAATAATGGGATTAATTGTGAAGTGTTTCTTTGATGTTAGAAAGTCAAACAGAAAGACCTATTGTGCTTTTTCAGGGTCTTGCTATATGGGTACTACAGAAGAGAGAAGATAGATGACACATATGTGTTAAACCTGTATGGAGAGGTAAAGAGCTCTGAGAGTCATTGTTGAACAAGAACAAAAAGGAGGCATTTTAGCAGAACATGTAAGTACACTCTTTCAAACAGGTAGTAGGTGGAGCATTTTAATCAGAACTTAATATAAAATAAGGGTCTAGCTGGGTGGCATGGTGGCGCAATGGCGCAGTGGTAGCGCTGCTGCCTCACAGTAGGGAGACCTGGGTTCGCTTCCCGGGTCCTCCCTGCATGGAATTTGTATGTTCTCCCCGTGTCTGCGTGGGTTTCCTCCGGGTGCTCTGGTTTCCTCCCATGGTCCAAAGACATGCAGGTTAGGTGCATTGGCAATCCTAAATTGTCCCTAGTGTGTGCTTGGTGTGTGTGTGTGCCCTGCAATGAGCTGGCGCCCTGCCTGGGTTTGTTCCTGCCTTGTGCCCTGTGTTGGCTGGGATTAGCTCCTCCAGCAGACCCCCGTGACCCTGTATAGTGGGTTGGACAATGACTGACTGATAAGGGATTAGATTACTTCAGTCACACAGCTTCTATTCCACATACACTGTCCCAAATACACAGAAAAAACTAAAAGATAAGAGTTGCTGAACTATTAGAACAAAGCAAGAGTTACAAGATCAAAGTAATTTAACCAGCCAAAGAAATGCAGGACGCTTATGTAATCATAAGAAAAGGTAATACCAAAATTTGCAGAACATTCAGTAGGATAAATTTATCTTGGTAGATTTTTTATTCTTTTCTTTTTTATTGTATGAGCTGTGAAGTGTTTTAAGTGTCCTTGTTGAGCCAGATCTTTTCATGGGACTAAGTACCTGGCAGTGGAAGTAACTGAAAGGGTATGGGAACATACTACCTACCCATAGAGCCAGGACCTTTAAGAAATTTTAAATACAGGGTCACTTTACAGGGTCAATTTACATGGAAAGTATCCTCTTTTATACATTCTATCTATATTGTACTAGAAATTTTTAACTTTAATGAATCTGTTTTTGTTAAATTTCAACTTAATGGTAGAGGGAACAGAAAACAATGTACACACAGATTTAACAGCTGCTTCAATCAGTTTATAACTTAATGGTACAGGGAGCAGAAAACAGTGAAGATTGGTATACAGGATCAAAGAGCATTTGACCTGAGTAATCCATTACAAAGACAGCTAGCCATGAAATACCTAATGAATTCCTAGTTACATCATGATAAAGATTAGGATTTTGGGATGGTCATGACTGACATTATGGGCATTCCATGACCTACATCATACCTATTGCTGGCTGCAGTTTGACCCATCTCTAAACAGCATCCAAAATGTGAAGTGAGCCAACAGATGACCAGCTAAGTAGACTCTCAAACTCCAACCAATTTCATTCCAACCAGATTTTTAATTAGAAGCAGATTCTTGTTGTTAATTAAAGCAGTTATATAATTACATGGCTTGTTAATGCTTTCATTTTGCCAAAGCAGACAATTCCAAAACTGTAGATTTTCTTTTTTCTAAGACCATCGACAATATGTGTTGTGCACCTAAGCAGTTGAACATTACTGAGATCTTCTTCTCTTTTTTTTATATGATGGACACAGGTTGCTAGTCATGTGTTGGATCATTTTGTATCTCACTATTGTTTAGCTGGTAATTAAGGACAAGAGAATAGTTAGGATGAAACCTGTAGAAACAGTAATGCTCCAGAACTGGAGCTAAAGACCCCTGCTCTATAAATACTGAAAAATGTTGATAAAGGCCCAGTAAATGTTGATAAAGGCCCAGTAACAGCCCATCACTCGATTATCTTGTCATACTATATCTATGAGCTGCTCAGATTCTTCCCAATAACAGTGCTTATTGTCACCAGAATCTTCCCAGCTGTCAGAGTCATATAGCTAAAATGTGATATTGTTGTTTAGGCCGACGACCTGGTCTTAGTTACCTCAACAATTTGGCATCTGTCAAAAACACTCAGTTGTTCACAGATATTCTTAGTAACTGAATTTGCAAACTCCATAACAATCCTGTCTTATCTGATTATTGAACTTTTATGAATAATATGATGCACATTACTCTAGTACATGGTCATGCAAACCTATTAATTTGTTTATCAGGTAAAGCTGAACCCCTACATCAATTTTCTAGGAACCACTACTTCTGCATATGGCTTAGGTGTGTCAGTGTTGCTAGCATGTCAGATCCCACCTGAGCTTGATTGTTTACAAGGTGGTGTATAATCATTGTAAATTTCTTCTAGCTATAAATTTCAGCTGCCTGGTTCTTACTTTAGTAGATTACAGCATTTAAAGTATTCAAACAACATGAGGGTACGTTGAGTTTAGGCCTAATTTAGAAATGTCAATTTCAGCAAGTATAATAAATGTTTAAAGTAGATATAATGACAATTATTTACCTTTGTTTTTCTAAAAAAAATTTTTCATGTTTTTAGTTACCATCTGAATCAAACTAAAATTCTATAATTATTTTGATATGAAAGTGTTAGTACAGATAGACATAGATCAAGCAGACAATATTATTTACAAGGTCAGGTACATTATTTATGTAGTAGTCTTGCTTTAACTCCTAAATTTACTTATGGCTTACAAAACGTAAGACAGATGCATCAGACATAATCATGACAAAAGTAAACAGGTCTTGTGCCAAACTGTGCAATGGCTAAATCACATTCCTGGTACAACCCTTCTGGAGTATGTAATTTATACTTTATTTATTTATATATTCCAATGCAAAGTCACACTGAGATAGAGCCTACGCTAACAGCATTGGGTGTAGTCAGAAATCAACCCAACTTCATTTGAACAAAGAGTATACTCAGTCACACACCTTGACCGAGTTTAGAGACACCTGTTAAAACATGCATACCTTGTGGGGAAAAAACAAATATCTAGGGAGAATCTACTTAAACATTAGTAAGATAAGGCATTGTGTTGTACTGTTTGAAACTTTTGTGGACAGAATATCAAGGATAAGGCCAATTTTGTGGGACAGTCCAATCTGAGAACCTAAATGTTATATTTCTATTATCAAAGGTAAATGTTGTCCTCTTGACTTCACCTGATGTTCTATTGAACACAGGGGTAGTAAACAGCCATATACGACACAATCAGCATAAAAATCAGCAACTCCAACTCCGAGCTATTGGGTCTCTCTGAGAAAAGAGTTTCTTTGTTACTTTCGGGTAAGCAATTAGCACCTACTCCAAGTGGATCAGCTGAAATACCTCAGTCATTTGAATAAGGTTGAAGTGGATGGTGAGAATAACAGGCAAATTTGGCCCTGCAGGCTTTGTAAGACACAGTGTGGGTAAGTCCTCCAATGATACTGAACTGTTATATCAGGTGTAACACTTTTGCATACTCACCTATTGCGTCAGGGTCCGCATTTGAAAAATCAATCTCCTCCCCCTCTACGTCGAGTTCTCTGGTATCCAGATTCTCCATGAGTTGGCTCATGTCTGATGCCACCTTCTTCAGGTTCCACGAGAAACCTCTTGTTTCTGATGTCAGTGACATGCTTAACACTTGACTTCTGCAAGGGCTGCCTGGAGAAAAGGGAATAATTTAAACAAAATGAACACAATAATGCCTGAGTCAAAGAAAAAGATACAATATTCATAAGAATTAAGCTCACACCCCACAGTTGCCTCAGTCTGCAACACAGGGCAAGTTTTGCATCACTTGTCTGCCTGTTAAATTCTACTCTATTAAATTCTTACATGTTAAATTACACGTTCTGCTTTATCTGTAAGGTGCTCTACTGTAGCATTTTATATAAAAAAAAATCAACTACTTGACAAATGTGGTCCCTACAAAGCCCAAGATCCTGTTTGGGGTTAATTGCTGCTTGCATAAAGCCACATATAAATTAGAGACATTTCATTCTGGTATAATAATTAAGAGTGGTTCCTGAAGACCCTCCTTGAATCTCATCTTTTTCCTCTGCCATGGTAACCTCCAGTTTATGCATTGTCACAGCTTTAGAGAAAGATGAAGATTTGATGGAAGAGTACAAGGTTTGTAGATACTGTATTCAGAAAATGTCATCCCCTGAGCACATTTAAACAGATTAATATTCCTGCATGAGCATCTCAAAAATGATTTTGAATCAATACCGTATATTATTACATTGGCGGTGACTAACACAAATTAGTTTCATTGATCTCTGAAAGAGTAGGCAATAATTTAGAGCCTGCAGAAAGCTGTCTCAGCAGTACTGTGGCCAAATTACCTAATTAATACAGAGTGTAAATGATATTAGTGGTAATGGGACACCATCAGCTGATGTGCAACTGGGGGAGATGCTTATTAATTTCATAGAGCTAACACACTGATTTAAAGGAGTACAGTATTTAGAAAAGTGGGTGGACTGAGTTCAGACAACTAAGTGTGGTGTACATAGATTAAAGTAACGTGCAGCCGCCTTTATGTCTTTTTGCCTCAATGCTGAAGTGAACTAATGGAAAAGTTAGGCGGTGCTTTATAGGTTTATAACACTTACCAAAATGATTTCTGTATAACAGACTTTAAACTTAAATATCCCCAGCACTTCTATCCCACAGTCACACCTTCTTTCCTACCTTCTGCTTACCCCTGATGTAACAGCACAAACACATTATGATATACATATATCTGCCAATTTGTTTCTGGTAATTTTTGTTTTTTATTTGAAATGATTACCTCTAGAATAGATCTCACTATGAAAGGTACTGCATATGATGACATTGATGGACTGTTCAGTTCATATTGGAATATGTGGGGCAGTCAAAAAGTTCCCAGAATTGTGATAAAGTGGGAGAGTGAGAGAACAGATTACACACACATTGTTGTGGAGGCGAGTGCATCACGTCTGTAGGCCAGTTACAACAGATCAGGATTGGTTTTGGCGTGTAGTATTGTTTTAATTACCGTACAAGTTAGATGTGTGCATAGTCATTTGGTGCAATGTCGCAGTTCAAACAATGTAGTAACATCAAGTTCATGTGAAAATTGGGGAAATCAACTTCAGATACACTAGCAGGAATTTTTTGACTGCCCATCGTATACTGTCTTAATTGCTTTATAAGGCATTTCTTTACAATTCTTGCAATAAAAAACACAATATTAAATAAAGAATGACTTTTATTATGCTTTATGAATTCTGATTCAGCCCTCACTCAAAATAAAGATCAGCTTTGCCAGTGGGCTGAAACATTTCATTAATACTGCTAGACATTAAATCAAGAAGATAAATAGCCAAAGATAAAAAAGGGGAAATAAAGTAATGTAAGAATTACTAACAAAATACAGGCAGAAGCAAGCTGAAACAGAAGGAAGAGGTGAATATTAAAGAGGAAGAGAAGAAAAATAACTGTTGCATGAACTGTCTGGTGATAAGTCACACACATACTTTATATAACTGAAGACACAGAGATGGGCATATAGGCTTGTATAAAGTCCAGGATGTGATCAGTACTAAAACATCTCTGCCCTGTGTACATCTAATAGTATACAAGTTTCTACTAAATGACTATTATAGCTTTTGTCATATTATAGAAATAATGTAAAACAAATGCAAAGCAGTATTCATACTGTAGACAGTGCAATACAGATTTCATCATAGATGTCTGAACCATATTTTTTCACACAACCTTTACACAGTTCTAATCAAGAATATTTTGAGTATTGTTATAAGTTAGTCTGATTTAATACCATTCAGTGAAAGAGTAGCATTTGGCCTACAGCCACCCACCCACCATTAAAACTAGATCAGCAGATTGTATATAGATCAGACTATTTATTTTGCATTTATAACCATATATCAAATATGAATGCAGTACTATTGCTAGGGTCTCTTATCTCTCTATACAGTATATAAAAAAAAAAATCCTGGAATGGAAAAGCAAGGCGACGATACATGATCTTCTCGGAAGTTCTTGGAAGACATTTAAAAGACCCAGGAGACAAAAAAGACTGGCCATGGAGCGTCTCGCGGGACCATAAACATGAGACTTGGTGCAAAGAGATTGTCCCAGGGCAGTCTTGCGGGGACATGGAACATAAGATTCTTGTAAGACACGCCCTTCTTATCAAATAAGAGCACGGACAGCCAGCAAAACATTCAGTCATGTAAAGTCACATGGCACACACAGATCCTGAGCTCTCAGCAAAGAAGAAAGAGCAGTGCGGAGAAAAGAGACCCAAGGCGTGATACACATGCAGAGAAAGGTACAGAATATGAAATCAGTAAAATTCGAAAGTATTGTAGTGTCCCAGCCAAGCTGAAGCATTTTTTGTTTTAATTGACCGTTAGGTCAGATCAAGGAAGGGCAGAATACAGCACGGAAGTACTGATAGCTGGGTGCTGATTGATGCGGTAAGGGGGAGGCGAGACCCATGGGAGGAAGGGTTAGAGAGGGTGCTAGAAAGGTGTGTTTGGGTTTATGCAGTCGGCAATTGTTAAAGTAGATCTTTTGTGACACTTTATTACGTCAGTCGCTACAGTATCAAAAAAAAGATAGTACAGATTGCATTGCCGCAAACAAAAGGAAATTAGTTTAAAAAAAACTAGGTTTAACTCACATGCATTTATTAATTACTTTGCAAAAACATTTTTTAACTGCTGATGATGTGTAGGGCCCACGATTTACCGCGGCCCGCGGAATTTAACGCCACGCTACGGAATTTAGGGTTTTGCAGCGGTAAAATGCCACACGCGGAATTAACCTAACTGCCGCGGAAAATACTATATCTGAATGAAATCTCACCATTTGAGGCATATTGATATTAGAATGCTTACTTTTCATTACTTCTTTAAGTTCTTTCTTTAGCCTATTGTATCATCTCATTATGTCATTAGAGTAAACATTAATTTTTTAAGTCGATTTATAGCATTGGTGGTACTTGTAGCAATTTTTAAATTGATTTATTGGCTGTGGTAAAAATTTGACCTATCGTGTACTTTACAATTAATTAGCCTTATTTAAATTTAGTAAAATTAATCTTTGAGTATGACCAATAACAATAACAAGCAACGCAATAAAACTGCAGTGAATATTGGACCGGAACAGCGAGTTAAAGAATTTGGACAGGATAAATTCTACGCTGAAGGTGGTTTACTGTGGTGCAACACTTGTAATGAACTGGTCGATCATGTTAGATGCCAGACTATAACTGATCATCTAGGGACAAAAAAGCACACAGAGCGTGCAAATAATGACAACATGAGGCCACGAATGACCCCACAAGCAGCAAACAATATGCATTGAGACAGTGTTCACTTTAGAATGTGAAACAAGAAGTAAAGTATTCTTGCATTGAGAGAAAAAAATGAAAATATATGTGCAAGAAAAGTTTGCAAAACATAAATAAATGTGCAGCAAGTGGTGAAAATAATTAATAATCAGTAATAAGTATGTTGCTGTATTTTACGTTTTAAGCAGCTTTGTGCACATTTTTTTGTTTTATTCAAACGCATATATTTACCTTATATTAGTATATAACAATGCTTTGCTCTGACCTTTTCTCATGCAGTTATTCACAGCCTAATAGGGCGAGAACCTTGATATTAATCAGAAGATTATGACCCTATATATTCTGGAAAATCAAAGTTTGAGGTAGCAGGAACCTTGGCAAACTGACCTGCGCTCGTGGGTTTATTAATATCAAATATAATAAAAGAAAAAGAAGACAAGCAACATGAACTGACATCAATAAATCACAGATGTTGATGATATGAGAAAGAACACCATATTAGGAAGAAGAAGAAGAGCAGCACCATGTGCTGGGTGTCAAGTGCGGGATAGAGAATGTAGGAACATCAAACACTGAGAAATGGATGTGACTCAAGGTCCACATGTAACTACTGGGGATAGAACCTTGATCTTGGTCTTGATTGAAAGCTTATGATCTGAAATATTCTCAAACTTCAAACAATTTGAGGTAGCACCAACCTCTGTAAACTGACTGTGGAAGAGTTCACAGGGTTTACTAAGTTTGATTGAAAATTCAAAAGCCAAGTTCTTGACTACCTATAAGTTCTTTTCCCTATATTACCGAATTCATGAGGGGCAAATTTATTTTCAAAGAAAACTCTGGAAGTTTGGTTCACTGTGCTACACCTTAAACAACATGTATATAATGATGGCAAACTTTGTGGCATCGCAATGACATGTGACTGGCGACTAACATCATTACATTCAATATGAACATTTTCTGTTGCCATAATACAGGGCCTGAAATACACAGCAGTCACAAAATGGTACTGTGATTATATCACAAAAGATGTTTGTATTTTCATAAAATAAAATAACAATAATAATATAAGTCAGATATGACAAAAATAGGCAGAAATTAATCCAAATACTTATTAACTAAGATTCATAACAAAAAGTTATTCTAAAGAAGCAAGATGGAAGGGTGAGACTTCAAATTTACAGACGTGCAAGCAAGCAAATAAGACCAAATTCTCAACAACATTTGGACACAGTTTAGTGTAATTTTTCTTAAGTGTTCAAATATCATACCTATTCCAGATATGGTGTTGGTGAAAGAGTACAGTAGAAGAAGCATTCGTGAGAGGGTGCGTTCTTTCAGAACACAACATCCAACTTTATTCTTTTAAAAGAAGATGGGATCTTGATCTTTTCAGCAATACAACATTTAACAAAATAAAATAAGACACTTCCCAGAAATGTTAGCCAATAGACCAAACAAAAACTCAATTCAAGAGACCCTGTCAAGAAAATTGCCACAGCTGGAATTTCATCTTTTAGGTGTGGCCATTTAAAACATCTCTGCACTATTTGCCCTTCAAAAAATGCAAAAAGTAATAGTAAAAGTTGTGCTGGTTAGCAGGGTAAACAGTGAACAAACTTCATTACTGAAGAGTAATCTGAAACGTTTAAGACTATACCATACATAGCAATAAAAATAAATGTTACATGATTTTTTTTACAAGCAAGTAAACTCCAGTGACCACAGCTCATAGGTTTATCATTAGCTTCTCACACTGACAAATACATGGCTGTTTCTTGTATATAAAGTACACTGTTTGCTGCATTTCTTAGTCTGTTGCTAGTAATCTACTTCAACGGTTCTCAGAGTGTTGTCCATGTACCACCAGCGATCTCCCAGTGTGAGACTATTGATCTGCAAACTGACAGATACCACAGAAAAGTGACTTTTAAATTGCTTAGATATTTTGCCTGTTTTGTGCTTAATTAAAGTATAGGTTTGGTATTTTTCAAGTCAAAGTTACTACATCCCCACATCAGTGTTCGTCTGTTCCCTCCCCAAGGGGCATGGTTTCCTCTCGAAATACAAAATCACAGTAAAGTGCTCATGCCAGGTGCTTGGTATCATGCTGTCTTATTTCTGTATTTATGTAAGAACTCCTCCAAGGTCAGCTAATTCTAAAACACAAGTGAGTAGAAAATATCCTAACCTTGAGAAAAATAGTACCTGGAATAAGTAAGAAAATTATTATTTCCAGATCCCTTTTGTTGCTACAAACAGGTGTCAAATATGTTTTGCTATATTTAATCAGTTGTCACACCTATGTGTCAGGATTACCTTCTGGGTTTATCAGAGGTAACTAATACCACCCCATGATGAGAGGGTGCTCTGCCACTAATAGTATCATCTCTTTTCTTACTTGCAGTGCTGAGAAAATGCCCTTCCAGTCGGAGCCTTATAAGAACCTGGATACCCCAGAGAGAGACGTCTCTGTTAGAACCCGAACTTGATAGAGGATGGAGCTCCCAGTCAGGAATAACTCTACCAAGCTACTGATTCCTGGAGATGAGAAGACCACCATTATTTCTGTTGCTTTTTGCTGTTTTGTGCTATTAAGTGTCTGTTTTCTTTGATAGAAACAAAAGTATAATTAAAACGATAACCTGGCTGGCACTCCAATATTTCATTGAAGTCCTCATGTGTTCTTTTTACCCATCCAGACAATATATTTAGATGGTGTGCTCTATGGTGGTAGTTTTACAGACATTTCTCATGCATCTATCTTTTCTTGCAGTCATTAACTTTTGCATCAATTCCATGCCTTATTGCTCCATTCCTGTTTGCTTGCATTTAGAACAATCCCCCTCACTCTCACTCACTCTTTCTCTCTTTCACAAGCAACACTTCTTACAGTCTCTCTCCAGTCCAGTTGATCTTGGTCACAGTGCAGGATTATCTCTTCTAAACTTACTTTGACGTCAGCCTGCACAACCAACATCATGTCAAGGCAGTCCATGTCTCCAGTGGTGTGCAAATCAATGCTGACAGGCTGTCTACTGTTAGTTGATCTTCATGGCTAAGGGATTATTATGGAATTACAGGCAGAACCCTGGGACATCGAAATGCAAATTCAGCAATACTGCATTTGAATCTTAGTATTTTTCAAATGAATGCCCTACAAAGAATACGTCTGAAAAAATGTGACGCTTAATTACATTAATAGGTGGCAGTCAGACTCAAGTGGTCTATTGGTCCAAACCATGTAGAAGTATCATGACCTACTGCTATCACTAGGCTTTTGATGCCATGAAAGAATTTAAATGCACCATGTATACACAACAATAAACTTGAATTTTACCTTTTTAGGAATGTGCATTAGGGAACCATGCACTTAAAAGTGATGTCACGCACACATATCTGACAGAATTTGTTCTTTTCTTTTTCTGCCTCACTCATGCACCCTTATTCTCTATCTGACTCTCTTTTCCTCTCTGATTTCATACAGCTCACTGGTCTTTTGCTCAACTAGTGAGACACATTTGCAGGCTTCTTGCAGTGTACCTTTAATACTGTATAGAACAGGCTGAGTAAACCGGTTTATGCTCAGCATTTGATCTTTAATCACCAGACCCTCAGGTGCCTTAGGTTCATACTAAACTGCTACCTGAATACTAAGACAACATTTCAGCTCGCTTTTTTGGGCTGCCAAATGAAACAGGACACTGATAAAATCATTTTAAAATGTACTATATAGAACAAATTAATGTGAAACTGGCAATATAGAAGCAATAGAAGCAATAAAATAAAATAAGTTTTTACTTTATATTTTCCAATCATCCAAATTTTATAGCAAAAAAAGAAAAAAAATTAGAAAAACTAGAAAAATTACTTCACCTGGTAAATAAACCACTTGGCCTAATTTAGATTTACAGACCCATAATGTTCTATCTATCTCAATATGTGTATATGTATATATACACACATACAGGCAGTCCCCGGGTTATGTACGAGATAGGGACTGTAGGTTTGTACTTAATTTGAATTTGTATGTAAATCGAAACAGGTAAATAAATTTAATAAATGCTATTGTTGACCGACTGTAACCAAGTGCTCTGCCAGTGAATGCTAGAGTTTCACCACTCTCTGACCTTTTTATTACTACTTTATTTTCAATGGTGATGGTTTTTCTCTTCTTTACTGTATCACCAGAACTTGCATTAGATATGTGTTTCAGAGACATTGTTGAAGGGTAAAGACAAAGGATTAAGATGAGCTCTTCTGCACAGCACTGTACAGGCTATCACAGCAGGAAGGCACCAGTCGTCAACACCTCTGATGTACTGACAAGAGACAACTTCCTGCTATGTACATAACAGTACAAGCAGGCTTGCTATTGAGAATGAATGGGGGCATCGACGGGCAGTTCATCACCAGCCCACTTTACAGTCACCTTCACTACAGTATGCTGACTGCAGCGTTCGCCCAACTAGAACGAACAAGGTGCGGACAAAGGCGGGTAGTGAATTGCCCCCATTAAATAGGCAGCCATCCGATGCACACTACAATGCTACCCCTGCCGATCCGTTCACCCTCAATGGCCTCCGTTCAGCCACAACAGGGTCACTGCTTGCAGCATTACCAGCCGCCCACCGAGAACGAATGGGGCAGCCGTGTGTGGTGGGCGGGCAGTGAAACCGCTTGCCGCCGGGAGCATTCTGAGGCACACTACACTGCGCGGGCAGCGAAATCGCCCCCCTCCAGCCTCTGTCCAGCCACCACTTGCAGCATCTCCAGGCCAAAGATGATGGAGCGGCAGTTACTGAGGCAAATGCGTCGCAGCTTTGGCCCCGTTCGTAAGTTGTAGGTTGGATGCCCGTAACCCGAGGACTACCTGTGTATATATATATATATATATATATATATGGTTGAAATATATATACAGTAGACCCTTGACATACGACCGGCCTGACATGCGAACAAATTGAGTTACGACCAAAATTTTTGTTTTGATTTACGATCAACAACTTGCGTTACGACCCAGATGCGGTCACGTGTATCACGTGCAAGCCGCAGTCGGAGTCGAGATACGTGTATTTGTGGACGTATTTTTTCTCAATGCAGTGATTTATATCATTTATTTGGATAATTACTATCAAAATGGCCTCAAAGAAGTTAAGTAAGGAAGAGAAGACAACAAAGGAAAAGAAAGCAATCTCGATCGAAAAAAAGAAGGAAATTGTGCGTAAATATGAGAGTGGCGATCGTGTGACTGATCTCGCTAGCATGTACAGCATGTCGAAATCCACCATCTCCACAATTTTACAACGAAAAGATTTGTATAAGGAAGCTAGTGTTGCTAAAGGTGTTACTCAAATTAGTAAGTCGCGATCAACAGTGTTAGACGAGGTAGAAAAGCTATTATTAGTGTGGATAAACGAAAGGCAGATGGCAGGCGATAGTCTATCTGAGTCAATCATTTGTGAAAAAGCTAGGGCTATAAATGCAGATCTGTTAAAGGATAAGCCATCAACAAGTGATAGTGGTGAAACATTTCGTGCCAGTAAGGGGTGGTTTCACAATTTTAAAGCGAGAACTGGGATTCATAGCGTAGTTAGGCATGGTGAAGCAGCCAGTGCTGATAAAAGGGCTGCCGAAAATTACATACGCCACTTTGAAATGATAACAAAGAGAAATGGCTTTTGCTCTCATCAAGTTTTTAACTGTGATGAAACTGGGCTTTTCTGGAAGAAAATGCCCAGGAGAACATACATTACCCAGGAAGAGCAGAAAATGCCTGGCCACAAGCTTATGAAGGATAGGCTAACCTTATTGTTATGTGCCAATGCAAGTGGTGACCTAAAGATAAAGCCTCTCTTGGTTTATCACTCTGAGACCCCTGGAGTGTTCAGAAAACATACAGTCATGAAGAATAGGCTAGGGGTCACGTGGAGATCTAATGCAAAGGTCTGGGTACCAAAAGTGCTTTTTCTTGAGTTGATCAGGGAGGTTTTCTGTCCTACTGTTAAGAAATATCTAGAGGACAAAGGCTTACCACTCATGGCTCTCCTAATCATGGACAATGCTCCTGCTCACCCAAGAGACTTGGAAGAAGATTTGGCTGAAGAATTCCCATGGCTTACAGTAGATTTCCTCCCACCTAATACAACTCTTCTACTGCAGCCTATGGACCAGCAGGTTATAGCTAACTTTAAGAAGCTATACACCAAGGAACTGTTCCAGAAGTGCTTCCAGATGGTCTCAGATACAGATTTGACTCTTACAGAGTTCTGGAAGAAACATTACAACATCCTTTCCTGTGTGGGGTTAATAGAGAAATCCTGGGCCAATGTCTCTCTAAGGACACTAAGATCTGCCTGGAAGAAAGTGTGGCCTAAAATTATAGAGGAGAGAGACATTGAAGGTTTTGTAGAGGAGCCTGAGCCTGCAACTGACCCTGTGGTTGATGACATTGTCACTATAGCTGAGTCCATAGGCTTGCAGGTTGACAGTGGTGATGTTGAGGAACTGGTGGAGGAACACTCAGAGGAATTGTCTACAGAGGAACTTCAGCAACTTCTGGCTGAGCAACAGAGAATGGCAGCTGAGGAGATTTCTGAAGAGGAGGGGGAGGATCAACAATCAGTGCAGCAAATGTCCTCTTCTGAAATAAAGGACATCCTGAAAAAATGGACAGAGCAACAAACATTTGTAGAGAAGACCCACCCAGAAAGAGAAAAAGCTAATCATTGCATTAACTTGCTTAATGACAATGTCATGTCATACTACAGAACTGTGTTGAAGAAAAGACAGAAACAGACAACCTTAGACCAGTTTTTATTTCCGAAAAGGTTGAGACCTAGTGAGCCAGAAGCAGGTCCTAGTGGGCTACAGCCTCTCCCAAGGAGAGAAAGGACACCAGGGAGTCAGAGTCCTGATGTTCTTATGGAAGGGGACTCTCCTTCCAAACAATAACCACCTTCCATTTCATTCTCCTCCTCCTCCGTTCTTGCAAGCCAAAGATGTCAACTTAAATGGTGAGTTCAGTATGAAATTGTTGTTTCTGGTAGTCTAGGCACTTTTTATAACTGTTTGGTTAGTACATTACAAAAATTATTGGTGTTTTTGGTAAATTATGCACATTATACAACCCTTTTTTATTATGAAAAGTTTACGTAAGTGTTGCTGTGGGAGGTTCGGAACGCATGATGGGTATTTACATTATTTCTTATGGGAAAAATAGTCTTGACTTACAACCAACTTGAGTTACAACCAACCCTCGTAAACCAATTGTGTTCGTAAGTCAAGGGTCCACTGTATATATATATATATATATATACACAGTTAGGTCCATAAATATTTAGACAGAGACAACTTTTTTCTAATTTTGGTTCTGTACATTACTATAATGAATTCTAAATGAAACAACTCAGATGCAGTTGAAGTGCAGACTTTCAGCTTTAATTTAGTGGGTTGAACAAAAAGATTGCATAAAAATGTGAGAGAACTAAAGTAATTGGACAAATTAAATAACTGGAAATAAAATGTTCATTTCTAATACTTGGTTGAAAACCCTTTGCTGGCAATGACAGCCTGAAGTCTTGAACTCATGGACATCACCAGATGCTGGGCTTCCTCCTTTTTAATGCTCTGCCAGGCCTTTACTGCAGCGACTTTCAGTTGCTGTTTGTTTGTCGGCCTTTCTGTCCGAGGTTTAGTCTTCAACAAGTGAAATGCATGCTTAATTGGGTTAAGATCAGGTGACTGACTTGGGCATTCAAGAATTTTCCACTTCTTTGCTTTAATGAACTCCTGGGTTGCTTTGGCTGTATGTTTTGGGTCATTGTCTATCTGTATCATGAAACGCCGCCCAATCAATTTGACTGCATTTAACTGGATTTGTGCCGACAGTATGTCTCTGAACTCCTCAGAATTCATTCGGCTGCTTCTGTCCTGTGTCACATCATCAATAAACACTAGTGTCCTGGTGCCACTGGCAGCCATGCAAGCCCAAGCCATCATACTACCTCCACCATGTTTTCCAGATGATGTGGTATGCTTTGGATAATGAGCTGTTCCACGCCTTCTCCATACTTTTTTCTTGCCATCATTCTGATAGAGGTTGATCTTGGTTTCATCTGTCCAAAGAATGTTTTTTCCAGAACTGTGCTGGCTTTTTTAGATGTTTAGATGTCCAATTTAGCCTTTCTATTCTTGAGGCTTATGAGTGGCTTGCACCTTGCAGTGCACCCTCTGTATTTACTTTCATCCAGTCTTCTCTTTATGTTAGACTTGGATATTGATACGCCTACCCCCTGGAGAGTGTTGTCCACTTGGTTGACTGTTGTGAAGGGGTTTCTCTTCACCATGGAAATGATTCTGCGATCATCTACCACTGTTGTCTTCCGTGGACGTCCAGGTCTTTTTGCGTTGCTGAGTTCACCAGTGCTTGCTTTCTTTCTCAGGAT
>JANRMT010062854.1:113016892-113036007 GCA_026402145.1 Polypterus bichir lapradei | reverse complement strand
TTTGTTGAACTGTGCTCCCCCTTTATCTTGTCATTTATTAACACACCTGTCAGTCACATCCCACACTCACAGTGGTGTTATAAATGTCTATGAAACTCACGTAAATTATGTTGAGTCCCATAATAAACATTTAAATACAATACACTCCATGTATCTCATGTAGACACCTCTTTATCTCTTGTTTCGGTCATGCCCGAAATATATCTTTAAGGTATACAAACCCCTGGGTCTGGTTAATTGGGGTATGCAGCAATTTGAACCTCTGTCTATGCGCTTTTCTATATCTTAATATGACCACTGAAATCATTCTTCTTGTATGTGTCTTTTAAAGCTTTATTGTTTAATGCATACTGTCAGCTATGTATTGCCTTGTAAATCATTATTTATTGTCTTTGGTTCTACACCTGTAAATACCTGTATGTTTCCTTTGTATATATTTCAGTTTACAACAAGGTACGACCTGTAAAAGCCTTCAAGAAAGCTCACCCTTGTCGTTTTTATGTGGATGTGTTGAGTTGTTTAAGCTCTCTGCGGCCATGTTGTACAGACAGCGTGGAGTGAGGCAGAAAATATATAAAACAAATTCAAATTATTGTCCGTTTCTCACACAACAAAACTTGCAATCAATTGGGCCTTGAACCTTGTTCTTGGTCTTAACCAAAAACTTATGACGTGATACGCAAAGGATTGGAAGTGAGGAGTAGCTCTGCCACATAATTGGGCTTCAGGTACTTCTCACAATAAGTTGTGAAGTTGTGTTTGATCTATGCTTTTAAAACTCAGTACTGGTAATGGAACAAGTAAAGGATAACTCCACACTACAAGTTTCATAGCAGTCTTCATTTTCCAACACATAACTACACAATCGCACACCTACCTTTACACACTCTGTTGATTTACACAATGAGTGTAGGTTTGAAGAGTAAATCGAGCTAGATATAAGGTGGGGAGTGTTGAGATCATGCTAATTATTAACTAAGCATGAGGTGCTTGAAAACTACCATTTACTTACCATACTAAAATTATCAAAATGCTGGTATCGTAATGTTTTAAAAATTGGTACTTTTTCAGTAAAGTTACACTGTGAAACCCTAGCTAAGATCAAAACACATTGCTCAGACTGAATGATCATTTTCATATACTTCAAGAGTAAAAAGACAGTAATACCCACCATTAAGGCATGGAAAATGTGATGGCACTCCCAGCAGAGTAACCTGGGGTGCTGCGTTTTGTAAGAAGCACATGAGCTACCTTCCTTCAAGGACCAGAGGTTTGGGTGTTTCCTATTTGTTTAATATTTACCCACTGCCCTATTTTTATTATTGGGTTTAACTGTAGCTTCTGTGAGTTTTCAACAGGTTTGTGTGTTTTTTACAGTTATGTTGTTTAAATTTATTTTGTATTGTTTGGCTGATGATCTTTTATTGTTCTTGCAACCCAAGATAGCTAGGTATGTTCACATTACCAAATTAGTGTGGTTAGTCAGTAGGTATACTGTATGAACCTGGCTGGACATGATCACACAATTGTAAGACTGCTGTCTCTTCCTATCTCTTTGTCAAAGTCAGATGTTCATTTTTGCACAAACTTTGTAAAGTTTTTTGGTTTTGGGTGCTTAAATGGATTCACTGTACAACTTGATACACATATTTTGAACATCAATTCATTTTTGTACAGAACTAGAAATGTGATTTCTTTCTATAACAACAGCCCTATAATTCTAACAAGCTCCTTGGTCCTTAGTAATAACAAACATCCAAATTACATGTAACTTTCACTTTCAAAATTCAGTGCCATGGGAAATGTGTAATAAGATGGCAGTGTTCATTTTGGTCCATTATAATGCATTCTGGCTATGCCCAAACCACAAATATCTTAGTGTACATCACAGACTGATCATTAATGAGCGCTCTATCTCCTCCTATGGTAAACTTTTAAAATAATATATTTTGTCTTGCTACATACACATTATGCAGAGTGATGTATATTGTCAACTGGCTTTATTGTTGATCACTGAACTTCCTCACACCTTTCAAGAAATTCTTTCCTCACAATGGTTTTCTTCACTCACAGATCTGATTCTGGATCAGCCCATGAATTTGACAGAATGGCCTTTTCTAGGCAAACATTGAATGATATGCAACTTCCATTGTTTGATTATTGAACCAACGGAGCTCACTAGGATATCCCAAACTTTTGTTTTGCAAACTTTTTTCTTTTTTGACTAATACCTTTATCAAATGCATCTAAGAAATTAGTTTAGCTTTCAACTTTCCTTCAAATTGATTAACTGACCAATTACACTCAGAGAGACAAGTGATAATAACTTAATCACATTTCATTACTGTAGAATGTCCAACTGGGTAGTCTTTTGTCCTTGAAACCCTTCAGCATTGTAACAACCGTCATTGTAACAAATTGACAATGTATGTGAATGTAAACTGTTTTTTTTTTTATACATACATACATATCGACAAACGTCTATCTATTATTATTGTGTGTTCACAGAAAGTGAGGGAAAGCCATGACTTTTATTATTGTCACTTCCAAATAACACACTTTGGAAGTTGCACATTAACCTCTCACTATGTCCTTCATTTCTAAATGTAAACAAAGAAAATGACTAAATAAGGAGCAAATAAATTAACAGCAAAAAATCACATTAGCACATAA
Organism: Polypterus bichir lapradei; assembly: GCA_026402145.1. Lineage (NCBI taxonomy): Eukaryota > Metazoa > Chordata > Cladistia > Polypteriformes > Polypteridae > Polypterus > Polypterus bichir. The sequence goes on along the minus strand of JANRMT010062854.1, from coordinate 113,033,334 downwards.
CTTACGGGGCAATTACAACAAAATACAATTTGCATTTTTACATTCTTATTTTCAGGGGACTAAATATTTTTTAACACTGATTCATTTGCAAACTCTTCAAGTAATTTGCATTAAAGAAGAATATTAGGTTATAATCAAAGTTACCATAAATTAAAGCATTTCTTCAAATGTTGGGTGTTTGGAGGTGTGTGTTAGATTAACTTGTAACTCTAAATTGCCTTGGCATGAGACTGCGCCTGCATTTGTTTCCTCTCCATTGCTGATTATGATCAAAGACGCTGCAATAGGTTAAAGTTCCCTGCAACTCTATAAGGGAAAAAGTGGGTTCAGAGAATGAATGAAACAAAACATTAAATTTGTAAAAGGGGCCAGAAACATTTATAAGGAACTTTAAATTAATATAAAATGCATTTAAAAATGGAACAGTCTTGAGACAATCTGCACCAGGATTGGAAGGTGCTGCAGTTGGCAGATCTTCTCAAACCAGGGTTTGATTTCTTTGTCAGTTGTCTTATGGTGTGTGCACTTTCCACAGATACTAGTGTAAATTTTCAGTCAGGGATTCTAATTCTGACATCCCAAACTTGTCAAAAAGCACCCAAATAGGTTTGAACGGTGTCTCAGAATTAGCCTATACAACTTTTCCTTTTGACGGACTATCACCCTTTCCATGGCTGTGTCAGGTACTTTGACTCTCCACTTTCCTGTATAGGAAAAGCAGGCCCAAAATGACTGAATAGATGAACAGAGGCAACAGAGGTGTATTCAAATACCCACTAGTGATTAAAGAGGATATATTGAAGGTCACATAGAGTACATAAACAGAACTGCCTCAAGTCTTTCATTTAGCAAAGGCCAACCCAGAGCAAAGTAGCTTAAAAAAATTAGTCATCATGAATCACACACAAAATGGCAAGATACTTTTTTGAAGCAGCAGGAGCGAAGCATTAAAAGTTCTCTGGCATTGTACTTAATATCTATTTATATTATACAGTATGTCACACAAGCAGCTTGTTCTTGTTAAATATCTAAAAATTTTCCAAAATTGAACAGTATTTGTTTTGCAAAATAAAATGAAATAAACAACTGCTATTTTGCTACGTTACCCTACCAAGAACATCAATTTTTATTTGCATTGGCAATATTTCCTAAAAAAAATTATCACACCTTCATAGGAAAACAAAAAACAAATCAGACTTTCTGGGCAGTCCAGACTTCCTGGAGTAATAATAATGAAAGGAAAATTCCTCTGAGTGCAAAACATACTTTGAATGAATAGAAAAGAGTTTTTCAACAAGGCAATGTGCAATCAATGTACCTTAAATTATAATAAAATACTTCAATAAAGGTGACATCAAAAGGGGACCATGAGATACTGCAGTGGATTACATTTGTTCAATAATATATAGATTGATAATTCAGAAGCAAGGAAATTTATACTAAGAACTTGGACACTGGACAAACACCTTGTAACTGGTTTTCTACAAAAATCAGGGGTGCAGGGAGCATGAGCATTTCCTGGTAGTATTGGGTACAATGAAGGAAGAAATTGATAAAGCAGCCAATCTGGTCCTGATAAAAGTATATTGAATATTAATGCTGTGATCTTCCAGGGCCATTCTTGAGGTATCGTCAAACCCAGAAATACCAAGGAAACTCTTGGTAAAAATTAAAAAAGTAATTTCTGCTTATTAACAAAAACTATACAATACAAGGATAAGTAAGAGAAAAGAAACAACACAGCAATACAATAAGTGAAAAAAGCAAAAAAGTCTAACCGATGTAGTGTTCCTAGATAATCCCTTGTGGCATGACTGATCTCCCCACTATAAACAGCACCAGCAAAGCACTCTTTCTCACCTTCCCTTCCTTCTCCTCAAACCATAAAATCACTTTTTCTTCTGCGAATCAATCCCTTGCCAGCTACTTCACTTGTGACTTCATGCTCAAGGAGTTGAGGACTGGAAGGTACATATAAACCTATCCATAGTAACAGTTCCTGGTAAAAGCACTAAACTATTTCAGGTGTTAAAGATGGCATGTGGGATTCCTGGGGCAGTTCTTCTTAAAATCCCTCTGATTGTCCTGGATGTCCCTTGATTTCCAAATTCCCAAAGCTCAAAGAAAATTTTTGACAATCATGGAGAGAGCTGACAATATAAAAAAGGAGACTGAGGACAATTAAACAATCCTCCATGTTGCCAAACATAATTTCTGGAAGAGTTGTTTTTGGAGACCTTTCTTTTAATTAACAAGATAACATCCCTGCCTGGACATAATAATGTTGGTGTACCTTCCAGGTAATTGCTCAACTTGTTGTAATTATGGTCCCAAGCATGCCTAGCTTTACAATGCTTATTTAAGAGGTATTTGTTTTATGAAAGTATAGCTTTTTGATCACAGTGATGATTCTGTTAATATGACACTTTCTAAAGCCTCCACATGTTAAATAAACACAGATATACATTTACTATATTTTTTAAATAACTTTACATAATCATTGCAATCAAAAAGCACAATTTTCAAGTCCATAGCTTTTCAATTAATTCACCAAAGACAAACATTTTATGATATACAGTAACACGGTTTACAATTAATAGTCTAATGCATATTTTTAATTTAGTACCAAATTTTAGGCACATATTTTCTTTCTATAAGCATACTGTAAGTAGTTGTTTATAGGTAGTTGAAGGAAACAAATAAACGCAAAGAAAAATAGGAACAATTCTAAATGAGCAAAAGGAATCTGCACTTTCATGGCATTGCCCCTAAGAAGTCACAGAAAGACAATTGAACTGAAGAAGATGTCAGTTGCAAAATGTGATTTTATGTGTGAATGAGCCTCACAGACAGAAAATAAATTCCATGTAACAAAAAGTAACTTCAAGATGATCCTAAGATAATTCCTCACTTACTTCTGCTCAATGAGAACAAAAGCATTTTTCTGTATTCATGACATGTCTCTGCCCATTCCCATTCTCATCTTCTCCTTGTCTGATTTCTTTTTTAAATGTACATAAATGATCTTAATAAGAATATAAATAAAAAGCTGGTTAAAATAAGTAGAATGGCTGATAATGAAAAATTAGCTGAATCATAACCAGGACCAGGACAGAACTCAGGCTTGGACAAATTTGTGGCAGGTGAAATTTAATGTAAATAAATGCAAATTAGCTATTAAAGAAGCTAATAAAAGGTTAGGATATATAGAAGAATATATGGAGTACAAGTCAAGTGAGGTTATTAAGCTACATACTGTAATGCATTTCTGAGCACTGATTAGGAGGAATACAGAAAGTCCAAAGAACAGCAACTAGGCTGATTCCAGGACATGTGTGGCATGGCCAGTGAGGGAAGATTAAAGGAGCTAAAGTATTGAGATTAATTGAATGCAGGCTATTATTTTAAAATAAATTAAGCAGAAGGAACCCAGACACACAGATGGAAACTTTTTAATAGTAAAATAGTAAAAAAATACTGAATAGTAAAAACATACTGTTAAAGAGTATTTGTAATCCAAGATAAAAGCAATCAGAAACTGTGCTTCCTGCCTGACAGAAATGCAATAGTTAAAGAATTTATTTCACTTCACCTTTGAACATTAACTTCAGCCTGCTAAAATTACATACTGTAAGTAGTGTGTACTACTCCATAACCAAAGACTCAGACATGTTCATAATGCATTCAGCTTAGTGTAACCTGGCATTAATGGATGGCCCTTGGACCATTCTCTACACTCTCATTTCTATTTTAAGAGAATACACCAATTAATATAAGCCATTATTTCATCATCTTTTCTTCAAAATGTTGTTTGTAGTGCAAGACCATGTCTCTGTCACAAGGCAGATAAAATCCAGAAAATACAATATTTATTACAGAGCACATTTGCACACAAACCTAGTCATTCATAATAAACCAGTTCACAGTTATCCATTAATCCTTGATCATTAATGACCACAGACAGTTAGGACTTTGGTTTTATATCTCATCCGAAGGACGGTGCAATATTTACAGCATTGTGTCCCTGTCACTGCACTGGACCACTGAGATCCACAATCACACCACCATGCAAGTGCCCCCTGCTGGCCTCACCAATTCCTCTTCCAGCAGAAGCCCTAGCTTTTCCTAGATTTTCTCCATTCCAAGTAATTGCATAGCCCAAACATGCTTAGCTTCAATTGGATGACCTGTTCTGAATATGAAAGCTCTAAACAAGCACCACCAGGACAGGGATCCAAAACCTGGAATCAAATGAAATAAAAATACGCTCACCGGCCACTTTATTAGGAACAACTTGCTAGTACCGAATTGAATCCCTTTTTGCTTTCAGAACTGCTGTAATTCTTCATAGCACAGATTCAACAAGGTGCTAGAAACATTTGTCAGGGATTTTGGTCCTTACTGACATGACAGAATCATGCAGTTGCTGCAGATTTCTTGGCTGCACATCTATGATGCAAATCTCCCATTCCACCATATCCCAAAGGTGGTCTATTGGATTGAGACCTGGTAAATGTGGAGGCTATTTAAGTCATTTGAGATGATTTGTGCTTTGTGACAGGGTGTGTTATCCTACTGGAAATTGCAATCAAAAGATGGGTACACTGTGGTCATAAAGAGATTGACATGGTCAGCAGCAGTACTCAGGTAGGCTGTGGCATTTAAATGATGCTCAATTGTTAATAACTTGCCCAAAGTGTGCAAAGAACATATCCCCCACAACATTACACCACCAGCCTGAATCATTGATACAAGTCAGGATGGACCAGTGCTATGATGTTGTTGACTCCAAATTCTGACCTTACCATCTGAATATCACAACATAAATCAAGACTCATCACACCAAGCAACATTCTTCCATTCTTCTATTGTCTAATATTGGTGTGCCCATGTGAATTGTCGCCTCAGTTGTCTGTTTTCAGCTGAGAGGAGTGGTACCTGATGTGGTCTCCTGCTGCTGTAGCCCGTCTGCTTCAAGGATTGACGAATTGTGCATTCAGAGATGTTCTTCTGCATACCTTGGTTGTAACGAGTGGTTATTTGAGTTACTCAGCCTGTTTATCAACTTGAATCAGTCTGGCCATTCTCCTCTTACCTTTGGCATCAACAAGGCATTTTCACCCAGAGAACTGCTGCTAACTAGATATTTTTCATTTATCGGTCCATTCTCTGTAAATCCTAGAGATGGTTATGCGTGAAAATCTTCGTAAATGAACAGTTTCTGAAAAACACAGCCCAGGCCGTCTGCCACAAACAACCATGCCACATTCAAAGTCACTTAAATACTTTTCTTCCCCGTTCTGCTGCTCAGTTTGAACTTCAGCACGTTGTCTTGGCAATGTCTATATGCCTAAATGCATTGAGCTGCTGCAATGTCATTGGCTGATTAGATATTTGCGTCAACAAGCAGTTGAACAGGTCTACCTAATAAAATGGCTGGTGAGGGTATACATAGAAAAGTAAACAGACTTTCACTGTGAAATACAAAGAAGAAAGGGATTTTAGTATTGGCACTTTCATATTCTATTAACTCTGTAACCCTGATATTAATAAATAGAAGCATTAAACTCTCAAATACATAATACCAGCAAAGCAAGATTTCTGTTTGAGATTTCTGTTTAGCTCCATATGTCCCAGTTGTATTATTCTCTGGGTGCTCTAAAGAATAATTTCCATTTCTCAAAGACATGAATATTCAATCATCAGTCAGCAGCTTTTCATTGGCCCTGTATGCTCTCAGATGGGTTGATATTGTGCTCATGCTTAATTCACATTCTTGCATCCAGTGCTTTAGGGATAAATGCTTAAAAAATGTAAGCTCAGAAACTGAGTGGATAAATTTTCAGCAACATGAATTCATTCTAATAATAAAGTACAGGGTGGGCCATTTATATGGATACACCTTAATAAAATGGGAATGGTTGGTGATATTAACTTCCTGTTTGTGGCACATTAGTATATGTGAGGGGGGAAACTTTTCAAGATGGGTGGTGACCATGGTGGCCATTTTGAAGTCGGCCATTTTGGATCCAACTTTTGTTTTTTCAATAGGAAGAGGGTCATGTGACACATCAAACTTATTGGGAATTTCACAAGAAAAACAATGGTGTGCTTGGTTTTAACGTAACTTTATTCTTTCATGAGTCATTTACAAGTTTCTGACCACTTATAAAATGTGTTCAATGTGCTGTCCATTGTGTTGGATTATCAATGCAACCCTCTTCTCCCACTCTTCACACACTGATAGCAACACCGCAGGAGAAATGCTAGCACAGGCTTCCAGTATCTGTAGTTTCAGGTGCTGCACATCTCGTATCTTCAGAGCATAGACAATTGCCTTCAGATGACCCCAAAGATAAAAGTCTAAGGGGGTCAGATCGGGAGACCTTGGGGGCCATTCAACTGGCCCACGACGACCAATCCACTTTCCAGGAAACTGTTCATCTAGGAATGCTCGGACCTGACACCCATAATGTGGTGGTGCACCATCTTGCTGGAAAAACTCAGGGAACGTGCCAGCTTCAGTGCATAAAGAGGGAAACACATCATCATGTAGCAATTTCGCATATCCAGTGGCCTTGAGGTTTCCATTGATGAAGAATACCCCACTATCTTTGTACCCCATATACCATACCATCAATTTTTTTGTTCCAACAGTCTTGGAGGGATCTATCCAATGTGGGTTAGTGTCAGACCAATAGCGGTGGTTTTGTTTGTTAACACAAACACAATGGGCACCACATTGAACACATTTTATAAGTGGTCAGAAACTTGTAAATAACTCATGAAAGAATAAAGTTATGTTAAAACCAAGCACACCATTGTTTTTCTTGTGAAATTCCCAATAAGTTTGATGTGTCACATGACCCTCTTCCTATTGAAAAAACAAAAGTTGGATCCAAAATGGCCGACTTCAAAATGGCCACTATGGTCACCACCCATCTTGAAAAGTTTCCCCCCTCACATATACTAATGTGCCACAAACAGGAAGTTAATATAACCAACCATTCCCATTTTATTAAGGTGTATCCATATAAATGACCCACCCTGTAGAATAAACCAGGAGTTAGTGCACTTTAACTATTACGTGTTGTCTACGTATCACTGATTCATATCCTGGCTTGATCCTAACCAGGAAAAAAATGCATATAAAAACATTTGGGTAGATAAGTTATTTTTTTCTTATCTTAGTTTCTTAATTTCTGAAAGTGAGGTTCAGCAGAAATAAGTGATATGCTATCCATTGTTTATTTAGTGAACCTTTTTTTTATCTTAGTGTTTGTTACACGTACAAGACACAACTAAATTAATTTGCTTTGAGGAAAAAAAATGCTGCTGCGACAAAAAAGGTATTACTTTAAAAATCACAGTTCATTCCAGTCATATTGGATTTTTTCTAACAAACGTTGTTTAAGGTGTTGTTATTTATTGGATGAGGCTGGAGAGATGTTGTAAATCACCTTTATCAGCAGCTGTAAAGGTAACTTTTCACAAACAGGTCTCAACAGATCCCTTATTTAGCGAAGCCTTGACAACAGCCCATGTATCAAAGCAACAAGTTTGGCAATTCCTGCCTGTCCCTTTTCCATTAGGTAATTTAAAGCATAATTTGTTAAAACCTTTTATGACACTAAGCACAAACATCCTTCACCATTTTCATTTAACACAAACAGTAATCAGTAAAGGACAAATTTAAAATCGCAGGAAACATTTTTTGCTTTCTTTTAACAAGTATCTTTGTTTAATCTTTGGTCTTAAATCATAACAACATTAACATTTCTAAATTGGCTTACTCAATTCAGGGTCTTGATGCGCCAAATGTAATTTTAAATCTTTTAACACTTTCACAGTCATTAGCAATGCTGCCTCAAAACTCCAGGAGAGTGGATTATAATCTCCATACTGCCATTGTCTAGACAAAGGGTGCACATTTGCTGAAAGCCTGCTGGAGATTATTATTATTATTTTACACATGCTTGATACCATTCTCTATAGCAACTTACAATCCAGTTAAATACCCTGTTCGGGGTTACATAATGAGTCAGAGGTGCTGACTTGAATAAGCAACTTTCTGGTTTATTGGCACAGTCTTTAACCACTCCATTATACTGCCTGTCCATACTATACAGGTTAGGCTGAAAGGCATAGTGTGACTGTGTATGCCCTGTGATGGACTGGCAACTATTCTAGGGCTGGTTCTTTTCTTGCACCTGATACTACAGGAGTCGGTTCAGAATCCCAATCATCCTGTATTGGACTAAACAGGTCAAATAAACAGACTGAGGAAATCAACAATTACAATTTTGTATTTTATTAATAACACATAAAGTTCCAAATTCCATTTTATCATCAATATTTGAAACCCTTTAATCCAGAGGAGGGTTACAGGGAAGCTGGAGACAATCCTAACAAGCATCAGGTGCAAGGCAAGAATAACTCCTTGACAGGGCACCAGTCCATCATATGGGCATACATCTCCAATCTGCCACACCTGCAAGCGTTTGGACTAAACATATAACATGCGTAGTGAAAAACAGTTATATTAAAATTACTCTAAAAATATTTTAAAACCCAGGATTTAAGGGGTGGGGATCGATCTGTTCTTAATTTTTTTCTCTTTGTAAAAACTTGATTGCTTTGTATGGATTGTAATAAAATTAAAAAGAAAACCCAGGATGTAAAGGGACAAAATCTAAGGTGGAAAGCGCATTTATTCACAGGATTTTTTGACAGTGTGTTACAGTTACCATATGTACAGTACCCACAGGAACTGTTTCATTAAAATTAATTCCTGGACCCAGTTTACTCAGTCTTATAAAAGACTGTGACTAGGGAAAAATAAAGAAAGAATCTGGTTATTTGAACTTCAATAAATTCTAGTTAAAAGGGCAGACACAGTTATGGGATGCACTCTGGACTCCAAGAAGGTAGTAGCGAAGGAAGGAATTAAAACAAAACTGAGTGCCATTATGAACAATGATGCATATTCTCTCTCTGACACACTGAGTCATTTCAGCCAACTAATTTTTCAGCAGAAATGTGTCAAGAAGCGTTGCTAGGGCTTCTTTATATCAACAGCAATATGCCTCCTAAATGCCTCACTGTAACTACTAAGTCAGAGGTTTTTATTTCTTTTTAATATCAGGGCTCTAGAGTGCGACCAATTTGGTTGCACGTGCGACCTAATTTCTCAATGGTGCGACTAAAAAAAATCAAAGGTTGCACCGGTGCGACCAGCCGTTCGAGGGGGAAAAAAACTAAACTCCGTGACTTTTAAAGTCTCCCTGTTGTTCAACAACAGACACACATTAGGCCCATATCGTGGTCTAAACCAATCAGAGATAGTGAAGGGCGGATCCCGCCCCCCCCTGATTGGCCGTGGTCCAGATATTCCTGTACGTGTGTGTACGTTTGAAAATACATGTGATGCAGTCAGACAGAGAGAGTTGAGCAGCCCATCAGGTAAACAGTGGATGTAGCCGCGGATTATGAGAGAAGATGAAAAGAACGATTGACAGCTTTTTCGTTAAGAATGTTAAGTTAGGGCCTAATCCGTCCGAAAATCATAACCAATGCTCTGACACGGCGCCATCAACCTCCCAAGTTATAGCAAGCCCTGGTCCGGAGACGGCATTAGATAATGAGCCACATACGATCGAGTTCGAGCCCACTGAAATTAAAAGGGGTAAAGTGTATACATTTCGAAAAGAGTGGCTTGACCAGTTTCCCTGGCTAAGATACAGTAAAGCCGATAATATAATGCACTGTATTTACTGTAAAGAGTGTGGGAAGACCATGGCCGGCAGTAGTGCATTTGTGACTGGTTCTAATACATTTAGAATTGAAACGCTGAAAAAGCACAATGCATCTATAAAACACATTACATGCCGCGATAAATGCACTGCTCAAGTGTCCCCTCTCCCCGCTGCCTTTCAGCGGCAGGCAGCAGCAAACAGATCATCAGACGAGGCCGAGATGATAATTAAGTTTAACGTTGCCTACAATATTGCAAAAGAAGAACTTCCCTTCACTAAATTCAAGTCCGAAATAATTCTTATGAAGAAAAATGGCTTGAATGTAAACCCGACGTACAGCAATGATGTCGCATGCGCCCAATTTATAGGAGTCATCGCAGATACATTGAAAAAAAAGACGTCTGTGCAAATTGCGAACAGTGCGTACATGGCATTCCTGATCGACGGAGACACAGATATCGCCACAAAGGAATGCGTCATTGTGTACGGTCGTATCTTGCGGAGAGGAAGACCGGTGAATATACTTATTGGACACATTGAGGTCGAGCATGCTCATGCCCAAGTCTGGAAGATTTTGATGCTAGAGAGAGTGTGGCCAGCTGGTTTAGTCAAGGCCAAAGATCAAGAAGGCCAAACTACAAGAGTTGGCCATCCGAGGGGCATGTGACTGCAATGGAGGAGAGTCCATAAGACATTGAGCCATGAGATGTTCAGTTTGAAACCCTTAAAACACTTAATTTAGATTTTCTTTTTAGTTAATTTATCTTGAGATTTTTTAAGTTTAAATTTCAGCTCAGTAAAGCACTTTAAGCACCAACACTTTTTCAGTAAGTTACCTTTCTTGTAGAATTGTGCTTGCCTTCAAATAAAGAACTTTATATTGACCAGATTGTTAGTTAATCATTTACAAGTCAATATTGCCTATATGGACAGCGATTAAAAAAAAACAAATAAATAAATAAATAAAGTGAACTTGTAAAACTGTGGTGTTAAATGTGATGCGGTTGAAAATTTGGGTGCACCTAACTTTTGTGCTGGTGCACCTAAGAAAACAAGTTAGGCGCACCAGTGCAACCAGTGCAAAAAGTTAGTCTAGAGCCCTGAATATTCTTTTTTTTCCAGTTATTTTGGTATGTTCAGACCATACAGTGTATGTCTATCTATCTATCTTTGGCAGGGTTAGGTGAACGGTTACATCATACAGAAAAAATAGCAGTAACTAAACCTGGATTAAATTTTCACTTCATTTTGGAGCATATTCAAATTCATCATACTTAATAAAGAATCAGACTGGAGTACTGAATGTTAATATTACAGTTCATACATTGAAGAAATTATCCATAACAGTATAAAATGAACTTTAAAAAGTGTAACACCAAAAGCATAGATATTCTAACAATCGCAGAGATGAAAATTTAATGAAGTGGTCAAGTTTTAATCTGAAAACATGCACACATCTGTATTAGTAATAATAAAAAATGCTACACTATATGCTTATATAGTGACAACACTCTTTCTGTGAAAAAGCTTAGTTCCACGCACCCATCAGCTTTAGCTTCAAGTACGGTGAGGTCATCTATTTTTTTCCTATTTCCTGGATCTATTTATTAGGGCTAATGTAGACAGTTATGTTTTCTCAAAAAATATTCAGTACTGTGGGAAAATATTATACTCCCATATGAAAACATTAAGAATGGTTCTTAATAATAATAATAATAATAGATCAGAAAGGGAGACGTGTGTTGAACTTACAGTATTAAAACAATCAACAAGAGTTTTCTTTCTCCTAAAGGCCAGAAGCTAATCTGGCAAAACTCTTCTAAAACGTTCCTTTCAAAAGAAGAATATTTTACAAGCCCCTCAAACTGCACAAACATGTCCTAAAATCACATAAGGGCAAAACCACAAAACCAGTATACTATAGTCTAGGTAGGGAGTTCTACAATAGTTAGTGTCATATCTGTTGCACATTTGTGCAAACCAAATTAAAATATATTTCAAAACAAATTAATCAACTAAGACTCACTATTACGGAAATGTAACTACTTATGAAACACATACATGAAAAACAAGATTCACTCCAGCAAAAAATGAAAAAAATTAGTAAGTAGTGAGCAAAACATAATTAAAAATACAAATTCATTAATATATTACAAAAAGTAAGTGGACTGGAAAATCTTCCTCAAAAACATCTAATTCTCACACAACATGCAAAAGAAAAGAACCACACATTTGTGTCAAATAAAATGTATTTACTCTGAAACTGAGTCATTTCTCAGAGAACATTAATTGGTCATAACTAGAAATGTAGAAAAAACACACACCTATGGCAAAATATTGATCTTTTTTAAAAGATCACTACTGTAGTTTTTTATTTTTTTAAAAGTAACTGTACAAACACTCCATCAATTGCAAATGTGACGGCTTTGTCATGAACTGTGTTCAGTGAAGTAAGATAGTGATTATAAATTCTCAGTAACGAAACAACTCATAATTTAATGAAGCTATACATATTAATTTTGTCAGACTGGCCAAGTGGCTGTTCTTGCATGTGGAAACATTAAAAAAAAAAACTCTGATAAGGTAGCACAAAGTTCTTATAATGTTGCAATGCAGTATCATCACAGGACATTTGGTTTCAGGCCCCGCAATTCTGAATTGGATCAAGTGTGTTTGGAAAGAAAGGAATCAACATGAATTCTTACAGTGATGTTGTAGAGACTCCCCATTCCCCCGTCATAAAAAAGTGAACCAAGAAAATGGATAAAAGCACTATATTTTGAGATTTATGTTTAAAGGAAAACTTAAATAACCATGAGCACAACTATCCTTACTGACTGGTAGCTTTTATTTTAACATTTTTCAGATTAGCAGACTTTATTCTCTAAATGCTTTAGTTTTGAATGCCACTACAATTGCTGCTGTATGCTTTGCTGCTATGAACTGAGCTTTTGAGTGTTAGGCAAACTACATTTTAATGGACCGCTCTGCAAGAAATGTTTGACGGATTTTCATAATGATTAGTGGTGTTACCTTTCTGCCAAAGTTATAACCTTGACCTAGTCAAAATCTTCATGTAGGATCTCCATATTTCTGTATGTTGATTTTTCCCTGGATACTTTTATTTCTTCTTACATTCCATTATAATGGGTGATTGACTGGTAATTTAAAATTTACCAGGTATGCTAGTGTATTTTGTGTGCTTTGAAACAGACTAAAAGCCTAGCCAGGCCTGATTCTCTATTTTATCCATGAAAGACATAAAGAGTTCAGAAAGGAATGAATGGAAACATAATTTTTAAATCTATAAACGGACAACCAGATTGTTTCTATTCAAACATCTCAGCATCTACAGGCAGTCATTTGCTTGAATCTTTCCAGTCAGCTTTTTTGGACTCAATACAGCACAGAGAAACCTTTACTATGCCATCCATCCATCCATTATCTAACCCGCTATATCCTAACTACAGGGTCACGGGGGTCTGCTGGAGCCAATCCCAGCTAACACAGGGCGCAAGGCAGGAAACAAACCCTGGGCATGGCGCCAGCCCACCGCAAGGCGCACACACATACACCCACACACCAAGCACACACTAGGCCTTTGAAAGATAATTTTCCTTACTGAGCATACTGAACTACAGCATTGAACAACTGAGTTTAGACCTAATTGGAAAGTCTTACTATTGGATGTACTCTTTCCTCAGGTTTTCTGTAGTCTGTTGTCTTTAGTTAGTCAAGCTCTCTACAGCCTTTCTTTTGTGGTGTGCCTCAAGCACTGGTGATCGACCCACTTCTGTTCAATGTGTATATGATCCCACAGAGAGTAGCTTTATTTTTCAAATATCTCTTTTTCCACTAGGGTGTGGATAATAATTCTTGAAACACTACAATCTACAGTACATGTCTGCCCCACAACATGGATGCTTGCTAACATCCTGCAAAGGAGGACACATCAAACTTAACACTTGTTTAGTGATGTATAGATCAATTCAAAAAGCTTCACCTCTTCTGATTAGCTCAGTTAACTGCAGGCATTTCTACTTATCCACACTAACCAGTCATTGAACTATGTTTCAGTTATGAACATGCATATCTGTAGCTTTCTGGATACTTTCCACCCATCTACTGGACATCACTACAGTGTGACCTCTCTAACGAGTCCTCTCCTCTTCTAAAGCAACTCAATTTTCAATTGCCTCAATGTATCAACTAAGTATTACTTATTCAATATGTTACTACAGTGATCCAATATGGATGAAGCATAATATACACATCACACCTAAGTTGACTTACCTACATGGGTTTCCAGTATGATATCATAATATCTTCTAAACTCTGCTTTTGATTTACAAAGGCTATACATTTTAGTGTTTCAGATTACCTATCATTATTGATTATCTTATAATAGCTTTCATAATACCTACATGGACACCAGCCTTGGACAGCACTCTTAGCCAGCACTCATTTGGGTTTATCACTGCTACTCTTGGGAAATCTCTCTAAGATATGCAGGAAACTGCAAGAGCTTGAGTCAGAGAGTATATCAAACTTAATAACTGCAGTTGCTGGATCACTTCACCTTGAGGATCTCAGATTAAATGACCAATTGTGTTGTGGGGTGTTGCATTATTTGCTCAGGTGTTTTCATCAAAATTTCAATGGACCAAAGTACTGTAAGATCGCTGCATTTTGACAGTCAATTAACGTACAGCCAAATTGCACTGGTGGCTAAACGAATATTTCTCCGGTATATCTTTTTCCCTTTTTTATTCTGTTGTGTTATGACAAAAATGTGACAGTGGACAAACAAGAATCTCTTTTGTTTACTTAGTTCAAAACACCTCTTTTCAGTTCTTTCCTTGTGTCCACTCTTATTTTTCGTACTTCCAAGCTGTCTGTTCATTAGTTGTCAGCACACACACACATAGGAACCCATGACCACAAATTCAAGACCTCTTTGACTAAGATATCCCATTACTGCATTGCAACTCACTACAGCATGCTGAATTTATGTAGATGTAGACTACGACCAGAAAAGTCATATATAGTGTGATGCTGGCTTAAGGCTACTCAGTTGTCACAATTAAAGCTTATTTAAAAACTCCCTTTTTCTCTCTTGTATTGTAGTACTAGGGTGTTGTACCGTGTTAGCCATTATGAATGTAGTGAGATGTCAAGCAAAATGACACCTTTTATTGGCTAACTAAAAATATTACAATATGCAAGCTTTTGAGGCAACTCAGGCCCCTTCTTCAGGCAAGATGTAATCACATTTACACACTTAAATCTTGCCTGAAGAAGGACCCTGAGTTGCCTTAAAAGTTTGCATATTGTAATATTTTAAGTTAGACAATAAAAGGTGTCATTTTGCTTGACTTCTCACTACTCTCTTGTATTGTAATTTGTTAGTATGGAGCAGCAGTAGTAAGTATAGCAATACAATGCTACCCAACATTTAGAGCAGAAATACAATTTAAAATTTCTGGAAGAATAAAAATTGAAAAATGTAAATATTATAAAAAACAGTAGGTGCTAAGCTCTGTTTGAATGTATAGCCACTAAAAAATAATATTTAGCAACAAATGAAAAAACTACTGTATCATCAACTGACACATTTCTACTCAGCTGTTTTTCATGTTAACCTTCTTTATTCTTACTGTTTCTTAAAGAAAATTCCCAAAATCTTTACACAGTACACTATAACCCTGGTGTTTTCTGTAACTCATTTATTTGATAAAGAGGTACTTGTAAATCAAAAAGTAGGTGCTAAGCTCTGTTTGAATCTATAGCCACTAAAAAATAATATTTAGCAACAAATGAAAAAACTACTGTATCATCAACTGACACATTTCTACTCAGCTGTTTTTCATGTTAACCTTCTTTATTCTCATTGTTTCTTAAAGAAAATTCCCAAAATCTTTACACAGTACACTATAACCCTGGTGTTTTCTGTAACTCATTTATTTCATGAAGAGGTACTTGTAAATCAAAAAGTGAGCACTAAGAGCACTGTACTGGATTATATCTCTTCCATAATGCTATCTGATTATATGTTACTAAGTAAAATAAGTGCTCAGTTTTGCCATGCCCTATAAGAAATATAGGCACTCTGTCTGCCTACCAGTTCTAGTACTAGCAAAAAAGAAATGAAGGCTACTAAACCGCTGACACTACTACTGTAGTGCAATTGAATAAATGTAAGGTTTCCTTTGAAAACGACCATTCACCAAACTTCAATGATACTCTCTGAGAAACGTTAATTGAAAAATAGAATACCAAAAGTACTCTGGCTCTTATCTATTTTTCCTTTTTTGATTTATTATCTTTAGGCTGTGTTTTGTTAACACTAGAATTACCAGGGCCTATGAAAAAACTCGTAAATCCGTCCCACCTTAAATCGCATCTTAAATCCCTTCACACCTCTCTGCCAGCGTCCTTTGTCCTCTAAATGTGCTGATAAAGAGAAGCTAGAAACAGCCGGCTATTCCATCTCCCCACCAATTTAGAACGTGCACGAACTTCTCTCAGCTCATGCCTTAATTGAGTATCTGGGAGTGAAGTGAAGTTTTAGAGTGGAAATAATAGATTGTTATTTGGAACACACACATTTCATGTCTGTTCCGTTTCTACAGTAACCTGGGTAAACACATTGTTAAAACAGAAACGTTTTTTATATTCTAGTAGTAG
>JANRMT010062854.1:113003630-113016492 GCA_026402145.1 Polypterus bichir lapradei | reverse complement strand
CTACTACTAGAATATAAAAAACGTTTCTGTTTTAACAATGTGTTTACACAGATTACTGTAGAAACGGAACAGACATGAAATGCGTGTGTTCCAAATAACGATCTATTATTTCCACTCTAAAACTTCACTTCACTCCCAGATACTCAATCAAGGCATGAGCTGGGAGAAGTTCGTGCACGTTCTAAATTGGTGGGGGGATGGAATAGCCGGCTGCTTCTAGCTTCTCTTTATCAGCACATTTAGAGGACAAAGGACGCTGGCAGAGAGGTGTGATGGGATTTAAGAAGCAATTTAAGGTGGGACGGATTTACAAGTTTTTTCGTAGGCTCTGGTAATTCTAGTGTTAATTGTTTTCCTGTGTTCCTATTAAGAACTGAGGCCCCCAGTTACAAGAAATTCATTAAGCATGCTGCTAATTATGGCAGCCACCTGAGGCGCCAATAAAATGATCAGCACTAGCCTCAGCTCCTTGCTGAGGCATTATTGAGTTTTTCACTTTGCCAGGAGCCCACCTAAAGGGTCTTGCTTTGTTTTTCTCCTTGTTTTGAGTGTTCACGTTTGTCTGTTTTATGGATTTTATCTTACATCTTGACAGAGATTCAATCGGAAAGATTTAATGACCACAGCTCATTTTCATTTATATGAACCATAAAAATTGATATCTAGTTAATAACCTTAGAAAATATGTTGATGGCACATTTACTGAAAGAACATCATAATTAGAACACAGAAGGCAGGATAAATTATTTAAAAAAGAATGACACAAACGTTTTAACTTAAAACTTTCACCTCACTATATCCAGATGGGAACTGTTCAGTAAGAAATAAGATGTTTAAAAATAAATCAATGGATAGGGACACTGATCATTTTACCACAATGTTTCAATTAATAATTCAATATGCAAAAAGTGATGAGAAAGACAGTAAGCCTACATCACAAAAATATGAGGAAAGATATCTTTATATGTTATAAATGTTCACATAATAACTGCAGACTTAATTGAAAAGCAAAGAAAAATTTGATCAGGTAACAGTGAAAAATTCTCTTTATGATAAAAGTGATACACACTCATTGTGATACAGCAGTTCCAGAGTTAGTACTTAATAGCGGTCACTGAGAGATCAGATTACAAGACAAGCAAGTACTGTACCTTTAAAGAATGTCAGCAATCTAAGTTCTCAGGGATCACTATTGCAATATCTAAGTTACAGAAGATTGCTGGGGGTCTCACTAAGCCTACTATCATGCCCTACATTAAACTCTACCCACACTGTGAATCTTGTACTTTTGGAAACAAAACAGGGAAAAGAAGAAATAAATAAACTGTCTTTGTTAAAAATGAAATTATTAATAATTTATTAAATTATTTATCATTTTTCAGAAAAGAAAAAAACAATCTTTGGTAGATATTATAAATCTAAATATACATGAAGTCTAACAGTAAATTAACATTAACAAAACAATTATTTGTGTGTAACTGCATATTGATGTGGAAGAGTCAAAGGGAAGTTACCACTTCTACAAAGGTTTAAAGGTGCTTACAAGAAAATGCATTTATCACTCTTTATTGGTACAGCATACCACCACTTCCCTTAACAGGAAGCTTTTTGTTTATACCAGCAAGTAAATGAATTGGACGTACCTTTAACATAACAGACACTGGTGAGAATTGTGGCATTGCCAGAGGATGTTTCTAGTAAAAGTGACCATCAGTGATTTTAATTTTGGAGAGTATTTAAATGATATATAACTCAATAATCAACTCCATGATTCACTGGGAAATATGAAATGTTCTAATCCAAGATATTGCTTGCCTGTAAATGTATAACACATTGTCCTGAAATAGAAGGTCACATTTTCAAATTCCACCACCAACTTTCTTAGACACTTAGCGCACTATCCACTTAATACTTTAATCTGTGTGAACTATGACTGGCCGTTCATCCCGGCCAATACTCCCACGCCGCTAGATGGAGCCCTTCCGGCAGCATGGAGGTGCCCTGAATTCCAGCAGGGTATCATGGATATTGGAGTTTTCCTTCACAGCCCTGCTGGATACCATGGAGGCCACAAGGGGACGCTGCAGGGAGGCCCAGAGATATGGGTTTTCACTACAATCCGGAAGTACGTCATAGTCACGGAGATGGAAGGACAAAAGTTCTTCCGGGATGAAGAAAAGAGGACTTTTTATCTAACTCGGAAGTGATAGGCAATCATGGACTGAGAGATGAAACACTTCCTGGTTAAGAGGTATAAAGGACTCTGGGAAATCCCACACAAACGAGCTGAGCTGGGTGGCAGGGTGGCAACGCGTCTAGGAGAGTGGAGGATTATTGATTATTGTGTTTATTTATATGAGTATTGTGGAGAGGAGGGTGCTTTGTGCACTTATTATAATAAATTCAACTTTTGGACTTTTATCTGGTGTCTGACGTTTGATCCGAGGGTTCAAGGGGACGATAGTGCCCCCTATCTGTCACATCTGCTTGGCTAAATTCATAGTCCAGGGGACTGGAGCAGATCCCGGCAGTATCAGTACCAAGGTATGAACTCTATTAACTCAAATTGGGAGACAGCATTTTGAAATAGATGGACCAGAACATGAAGTACTGTTAAAATACACACAGAGTAACTGAAACTGAAAATCAAACCTCAGTTTCACCAAGCCAAAAACAAAACTTGAAATGAATCAAAAAACATAGCTGACATATGCCTCAGAGTATGAAAAGCAAAAAATAGCACTTAGTCTTTCAGAACAATTTTCACAAACTCAGATTATAAACATGGTCACCATTGCTTACCTTTAAAACCATTGTAATAACAATGAGTGCATATACATATGCTTTGATAAGCTGGTTATTCACAGAAACAGTTTCAAAAATTCCATTATATACCATTAGAGAAACCAAAATATTGGTCTCTGAGAAACCTGGTTAAATACATGTAGATTTGCCCTCAAGTAAACCAGTTATGTTGTCATGTAATCCCTTAACCGGGTTGCAATTAAGGATTTGGTGTACTGCACACATCCGTTGCACTCTGCTTGCTGATGCATTTGTTTGCTTTGTGGATGTATTCAATAGCCATGGGCAGAAAACAACGGAAGCATCCACAAAGATGAATTTCCTGAGGCAAATGCTTGAGTGATAACATTATTCTTTTTCTTGGTTAAAATAACCTGTCAAAATATTTCAGAATTGCTAAATTTATGTTGATGAGCTGAACATACAGTGCTAAACTCAACAGCACAATCTCAACTTCACTTGTTTTTGAATTGATGGTGGCCACTGATGATGTATAATCTTTTTTTAATGCATTTTTATAACATTGGAGCATTCTGCCAAAGGTGAACTCCACAGGTGGACTCAAACACATACACAGGGATTTTTTTAGGAAACAAGGTCCCTAACCTAATTGTGTTTTTATGTGTGCATATAAATGCAGTCAAATGTCAGCGGCATTGCCCTGAGCAACAGAGAGAAGCATCTTGGTAATGGGATTTGTCAAATGGCAGCACCCATAATCAAATTGGCAATAGGAATTGAGCAAAATATTTTTAACAAAGTGAAATAACCTTTTTGTACATAACAGAAACCAACCATCACATCATCATTATAAATCATACACATCTCTATACATAATCTTCATTTGGATCTTGATCTTTGTTTGTCCGCGAATGAATTAGAAGAAGAAGCACTAGATGGCAGTAGAGAGACAGCTAAAACATAGGCATTGCATTAAGAATCTCCTCCAGGCTTATACTACTGAAGACTGTAGTATGCCAGTCACACCTCAAAACAGACATTCAAACTAAACAAATTGTTGTGCTTTAAATTAACTAAAGAGATCTTCATTTAGATCTTGATCTTTGTTTGTCCGCAAATTCCACGCATGCGTAGACCACCTTCCAGTTTAGTACGTTGTTGTTACTCACGGATGTCAACAATGTGCCAGAATAACGAAAGGGGTGGTGGACAGTGTTACGCTGGTTAGCTCCTGAGGCCTGGTTAGAGAATGAGATTGCCAAAGATAAAAGGTACGTGCCTATGTAACATATGAATGAAAGAAAGACAGTGGGTAAAATGAATGACAACGTAACAGCACGTTCCAGAAATTATTGTTACGTTGTAGCCGGCGAGTGCTGCGCGTCTCACAGTTGTACCGTGGCTTGCTCACATGTCAGTAAAGTGATCCCTATTTATGCTTTAAAGAGCCTGGATACCTATGTGTCCCCCTTTTTTAACTATTGTTCTGTGTATATTGCCTTACTCTTTGGATTGCCACAAAGCAACCTGCGAGATTGGAGAAAGGTTGAGAAGAGATCATGAGAGGAAACGACAGCGTCGTGAAAACGAGACGGACTGTGAATGGACAGAAGCAGAAATGCTCCTACACCACCACATAATTACAATTCAGACAGTGATTCCGAGTAGGCCATTCCTATCGAATCAATGTCCAAGGGATTTCTTTTGTAATTTTGTTTCCCTTATAAAAAATCATAATGCTGTGCGACGAAGGGCCCAGTTCACGACTGGCAGCCGCGTTTAAACAGGGAGCCCTTCACAGACAACTTTAACACGCGCAACGTAGTTGGGCACACATGGCTAGTAATTATATGAAGGGATGCGGAAACAGCTCCAAGGTCTACCATAACATCTGAACAGCCTTTTCTAAATTTCAGCCCTTACTGAATAAAACACTCTTCAGTCACTGTCTTTATAAAATGTTCTGTGAGGGCTGCTTGAGGATTTTACAGTTGTTCATCACAGTAGTGTTTACAGCCTTGGCTACAGAGAAGCTATGTTGTAAATGCACAGACATAGCATTCATACTTTGCACTCTGACACAATAATTTGGCTTAAGGTACACTCCCAAATGCCATGTCAGTAATGGATTTGTTCATCAGATTAAACATTTATGGAACAGTCTAGTTTATGACTGCAGTAAATTATTTTAAAGAGATTACACCTTTATGACACACTAGGTGTGACTTGTTCTTTTTCTGTTGTATCCTTAATAAGTGTTGGTAATTTGCAAAGGTCACCATTATCTCCTGTGCTATTCTATCTCCTAGAGCTTCAAGGAAAAATCATTAATGGTTCAATAAAGTGTCACATGAATGAATGATCCCAGACTATTCTATGAACCTTTTCAAAAAAGGTATAAAAATAAATAAATAAATAAAAGAGAGAGAGAGAATGAGCATTGTGGCATACTTGTTACAGCTGCTGTCTCTCAAATCCAAAAAATTATGTCCTAATCCAGAGCACAGTTACTATATGTTGTGGCAGACAGAGGGCGCTGTCGTCCCCTTGAACCCTCAGATCAGACGCCAGACACCAGATAAAAATCCAAATTTTGAATTTATTTGTACAATACAGTGCACAAAGCACCCTCCACTATACTCAAAAACAATACACTTCTCCAAATTAACAATAATCAAATCCTCTACTCCCAGATGCATTGTCACCCTTCCTTCCAACTCAGTTCACACGCTGGGATTTCCCACAGTCCTTTATAGTCCTTGACCTTGTCCATAAGATTTCCCAGCACTTCCGGGTCAAGTAAAAACTTCTCTTTTTCTTCAGCCCGGAAGTACTATACTGATCATAGAAGTCCTTAAGCCTCCCTGCAGCGTCCTCTGGTGGCCCCCACGGTATCCAGCAGGGCTGTGAAGAACAACTCCAAGGTCCATGATGCCCTGCTGGAATTCGGGGCATCTCCACCTGGCAGCTTGGGGGTATTGGCCAGGATAAGCTGCTGGCCACAGTCCACAATACTCCCCCCTCAGCGAAGAACCATGGTTCAAAGCAACCAGCTCCGCGAGGGATGTCTTCCTCCAGGAGGAGATTCTGGTTGGACCTTGGTCATTCCATGTAAAGTATTCCCTGGAGAACCTAGGGGGACCATCATAGTAGTAAGTTACTTTATCCCCTGTTCTCCAAGGACAGTTTCGGTAAATATGGCCCGGCCGTTGACAATTATAGCACTGCCTCTGTCCTCCTGCTATTTTCCCTCTGCGTAACTGGAAACACCTTGGAAAGTCTGGCTCCACCCCTTTTCCCACTGAGGAGGGTTCCATAGCCGCCTCTGAGCTCTCCGCTCTCTTTTCTACTTTATTAGGAGACCTTGGGATCTCCTTTTTACGCTGGGGCTTGTCCACAGTCTGAGTCTCTCTATGTGACAGAGAGAGACCCTTTACTGTTTGAACCCCTTTTGATTTGTAACTGACCGGTGGCGGAGTCTTCAGAACCACATCGCTCCGGAAGACAGTACTATTCAGCTGGTCCTGCCCGATCGATTCTTCCCCCGCCCACTCAGTCATTGTTTCCGACTCTCTTGTAAAGCTCGCAGAGAACTGGCACCCGCTACTAATCAATCGTGGGCCCGGTCCACTCTGCGTCCTTCTATTATGTACGGTACGGGTCTCGCTTACCTGTACCACCGAATCAATCATTACGGGAGGCTCCCGACCTAATCGCCACAAGTAATCTTCTACTTTTTTAAAAGGTGTTTCGGCTATTGCTCCCAATTCCTCAATGATCTTCTTAATTGCCGTCAGCATCTGCAAGAAACTGCTCACGGGCTGGATTAGTTTTTCCAGCTCCTGCAAGTACATAATATTAATTAAATCCGTCGGAGGGGGACTTGATTCATCCTTAGCCCTACCTTCCGGCCGGGAGCCAATGAGCACGCCCGCTCCTGGCATGTGCTCAGTTGGGTTGCGCACAGGCTTCTGGGAATTGAAATTCTCTTTTTCTGGGGACCGGGTCGCCATCTTTGGCTGACTGCGATCCGCCTGTATTACTCTGTCGACAGATCGATCAGTTATTTCCCGGCCCTCCTTACCTTTTCGTGGGGTGAGCGTTACTTCGCTCGCCACCCCCTTCCCCTTTGGAAAGACCAAGTCCGTTTTTTCTTGGGCGCAGCTGTAAGCATCAGGACACGGACCTCCTCCTTTCCACAATCCTTCGGGATGGGTCAAGTGTCCCTCGCCAGCACACGACATGCGGAAGTCCTTAGGTTTGTTTGTCTGCCCGAACGAGAGCACACCACCGTCTTCAGGATTTTCTTCTGCCTACTGCAGAGCCTCCAAATGATGTTCTCTGAGGTATGTGCATGGTACAAAACAAATTATTTTAAAGATGTTATCTACGATATTCCCTGCACATACCTCGTGGTAGTCTTCTTTGTCCAGAGGCCTCTCCCGATCTGTGTAGCCGCACTGTAGCTCATCCCAAGTGTCGGCCATGACGAACATGGACCCTCCACTGGCGTTGTTGCTTTGCTTACCCTTCTTTTTCCCCATAACGGACTTGGTGAACATGGGTTCTGGCGATTTTTCTGCGTGTCGTGACGCTGTCTTCTTGGGGTTTCTGTCCACAGAAATTTTTCTCAGGTCCTCTGCCAAACCGACGGCCAGAGAATCCTGCCGCCTACGCCACTGTGACAGATAGGGGGCGCTGTTGTCCCCTTGAACCCTCAGATCAGACGCCAGACACCAAATAAACATCCAAATTTTGAATTTATTTGTACAATACAGTGCAAAAAGCACCCTCCACTCCACTATACTCAAAAACAATACACTTTTCCAAAATAACAATAATCCAATCCTCCACTCCCAGACGCGTTGTCACCCTTCCTCCCAACTCAGCTCACATGCTGGGGTTTCCCACAGTCCTTTATAGTCCTTGACCCGGAAGTGTTTCTGATCCCCCAGTCCATGTGATTTCCCAGCACTTCCAGGTCAGGTGAAAACTCCTCTTTTTCTTCAGCCCGGACGTATTTTATTTCTTCCATCCTCGTGACTGTGAAGTACTTCCGGGCTATACTGAACATACGAGTCCTTGAGCCTCCCTGCAGCATCCTCTGGTGGCCCCCACGGTATCCAGCAGGGCTGTGAAGGGAAACTCCAAGGTTCATGATGCTCTGCTGGAATTCGGGGCATCTCCACGTTGCAGGGAGGGCTCCACCTGGTGGCTTGGGGGTATTGGCTGGGATAAGCTGCCAGCCATAGTCCACAATGTGTATAGTTTCCATTTTCTCTATGTATCAGTGTGGTTCATTCTCTGAGTGTTCTACAGTTCTTTTGACAAATTAAAATAATATTCTGGTTAGGCTGACTGGTAATTCTAACTTGACCTGGCTAGATTCTCTATGTGAGCATTCTCATTGTGTCATTTAATAAAGACAAGTGAAACCCAACTAGTTGAAACAAAATAAACAGAAAATGTCTGCTGTTTTTGAGTAAAATGCGTTTCTATCTAATATTAGAAAAAGCTCTTTATCATAAAAATTTGATGCGTTTCCATAATAACTTACATGCATATTTAATACAGTAATCAGAGCATGTCAGAATTTTTCCTGTACTTGTATAATCATTTCTACCATAACCCTGCATGGTCTCAGCTCACTCGCATGGTTTCCATCCAACAAACTGAAAGAAAAAATGGGAAGCCTTATGTTGCAGTGAAAGGTGGAGCTGTAGAAAAAATATAACTGATATTGCATATTAATTTATTTTTATTTCGCACTGTTTTTTATGTCTCGTGTTTAAATAAGATGTGTGCTGCTCAGGACTTGTGGCGCAGTACAATGTGATTATCTAAAGGTGGATATATTTCAGTAGAAAATTAGCATAGGGAAGTTTACCTTTTTGGGCAAGACTATAAATTGAGATGAGGGACAACCTGTGAAGTCTTCCTTGTTATGATCAAATGTTGTAGTTGGTTTAAACCAGTGTACAGAAATTGCAAAGATGATGGATGAATTTTCACAATATGAATGTTTAAGTCCATACTGGACAAGATTGATCTAGAAAAATGACAATGGTGTTCATCCAGGAAAACCTAAAAGCTAGGCCACAACAGACTGCTTATCATTAAACAAAGAGAATGGCATCTAGGAAAATGAGACTGATGTGGCTGCATGTATATGTGATATTTGTTGTATACTGTTTGACATCTTTCAGGGAAATTGTGCTGTGTTCTAAACTGATTCTAAGACACACAGGGGCACTGCCATACTGCAATTCACTTTGCTTAGGGTGTTTTTATACTGTTCACTGTTGTTGACTAGAAAACAAAACATTTTAGCTTTTTGGACAATGACGGTAATCTAATGTATCCTTCAAGAAAATTCTGCCTACAGTCTGAAATTGCTAAGGAACACCCTCACTGTACTATTACAAAAGATGCTCTGGTAAGAAAGCATGTAGGTCTTGCTTTATTATGGAGTTTGGAAGTCAAATTGTGTAATCATATTTTCTTTTGAGTTTGAACATGAAAAGTGACCTTTAGAAACCCTTTAGAACTAGAAATCAACAGTAATTTGGATTGTTATTTGGAACATTTAGGTTAGACATGAACAAGGCAATAGCAATATTCATACTCATATTCATAGCAACACATGTGGAAGCAGAGAGCGGATCAGCGAGCGGAAGCAGAGAGCAGCGGCGTCTCCCACAGGCACGTAGCCCTTCGCAAGCACCCGAGCAAGTTCACCTGAGGTAAAGCCGGCAGCTGACCAGTAGAAATAACTGGCAGTGAAAAATTAAAGTCGATCGCTCAGCGGGTGGTGGAAACTTAAAGCGATGGCGATTCAGCTGAACACGGAAAGCGCCGAAGCACCTATAAAAACGGCAAAGATGACTTCAACACTTAATGTAAGTTCTATCTGCTCTCTGCCCATCGAGGGCACGTTTATATGTTGTGTGTCCTGCAGTATGTACAGCTCAGGTTTTCCGGTCGACAGTGCAGATAGCTTCACTTGCCAAAAATGTTTAGTTAATTTAGAGTTGGTCGGGAAAATACGCGAATTGGAGGACCGCGTTAGGAATCTGATAGCGATTAGGCAAACCAAAAATTGGATCGACTCGGTTTGTTTAGACAATTCGGCTACTTCTGATTCGGCCTCAGTCTCTCCAGGTCCCACTGTAGTCAGTGCGCGGCCGAAATCAGCAGCACCAATTCTGCCACAGGGCGAGTGGGTAACAGTAAGACGGGGGTCTAAGAATCCAAAATTTAGTCCCCCAGCACCCAGTCACCAATTCGGACCCAGAACAGGTTCTCAGCTCTCCGCAGCGCGCCTGTGGAAACTGAGAATAATAAAGTGCTCATAATTGGCGATTCCATAGTGCGGAATGTTAGAATTCCAAACTATGTTAAACCAGCAGTTAATGTTAAGTGCCTCGCAGGGGTCAAGATTTCTGGCATAGAGGCCGCATTGGACCGTGTCGCCGACGATGAAGTATCTACCTTATTGCTGCATGTCGGCACTAATGATATTTATTTACAGCAATCTGAGGTATTAAAGCGGAACTTCATCTCTCTATGCACCTAAGCTAAAACAAAATGTCGGAATTTAATTGTATCTGGTCCCTTACCAAGATTATATAGAGATTGCATTCCTTTCACTGCTGGCTAGAAACCTGGTGTGCAAATAAAAGCATAGCATTTGTGAACAATTGGGGATGATTTTTGGGAAAGGCCTGGATTTTTCAGAAGAGATGGTCTTCATCCTAACTGGAGGGGATCTTATGTATTATCCCAAAATATGGCAGCAAAACTGCCTGGTTGACTGATTATTGAGCACCATCCAGGCCGCAGTCATGTGATCTTAAATCACAGGCTGTTGTTTACCCCACCTGTTATTTTCCTGAAGCTGTTATCCATAATCCCTGTTGTGGGGCATCCAGTAAATTTAGTCTTGATACAAACCTTAAATTAATTGATAACCAAAAAATAAGGTGTATAATTAGACCAAGGGATAAAACCAGACCCTCCACCAGGGGCATCTGTAATAGAAATTTACTTCAAATTAAAACAAAAAATATATCACCAGTTCAGAAAGAACCATGCAGTTTTAAAAGCTGTTTATTGAACTTTCGCGTCTTGGCACTAAAGCTGTTTTGGTAAATGATATTATATTAAGTACAAAATCTGATCTGTGTCTTCTCACTGAAACCTGGCTTAGTAAATGTGACACTGTTCCCCTAGCAGAGGCATCACCAGATGGATACTCGTTCCTTCATAAGTCTAGAGATTCTGGTCGAGGAGGCGGCCTTGGAATAATTCATTGTAATAAAATGCAAATCACTTCTAAAAATTTAGGCAACTTTACATCCTTCGAGGTATTCATTTTAAATATTAAAACAGATTCCAACACAATTATAGTGCTAGTCTACAGACCACCAGGGCCATATTCATTGTTCATGACTGAATTTAGCAACCTTCTGTCTGATTTGGCTATAAATTATGATCACGTAGTTCTGATGGGGGATTTTAATGTACACATTGATGTGGAAATTGACACTTTTAGCAAATGTTTTACTTATTTGTTAAATTCAGTAGGATTTTGTCAGATTGTCAAAGTTCCAACTCATAATCATAACCACGCATTAGATTTAATTATAACTTACAAAGTTGAAATTCAAAATTTAAATATTACTCCATTAAATGTAGTTATTTCTGATCACTTCTTAATTACATTTGATTTAGTTCTGCCCATGCCAACGCACTCACAGATTAAAACAAAGACAGTGCAACATCTAGATTGTAATTCTGCTTCAAAATTTATAGATACCTTGAGTAAGTCGAGTGTAATTTTGGAAAACCATTTAGATCAGTTAACATCAAATGTAAACATGGAAAACAATTTAGATCAGCTAATATCACATTATAATGTGACCTTGAGAGATGCTCTGGACACAGTGGCTCCCCTTAAAACAAAAGTGATCAAAGCGCATAGAAACTCTCCCTGGTTTAATGAAAATACTCGAGCTCTTAAATTAGAGTGTCGAAAACTGGAGCGCAGATGGAGAACAACAAAGCTACATGTCTTTCAAATTGCATGGACAGAGAGTGTTAATAAATATAAAAAGCCCTCTTTAAAGCTCGCTCAGAATACTATTCTACATTAATAGATAGCAATAATAAAAATCCTCGAGTACTGTTAGAACAGTGGCTAAATTAACAAATGGCAATTCAGATCAACAGTGCAAATCCCAACAGATATTAGCAGTACAGACTTTATGAACTTCTTCAATGAGAAAATTAAAAATATAAGATCCCATATTTATCTCATATCTTTCCCACAGAAATAAATCCGAAGCCAAGAAACTAGCAGAGATAAAAAGCGAAATTACTAAAATAGATGAAGAACATGCCAGACTACCAAGCGAGACTCTACATAGGAGGAGGCAGGCTCTACATTAGGAATTAAACCTCTTGACAACTAAAGAAACTGAACAACTAATTTACAAATCCAGACATCATTACTATGAACATGGGGAGAAAGCTAATAAGCTTTTAGCTCAACAAATTCACAAGCAAGAAGTGCGCAACGCAATCTCGGTAATCACTAGAACGAACGGAGATAAAATCGTCGAACACAAAAATATAATGCATACTTTCAGAGACTACTATAAATCCCTATATACTACTGAGTTTAAAGAAGACAATACACAATCTAATACATTTCTAGATACATTACAGATACCACAAATAGACGCTTTTAGTGCGGAGGAACTTGATAAACCTCTGACGTTATCAGAATTACTAGATGCTATAAAATCACTCCAAGGCGGGAAAGCAGCAGGCCCTGATGGTTACCCTGCAGAATTTTACAAGAAATTCTCCGCTCAGCTAGCTCCCCTCTTATTAGCAACATTTACAGAAGCCAGAGATAACCAATCTCTTCCACAAACCTTTCGCCAAGCACTAATCACTGTCTTTCCAAAACAAAATAAGGACTTATTACAATGTGCATCATACAGACCAATTTCACTTCTGAATAAGGACGTTAAAATACTCTATAAAATCTTAGCCAGAAGGATGGAGAAAGTGCTCCCCTCGGTAATAT
>JANRMT010062854.1:112960218-113003620 GCA_026402145.1 Polypterus bichir lapradei | reverse complement strand
GCAATGCAGAGAATTCACTCGAGCTCCATATGCGCAAAGCATACAATTATACAACTCAAAATTATATATCGAGCACATCTGTCTCAACTAAAACTCTCCAAAATGTTTCCAGGGCATGATCCAACCTGCAAACGTTGCAACCAAGTCCCAGCCTCACTAGGCCACATGTTCTGGTCCTGCACCAAATTAACATTATTCTGGACAAACATTTTTAATTACCTTTCAGATAGCCTTGGACTCACAATCCCTCCAAACCCATTAACAGCTGTGTTTGGTGTTCTTCCAGATGGGTTTAAAGCGGAGAAAGACAAACAAATCGTGATTGCATTCACTACACTTCTGGCACGCAGACTTATTCTCATAAACTGGAAGAACCCAAACTCCTCTTTTAAGTCAGTGGGAAACCGATGTGTTATATTATTTGAAGTTGGAAAAAATCAAATACTCAGTTAGAGGATCCGTACAGACTTTTTTCCAAAACATGGCAGGATCTAATCAGTAATATTTTAAAATAAGTTCATAAAGCACAGAGAATTTATTAATTTAGGTATGTTTACTAGCCTTAAATTTAACGCCGTTTGGCTTGCTCTCTCTCTCGGGGTGGGGATCGATCTGTTCTTAATTTTTCTCTTTGTAAAAACTTGATTGCTTTGTATGGATTGTAATGAAATTAATAAAAAATAAAAAATAAAAAAAAAGAATGACATGTAAACGCAATGAAGACATTTTCTTCGCACTCATCAGGATTTTGGCAGAAATTGATGCCAAGAAAAAGATGCATGCAAAAATGTTTTGATGCTATCTGAACACGCCTCTGGTCGAACGCAAGTGATGAAATCCCACATGAACAGTCTGATTTGCTGCGTTCAATCCATGCTCACTTGACGCTACAGACGGCAAAAAAACGTGCAGTTCAGACGCCTGTGTGGACGGGGCCTTACCGTTAGTTGACATATTCCAGATAGTAATCACATTTAAAATAATTAAAGTGCATCACTATTCTATTACTACAGTTTGTGTTTATTTTTTGTAGATAATTCTTAGGAGGTAAAATATTAATTTTGCCTTTTATTTTGTGAAAAATTCCATGTTATGTTATTTGCTTCAGTATTGTTTTAATATCGGTACTAAGGCACAAAAGCAGGTATTGGTACCAAAGTCAAAATTTTAGTTTTGATCCAGCAAATACACACATACACATATGATTATATAGACAACATCTATGTGTAGGATTAAAATCCAGAAAGCTGTTTTCATGAGGTGATAGTGTTATCCACTACATTACTGGGCTACCAATAAACTGAGAAGATTGTGAGAACCTTTGAACCATTAACTGTTGATCCATGGATTCATTCTACTCCAACCTAATGGAAGACATCATGTTGTATACATGCAGATATATGCATGCAATTTTGCATTTTATAGGGTTTTTGCATTTACAGAATTTAATTTCTGCATTGGTTGAACTGTCCTTATTTTCATTATTTACGTGCCACCTTGGCATTTGTCAATTGACCTCATTTACGTGGTTGTGACATCCAGCAGTGCTAGTTTAAATATGGCAGCAATGGTGCAATCAGGTTATCTCATAGAGGATACGAATGTCAGGTTTTGACTTTTTGGTTTTCAACATTCCACTCTCCGACTCTCAATCTTTGACTTGGCACTTTGGTTTTGGTTGCTCGGTTTTGTTTTAATACACATTATTTTGGCCTTTCATTTTTTGACTACCATTACTGTCTCACATCATCACCCTGTCCTTTTGCTTAATCCCTGACACACCACACTAAAATGTATTATATATAGTTAACAGGCACTGTTTGTTAAAGAGTACAAAAAACTTTTGCTTTTGATTTGTTATTCTGACAGCATGAATCAAACTGTGAAATTGGGTAACTAAAATTTACAAATCTAGTCAACAGTATGAATAGAAACTAGTAAGTGTCACAAATGTTAGATTTAACATTTAAATGACAGTGACAGAAGTTGCAGCATTGGTTCCTATTGCAGAATACTTAAGAATTTTAACTAATTATCAGTTTTTCAGACTATAATTTTTCTACGGCTGGGATGCCGTAACGGAAGGACAACATGGAAGGAGGCACAATCTAGCCGGGACAGGACTGAAGCAAGAGAATAAATTTATGGATAATGAATGGAAGTGGATGCATTTGGGGCAGTTTCTCCCCCAGTCTAAGAGATGGCAGTGCTCCACTCACAAGGACTCAGTAGGAATCCTCGCAAGGATATAAGGGAATTGTAGTCCTGAAGGACAATCCTGTCAGCATCCTTGGGTGCCACCAGGGGTTGTTGCAGGAAGAGGGACTACAAGTTTCAGGAGTCTCCCATCTGACCTGGAAGTGCTTCTGTCATGCTATGCCCCAGTACCGGAAGTACTCCCGGATCTGACATAAAAGCGAGCCGTCCAGACTCCTCTGGTGAGTTGGAATCGGGAGGGAGGGAGGCAAAGCTCACCTGGAGGTGTGGAGGAGAGGACAGAAAAAAAAGAAGAGGTATTTTGCTTATTAGACCCCATTGTTAATGAATTAGCTGATAAATAAATAATTTATTTGAAC
Source organism: Polypterus bichir lapradei (assembly GCA_026402145.1). Taxonomy (NCBI): domain Eukaryota; kingdom Metazoa; phylum Chordata; class Cladistia; order Polypteriformes; family Polypteridae; genus Polypterus; species Polypterus bichir. The sequence continues at coordinate 113,001,044 of JANRMT010062854.1, read as the reverse complement.
CTGGGACTATGTCCATGTGGTGGTCTCTGAGATTGGGGAGGCTGCAGTGCCCACTACCAGTCACAAAACCAACTCTATTTATGTATTTGTTAATGATTGTCTTTTGTAGAAGAAATAGAGTGTAATAAATGATTTGTAATCAGCCATCAACAGCACACAACATACAACTCGGTGGCAACAAAAAGGAATATTCTTGTTTTTGATGTTTACACATTACTTATTTCATGAAAAGCAATCCCTTAAAATACAGCCATTCTTTTGCAATGATTCTCTCTAACAGCGGCAGATTAGACACAGATTAATTAACCCAGCCATTATCATCTAAAGAATAGTGAGTTAATCATTGACTTGGCATTTTCACCTAAACTGTACCCCATCATTGTGTCAGAACAATAGTGCAGTAGGCAGAGCAGTCACAGCAGTACACAGTTACCAGGCTCCATTCATATCACAGACCACTGATGTTAGGGCTTGTAATGTAGCTTATCAGTGCCTGTGAAAATGTATTAACAATAGACCAATATGATCTCAGTAAAATTAGAATGTCTACAATAACAAAACAAAAAAAAAACTTGATGTTGCATCATTTCAGCCAAAGAAAGACATAACAATGCTAAAATGCAAAAAGGGAAAAATGAAGATAAGCAGAAAACACATCACTGAATTTACACAGGTTTATAACCAGAAAGACTGTTGGATGACTGCTGCGCATCTTTGGTTTGTGATCAAACTCAACTAACTAAGAATATGGCATAGCTCTAAAGTAATCAGAGGTGCCTAATGCCTGCAAAGGTCAAAAAACTGAGGCACTGTTTGTAGGGTTGTAGAGCAGAATGGCTGTTACCTCACAGTGGCAGACACTAGAGTAGGGGTGTGTAAAGTTGTTCCTGGAGGGCTGTAGTGGCAGTGGCTATGCCTGTGATTTAGGGTCCAACCCACTTTGTTAATGAAAGGTCAGTTATTGTTGATGAAGCACTTACTGCTCAAGCAACTTGCTTTATTTTAGTTGTCTTACTATCCTTATTTGCTTATTTTAGTCTTAAATGGCCACGTTAACTGTTTTAATTTCTCCTTATCTGCATATTTGAAATAGAATGTCTGTCTGTCTGTTCCTTATACAATCCTACACCTGCTGACCAATCTGGACCAAATTTTGCATAGTTGCTTTCTAGGACCATTAGGGCAAGATAGACTTTTGTTGGAATAAAAAATTTTGACCTTGGGGGTCCCAGTGAGTTTATTATCTTGTGTACTGTAGTTTGCACACCAGTGCTACCTGCTGGCTCGGAGCAAGTGAATCATTTGAACAGACTACACCTAGAATAGCAGGCAAAATGACCAGAGCTTCACATTACTTACCTGAGGAATGCCATATGTGCTTCTATCTACTGTAATATAAAAGGAAGTATTGCATGTTTTTACAGGGAGGTATTTGGTGAGACTTGATTGAGAGTAGAAATGCAGCACAGCACAAAAGAAAATTAACTGGTTGCTGTTTGACACCTGCTTTGCTGGCTTTTTTTCATCACTTAAGCATTACTTCCATTTGCCTTGAATTAAGAGAATGAGTTATGACAGTGTTCATGGTTACAACCCACCAAGGACTTACCTACTTTTATTCAAAGAAGAAGGAACAAGGAAAGAAGGTGTACACCACAAATTAGCATTGGCACTGTGACACTGTGCTCTTTCTACATATAATGTTTAATGTTTCAGATAGACAGTGAAATAAAGTAATATCGCTTGAAGAGGTCAGGTTACTGTTAAGAGATGGTGAAGAGGAAATTGGATTTTCACTCACAATATTTCATAAGAATCAAAACAATTTACAGATGCAAAAATATCTAATATGTATTGTTAGTCATACAGTATATAACACAACCACTGTACTTAAAAGTAAAATATACCTGAGCTGCACAGTCTGTTACTAAGTCATAGAGATTGCTAATATGGTTCTGTGGTGTACCAGTACTGAAAATGGACATAAAAACACAGTTTTTAAAATGACGCGAAACCAGAAGTTCAGTACTTTCAGTACTGGAAGTAAAAGGTAGGGTGCGTTATTCTTCCATGTGCAGGAAGGAGACTCCATAGGAACTCTAAGCTCTTTGACGCCCTGGAGACTACACATAGGAATGCTCTTCAAGAGACTCAACAAGGGCACTGCTATTTGACATGCTGGAGAATCTATAAAGGATCCAGGAACCCCCAGCACCCCCTCCATCAACGTGCTAGAAAATTCAAAAGAGGAACCACAGAGTGCAGGAAAGCAGGTAGGTGTGCATTTATGCAGAGCAACAGGTAAGCACTTGGGAAAAATATCCATTATTTGCTTCAGTACCATCTTGATAATGTCAAAATTTTAGTACCAATCCAACACTGTTGTTTAGTAACTATATTTATAAAGCAGGTGTATGTGCATATGAGAGGTCATTCTTGGTAGAAAGAACAACCAGAAATATGTTTAAACTCAAATTAAGGAAACAGAGTAGCCTAACCAGTCATATTAGAGTATTTCCAGATATATATTATTTTATGATGCATGTTTCTGAAAGGCATAACATATACGTACGTACATAGTTATGTTTCATTTGCATGCAACAAAACTTTTTTTTTGTTTTTATTTCCCTCTTCTTTGTGTCTTAACCTTACAAGTGCTGACGGAGACAGCTGTAAATACAGACCCAAAAACAATTTCACAAAGCAAGAAATCTAAGCTGCCTGGGTTTCTTTCTTTCTCTCTCTCTAACACACACACACACACACACACACACACACACACACACACACACGCACACACACATAAAGTAAGCATAGTGTCATGAATTATATATTTTTTCAATTTTAAGGTCTCTTGAGTTGCTGTGTTCATGTGCTAAAATGCCCAGCTCCATTACGGGCTGATTTCTATTTCTGAAGTCAAACACTAGCATGTCCCTTGGAACAGAGTAGTGTTCAGAGCTTTTGTTGAGTACAACAGAAGCACTGTTGATCAAAATATTAGTTCAAGCTCAGAACAGATACGAAGACCCAGTATTCCCAAGATTGCACTTAACTTTAAATTGAAAAAGGTGACATTTCTTATTGGGTGAGTAAAGGCCAAACTTAGAAATGATAATCAATGGTTAAAGGTTAAACATCTTGCTGTCTAGGCCAGGACTAGGCACCTAACACCTTTGGGATGTCAAGAATGTAATTTGATTGTGAGATGAAGAGTTCCAGCAACAGAGTGAGCCAGGCCCATCCTACCAGTTTTACAGACTCATGTTTTGGAAATTCCACTTCAGCTGAGGTGGTAGTGGATTTTAAGTGTGTAGTTACTGTTATGAACTAAAGAGCTCCGAATCACACACAGTCCCAAAAAACAAAATCACAACATACCCACTAGAGTGGGAAAAGCCGGTCAAACCCCGTCTAGTAACAAGGGTAAACACAAGATTGTTATATGTAAAAATGATTATCATTACTAAAACACTCTTGAACAGTGAAGACAATCCAAGGCTAACCAAGTCCTAATATAAAATTCAAGGCAAAGTCAAAGTCACAAAATCCAGTAAATAACAAAAAAGGCACAGCAACCAACAAAACTCACCATGTACAAAGCACATTCCAAATGAACCGCAAGGGGCTGTGGATTTTCCCAACCTTTAAATGGCCGAGAAGAGCCCCTTGAAGGTGATGGGCAAGTAGCCACACCTCTTGGGAGATCACCCACAAAATAAACAGAACATAAAGGAAAATACACAGATACATAGAAATTAAATGACCAACAATATTAACATAAACAAAGGAAGTGAAAATGAACAAAATAGACATAAAAATGGCATTTGAACCCCAGACTTGGAGGGGACCTTGATTGAAACACAACACAATATTTGCACTGTATGATGCAGAAATGTAACAGGCAGCTATGAGCTAAAAAATATTTTCAGGCATTGTCCAAATACAGTTCTACAGGAAGCAGAAATTTCAAGTAGGAAAATTTTGATCTTAATTCAATGTGTTCTCCATCTGCAGCATTAGAAGCTGTTCAGAATAAACATTTTTTTACAGATCGCCATTTTTATCACTGTATTGTAACTACTGCGTAAAACTGCAGGCTCTGCTAATGTTAACACATGCTATTTATTAATGCACAGCAGTGATACGCATGATTGAAAAAAACAGGTTATGTAACCAAGGACAAAGAAAAACAGTGTTGTATCTCCATTGAATTTCATGTGCTTCAGTCATCACTCATAAATAGCATATTTCATATGGTATTAAAAATAGACCTTTTTCTCTATTTCTTCCTTTTAATTAGACATTTATATTTTACACTGTGTATTTGAGAACATTACTGACACTTGTGATGACTAACACTTAACACTTTTTGGAAATCCAATGTTAAGTGAGACTTGATTTTTATTAGGGATAGAACCATGCCCATAGCCTGAATATGACATTTTAGAAAGTGTTGAACCATTAACTTTAATATGGTGCTTTTGATATGTATTTTTTGGTGTCGAAGGGGAGAGGATAAACATTTCCCTCATTCATTTATTTGTCAATTCATGTTTGAGTAAGAGGAAATAAACACTATGTAAAAATAGGCCTGGATAACACAGTAGCCACCATAATTGAAATACTGCCAGCCTGGAGGTGAAATGATACAGCTTTTTAGGACAGTGTGTTTGCAAAAGAGAAAAGCAAAACTATTAACGTGCACAGTGATAACTTCATTTTGATGTCATAAAGACAATTCCATAAACTTGAAGACTGCTTTTCTATTTTCAGATCTTTACATTTCCTAGTACCTTTAGAATAATTTTGCAGTTTGCACTGTCATTAATTACCAAGAATTCAGTTACAAGAAACGATTCTGCAAGAAATGATTTCCCATAAATATTACCATTTTAAAAAACTAAGCACAATGTATTTATAGTAGTAGGCAGATTAGAAAGTGGATGGCTGAATGGATGATTTAAAATTAATATTTTGACCTTTCCAATGTTTCTTTTTTAGACTATAGAGGCTAAAAGAGAGCCATCACAATGAACTGTGCTGTGAATCCCTGCAAGTGTTAGAATTCATTTACTTTCAACATTGTAAAAACTCCATGTAATGTCTGAGTGTTTGTGAAAACTGTTTTGAGCATCAGTTTTGCAAGGCTTTATATACAATGCAATAAAATAGATAGAAATCCAACCATGACTAAGATTTGTCTATGTACACTGCATTCAGCTTCCAAGTTGTTCACTAGATGCAGGACTTTTACATTTAAATATTTACTGCTAAGCATGTCTGTCACAATCGATAAAACATCAATCCATCGATTTTCTTAATCCAGTCTTATCATTATAAGTTCACACTGAGCTTTCCCCCCAGAAGAACTGAATAGAATGCAAGAAGCCAACTCTAGATAGGGGACCAAGGCACAAAAGCACATTCACATACACATTTTCTCATGCTATCCCAGGCAAGGCAAATCCTTCAATGGTACAATGTTAAGAACTATTCTCTTATGTTTCCAAAGACATCAGTTAATTCCTAGCCTGGTCACAATTTGCTCACCCCTTGTTCGCCTAGGTTGTCTCTTGGTACTGCTATTTAAAGCCATATTCCAAATATGTGCATTTTAGGCTAACTGACATTGTTGAATTTTCCAGTCTTGAACCTAATGCTGCAAGGGTAGAATGAAACCCCCTGATTTCCCATTATGGAATAACTGGGATAAGAATATTGTTGGAGAAATGAACCTTTGTCATTAATTATTTTACACATTTATGATGAAAATTACTTTAAATCTTAGCTGTTTCTCAAAATTACTGGTCCAATTTGCCTTCCACTTGCAAAGTGAAGATGGTATTTTAGTAAGCAGACATTTACCACACTTGTCTGTTTACTTATTAGTCTGCATAAAAAATATTAATGTTATGGCAGTTGGAAAAAAATATATAAAAGACCTTTGTGGCTTTTATACAAAATAAAAATTATTTACCAGATTCCAATTAATTAAAAAAGGTTCTGCCCTTTAGAAAAGTTTCACATAATTAACAAAGTAGAAATTATGGCCAAGGGAGAAGAAAAGAAAGGTTTCTTGTTGGTCCCACTGCTTGTCAGAACCTGCTCTAGTGCTGAGGACTGTGTCATCATCAGGGCTGTGTCATGCAATACTCTCCAGCTGAATGAGAATGAGTAAAAAGGTCTTGCTCTAACCCACCCTACACTTAATGACCCTGTGACATGGCAGCTATCAGGCTATTCAGTTATGAGAAGTTCTTTGACTCAAGCTGGATGAGTCAGAATGACTTAAGACTTAGCATCAGCAGATTTTTTTCAACAAAATTAGCTCACTATATCTGTAAAACATTTGAACAGTGGGATCAAAACAACTTTACAAAACAATGCATTAATAATTATCTTAATTTTTAGATATGTCTGTAATATCTACTTTGCAGAGGTCAGCAACTAACTGCCTGTCAGGAGAAATCACATATGTTCTTCCTGCATGTGGTGTAAGATTTTTGATTTAAATCAATGTTTAATTTGCAAAACAGTTATATGTTAATGCAAAAAAGAACAGAGGAATACATTGAAGAACTGTGAAATTGTCACAATACATAATTCAGGATAGAAAAGATAGCCTGAAGAACATAAATAAGAATTGCCACTTGAAACTGAGTGCAAATACAATAAGGAAACGAGGTCTTCCGTTTAGATGTTCATTTTTCACTACACTGAAACAACAATACCACCACCAAAGAAAATTGATAGATTGTCTGATTTTTAAGTGTGGTTCACCAGCTATTTCATTAAGATCACTTCTCAACTTCAGTAATTCACCGATAATTGTAAGCTTTTAGGATTAGTCAACACTAACAAATTTGGAAACCCCATTTTTGTTTTAAAAGTTTTCCATCCACACTAAAGTTTTATGAACATTTTTCATTCACACTGAAACATCAATAACACATAATAAACCCAACCTAAATAAAGATGCCAAAAGAACAAGGACAAAACAAAATGGATTTCTTTGTCTGGATGAAAGGTAACATACAATTGATTTTAAAGGTTACAAACGAGTAAAACAAAATGTATTTCTTTGTCTGGATGAAAGGTAACATACAATTGATTTTAAAGGTTACAAACGAGTATAAAGTTGCCATAGCCATAGAAAATACAGATTGAGTGACCTGCCGTAACAAATACAGCAAAATATTTTAGTTGCAAGGTGCAGTACCTGCCGGCTGATGCAAAGAAGTTAGGGAATAACTATTCTATCTTGTAAAGATAATATCACTAAGTGAATCATTTGAATAAACAGAAGAAATTGCTTGATTACAGTACATGACAATTATATGTCAGTGTTTTCTAAATACTCTGTTTTTCCCTTCCACACTGCTATGTGAGACCTGGTGTTTTAAAATTAGTACATTTTAAAGAAAATTTTTGAAACAAAGTAGACGGAAAGGTAAAAATGCATACAATTTTTGTACTCCTGTAATTATTTACAAAAGGTTTTTTAAAGTGCACATTTTTTATGTGTACACAGTACTATGCGATTTGTACTTTTCAACAAATTAGTGATAGTGTTATAATTCCATCAACAGACAATGAAGAAACACCACAAGTTAAAAACAACATCAGACAATAGATATAAGAATACACATCAGGCACACTCATGTAGCTGTTGGTATGAGTGTCTATCAAGTAGCCTAATTGCCTTAATGGTCATTTGCCTTTTGCCAGAACAGAGAAAAGAGATGAACAAAGGATTTTTAATGACAGTGTTACCCTTTCTAGGGCAGTGTGTGTTGTGTTATATATACTGTATGTTCTCAACAGAAGAGAGCTGTGTAACAATGATATTCTGTGCCAACTATAGACTCTGTGTAGTGCTTTATGGTCCCTAGCCGAGAAGGCTCCGTACCAGGATATTATGCAGCCAAAAACTATTAACATGAGCCATCTGTTCAATGTTATTGGCACTGGAGTACTTGCCACTAAATGCTGACTTTAAAAGTATACAGTATTTGGAAAATAATTAAGGAGTAATCTCTAAACGTTAACTTCAAGCAAATAAAACCCTTCTGTCTATATAATGACATCTGTTAACAAAACATAACGAACCTCTTCCCCTATGTCTACAGTGAGATAACAAACAAGTAAAACACCAGTGCAATTTGATTTGGATGACAATATAAAGCCATGTTTTAACCACAGTAAGCTTTATTTATATCAGATAGATTTAAACACTACAGTATATAGAGCTATAGAGTGATGACAATATAAAGCCATGTTTTAACCACAGTAAGCTTTATTTATATCAGATAGATTTAAACACTACAGTATATAGAGCTATAACCTGACTTGGACTGCTAGTATGGAAAGAGCTAAAGACATTAGTTTATTCAAAAACTTGCAGCCAATGAGTTTCATTAATGCCACCTCTAACAATCAGTAACATTCTCATAAATGTGTTCTGCTTTGTTGATACCTACTGTTTATGAAGTCATTCCACCAATAATGCTAAACTTTATATACTTCTTATTTAACTTTCAGCTTCATATTTGGCATATGTAAACTGGATTTTTTTTATCTCTCAGTAATAATATTAGAATAGAAAATTGGAGGATCAGCCCAAAAATGCATAGTAGGTCAATTGGTCATTTTAAAATAGTCTGGTGTTAGTGTGTTGTGGGTGTGTGAGTGTACCCTAAGATGGACCGGCACCACAAAAATCCCAAAAACTGGATTAGGCAGATTGTGAAAACAGAAGGATGAAAATAAATAAAAAAGATATCTAAACACAAGATATCTAAGTGCAAACAGAAGAATTCAGCATACAGGAATGTGCTAAACTGTGCATAGAGTAGCAAAAAAAGCCCTAACAGCAGTCAAACATTCAAGATCCCTAAGCTATTCACAATAATTATAGCTTAAGGGTATAGTTTGTTTTGAACCTGCGTTTGGGATTTTGATAATAAACTACCATCAAATACAGGATAAAGGTAAATCCTGTAATATGGCACAGGTTTTCGTAAGGCAGAATTTGGTATGGATCTGTACAATCAATGGTAAACCACATCCTATAATTTTCTGTGACCCCTTCATGATTGTTTGGAATACCTTTCTGTCTACCATAATAGTGAACTCATAAAACTGGAGAGTGACACTGTAAATTTACTGCATGATCCTGAGCAGAATACTTATCTTACCTGTGCTCCAATTGTAAAAAATATCTGTAACTGTTGTGCAACATATCTGAACTTGTAAAGTGCCCTGGGATGGTTCTCATAATAAAAAAAATGCTATGCAAAATAAAGACTGACTGTTTTTTCCCCAAGTAAAACACTGAGTATTATACAATGATGAAAGGTTAGCAGTATCCTTATTTAAAAGAATGTGGAGGCTCTCTTGTGCCTATATAGCATGACCTCAGTGTTGTGAATCCAGTCCAGGTGGTCTTATATATATTACCAAAGGAATCTGAACCAGCTGTCAGTTTCCACCCTTGCCCAATTGCTGCTAACTATGATGTAGCTTTTTCTGGGCCGCTTAATTTAACAATAAGTTATTCTGGTTCAGTTTTCAGTTCTAAATTGTTGCCTTTACACCACATTGTCAGATCTAACACCTCTCTGCTACATGTAGCCTCTTCATTGCTGCTGATTCACCCCATCACTTGAAGAATCCTCAGTCAATCTGACAACAAGGCCATTACTTTATATGGCTGAAAAGTCACTGGTGAAAAGTGAGTGCAGACCAAGGCTGAAGCAGAAGCCTTGAGGGTTCTTCTGTCTAGAAGCCCTAATGGATGGTTATGTATTTTGAGCTTCAAAATGAGAGGAAAATGTACGTAACTCATAAGAAAGTAACGTGTAAATGTTAGTGATTTCTCAGACATTATCTTTATAACTGGACAGATTACTGTAAATGGAGCCTGTGTGTTGTTCTTATTCTCTTTTTTACATCACATTAATGATGTCACACTTAGGATTTAATTTTTTTAACATCTCTAGCACCTGAATGGGCAAAGTGGTGGCTCTGAGACAAAGGATCTGCACTGGCACTCAGACGATTGCTGGTTCAAATCCTGTAAATGCCAGAGTTGCTTCTACCCCGTTGGGCCCTGTTCCAGTGTGGTGCTGAAGTGTCACCTGTTCCACAGCTACACTCGGGTCCCAATCAGAGTGGTTTCTCATGTGGTGGGTGTGGCAACGCACTGTAATCAGCACATTCTCTAACTCTCTCTCTCTCTCTCTCTCTCCCAACCTCTCTCTCTCTGTATCACCTGAATGAAATGTAGCAGTAACTTTTCTAAAGCCAATGTCACATTACAAGACTACTAGTGGTGGGTTATACATAAGACTTACCAAATGCAGTTGCTAATCTCGTTGCTGAGCCATGACAATTTATAGCTGAGCATGTCACATTTCAGAATTGAGTGCTGACCTTCCTGCACAGTCATACTTGCCCCTTTTTGTGACAGCCAATTCAAAGCTGCATGATGGAGTTGTCGCTGAACCTATTTAATTTTATCATAGCAAATCGAGGAATAGTTGGACTGAGTCACTGGGAATGTCACACGCAACTGATTTCATTGGAGTACGCCAACAATTGTCTTCAACTCGTTATGTAAATGAAGGCTCCGACTGGCAGCTGCTGGCCTTAAGTTTAGCATGAATGTGTCCTCATGGGAACACAGTTGTACACATGGTATTTAACATAAATATGGCTCGCTCAAGGCTTAACAAAACTAATGAAGACATCTTTCAATAAATATCACGTTAAGTCAAGTCAGTTTATTTGAACTTGAATTTTTATTACCAGACATCATACTGTAGTTACTAGGAATTTCTTTTGGTGCTACATCCATACATATAACAAAGTACATAGAATTAAACAGCATAATATATAATAGATGAAACCATCACAACTATGTTCTTAGCAGCTTATTATCACACCTACTCAGTTCACTGAAATTCGTAAATGCCTCTTCTGAAGTGTTGACAATAAAATAATACCAATAAAAGACACACACACACAATAGTATACATAGCATTCAACATATACAGTACATACAAATATATAAAATATATAAAATCCCATTAAGTGATTGACTGAGACTAATAATTGTTATGGATTTTATAACTAACAATGAAAGACACTTAAAGGCAAATGAGAATGGAGTGCCACTTATATTTTTAAGAAAAATGTGGCATTAGCTATTTGAAAATAGCACAATGCAATTCTTTTTTATTTTCAATTTACTAAAAACTTGTTTGATGTATTTCTAGCCTCACATACAAGAAAAGTAATGCTATAAGAAAAAAACAAATGAACAACTAATAACCATTTAAACTATGTGGGAGTTTTATAAACTAATTACAGTATTATTTACAGTATATGATATGACGAAACACATTGAACCGATTTTCAGATACAGATTTTCATAACAGATACTTCATTACAGATTAAACAGCAAATGTTAAAGCAATGCATTAGTAAAGACTTGAATCTGTTGGCTATGACAGGTCCTAGAAATCCTAGCCAATGTTTTCATCTGGTCATCTTTGGCTGTTATGTACGGCTAGTAGGCCACACATTTTTCACAATATTAGTTATTGTCTTGGAATGTATTATATTTATTAAAATATCCAGACTAATGTGTAGTTTGACTTGACATGAGTTTTTTTTTTAATCTGGAAATAATTTAATTTATCTGTTCACATGCCCACATTCATTGTAGCAGCAATTCAAGCATTTGCCCAAACACCAGTTCAGTCTGGCTCTTGTTAATTGACTGCAATAAGTAATAAGAGTAATAAATATTGGCAGAATCACAGGATCGTGATTGTTTATGAAGTGCTTACATGAACGGCAAAGGAAAGCTGTCCAAGTATATAAGAAAAGTTCGCAAAGAGAACAACATACAAATATCCAATGCTCACATCACATAATTTTATGAAAAAGTAACATAATATGACAGAGGATAATATAGTCACATTGTGTTATGTTTTATTTTAGACTTGCTTTTCTGTACATCTTGGTTCTTTATTAACAGCTTTGATCTTCAAGTCAAAGACTTGAAATTCAACATAAAACAACTTCTCACCACAAGTCAGGTGGGGGGAGCTCAGAGTTGGAAAAAAACTGACATGAAATACAACAGTGTAACCTATCCACAGAGAAATACCACAACACATTCTGTGTGGGTGGTGCAATTGTTAGTACAGGTGTATTTTAGACAAGGAAATCAGGTTTACTCTGCCCATTACATTAAACATTTTCCTTAATAAGACATTTTCCTACCTATTTTTGTCATGGCCACAGGTAGCCTCAGGTGGGCCATATTGTCTTCAGAACTATTTCTTGCAATTTAGGATCACAAGCAAAATCTCTCATCATTACACCACCATCACAACCATTTCCATGTTGTATATGAAGCTGTACTTTGCAAACCAGTAACCCCAGAACTGAGTGAAATCTCTTAATAATATGGGATCACACATAGTAGCCTCAATTTTACCACTTTAAATTTATAGTGGACTTTTAAAATAATACCTGGACAATATAATACTTGTTGATATTGCTGTCGAATACACAGAAATATGTACATTAATAAAGATGACTCGATATCTGCTTATATATATGTACAGAATGTTTGTTCCAGCATCACTCACAAATGCAAGTACTTGTTTCATTCAAACTGAATCGTAACTCATTGTCAGTCCAGGTTAGGACTATTTTTGGTGTTTCCTTTTTGGATTTATGTAATTATTTATTTAAAATTGTCAAACAATTTTACTTTTTTTTTCCTTAACTTCTTGTAAATCACTTTGAGCTACCTGCCATGAATGAAAATGTACGAATAATAAATTTTGTTTTTGTAGTAAGATATGGTGCTTCGATGCAGTGATGGAGAAGACTCAGTGAATCTGATATCAGGTTTCTGCTGTCTACTGTCAAGTCCCTTGTTTACAATATTAGAGGTTAACTTCAAAGCTGACTGATTGAAGGTGAATGTCAGTCCTGCAGGGGTGGCTTGGGGGCAAAGCAATTGGACACTATCTTAACTGGATATTATAAAAGAGAATCCATATTTATACTCTTTTTGTATAAAAAGTAGTTTCAAACAGATACTATGCCTTGTGAGATAATGTTCCGCAGTCAGATATTTCTAATCAGATTCCTTCTCTCGTTAGCAACTGTATTATTATTATGGGTGACTCAATAACAATTTGTTCTTTTTGAATAACTATTTTCAGTGAATTATATGAATTGATACACGACTCATTTCACTTATGATTCTTTTGAGTTCAAACTATATCAATACTGGTGAATGAAAACTCAGTAACTGATGATTCTCTCATTCATCAACAGTAATAGCACATTTATGTATTGTATTGTACAATTCGTCATTAGAATTATTTTAAACTGAATAAAAAATGTTAAAACTAATATGTTTATATCTGTTTGTACATTCAACAACGTAGTCACACAAAGCTGAACCTTACAAAAATAATATTGTAATTTCTTTTATTATTTGTTTTTAACTTTCCTTTAGTGCACATTTTTTAACAACTCGTTGACTGCACTGAGCATGTATCATTTACTGATTCTTTTGATTTTGAACTGAACAAGTCACATGATTCTTATTCATTTTATTTGTGAAAGAATCATTATCCAAGAACTACTTGCATGATTCTCATTTATTGTATTTGTGAACAAATTGGTACCTGGGAAGAGTTGCACAATTCTATTTGATACATGAACTGATCATGAACAAACAAACAAGTTATATGATCCTCAATCGCTTCTGATTCTGTAAAACAAACTCTTAATTATGCATCTTAAATATGTTGTGAGACTTTGTTTACTGAAATACATGAATTATCATCATATTAAATGTTATTAATTATATAAACTTACACATACATATATAGAAAATAATGTATAAATTACTAAATTATATATTTTTAATATGATCAGAGGGGTGTGACATAAAAGAATTGATTCACTTGAACAAGCAGTTCAAAAGAATTGATTCAGAATTGATAGCCAGCATCCCATATACATGTAGAACAAACAAAATTAACCATAAATGGTAAAGGTAGTTTAGGTGTTTCTCCCAGGACCCAGGTGTCACTCCCTCTCTGATTTCAGATAACAAGATCATGTCTAACCTTTCAAAATATTGTGTGTAAATCATCAATAGGTTTTTCCTGAAAAGCAACATACTAGGCCTGTAATATCTTTTTTTCTTTTTTCTTGGAAATCCCTAAAACTGAAATACATGTTGTTAAATCAACCTAGGTTCCTTAATGTCCTAATAAGTCAGTATTACAGTTATGAGTTAGACAGAAGGACAGGCATGTGACATTCACTTTGTAGTAGCCTTACCCACAAGGAGTGCTTATACAGGTAAGCATTAAACTACTTACTAGCAGGGCATAAAAGCAAAACTGCCTTTGTTTCCAAGTAAGAAAACATAAAGTATAAGCTGATAATACTTAATTTTAATATATCAAAACTACAACAATATTTTCAGGCATGAAGGTTGCTGAAGCATGCTAGGCATATAATACATGTATCTACGTAGTTTGTTTATTTTTGTGCTTGATCAAGTTTATTAGTAAAGGTTTGTATCCTGGAAATCATTAGTTGACTCAATATTCATAAAACTGACAAATCCATTTTAGAAAGTCTCCTGTTTTTTTTTGTTTTTTTTTTTTGCATTTTCAAAGTAGGTAAGTAAATAGTCAGAGGAATCAACAATAATGTATTATTATTATAGTTATTATTACAGAAAAATCTTTCAGATGATTTCTGAAAAAAATGTTATTTCTACAGTTTGTATATTCTGTATATGCCATTAAAGTACATGTATTGTTACTTTTCTATTTATTTCAGCTGAAAGTGCTAAGGAAAGTGAATAAGTAGATGATATGATGGTGCACTGCTGACTCTCAAGTTTTAATCCTTGTCACACATGAAGTTTGTATGTTCTTGTCTGCATGTGATTTTCTTCAGTGACAACAGAGGTTTTTTTCCCTTCTCCCAATAATGGCCATGTTAGTTTAATTGGAAACTGTAAACTGGTTTGTGTAAATGTTGGTGTTGTGTGAATATGCCTTGTAATTGTTGTAAGTGCTGGTTTCTGCCTTCCACCTGATACTGTTAAGCTAGGATCCGGCTTCGCTGGCCCTTATTAGATAAAGTATGTTCATAAATGGACACAAAGGCCAATGAATAACATTTAAAATGCAGCAGGCAATGAGGTGGTTACAATGGCACACTTGATATTTCTCCTCTCACTGCTTTTATATACATTTTAAGACTTAATTAACGTTACATCTGAAGTATGTCCAAATCATTAAAAACAAATCCTGGCTCCCTGCTACCTTGCATGAACGGTTTCAGAAAATGGCACTTTTATGTTATTGTATGACACTACTTTTCATGAACTCACACATAGCAGCTGTGCTTAAACATAATGCAAATCTAAAAATTTCAATAGGAGAAGCTCTTGCCCTAGTTCCTTCTGAATTAGATCAGCGAAACATGAGACCCAAAGCTTAACTGTGCAGAAAACACGTAACAAAGTAAAATGCATTCCCCAAGTAATTTGTAATGCAATATGAATCGAAGTGTTGGCCGATTGAAATGTTAGTTTTGCTTATAACAATAACAACAATGTCTAGGAGAACACAGACATCTTATGCTGCAGTCAGATAGGATGGATCTGTGTGCAATCTTAATCAAAGAACTTCATCTGGAGTTATTTATGCGAATGTTTACAGCAGCTAAAGGTTCTACATGGACTGACTACTCCAGCTTTCGGTTTCTTTTAAAGAATATACTGTATCATTCAGAATTGTTCTGTTCAGATCAAACACATGCTTTAGTTCAAACTGCTGTCTGCTCTTTGTCGGTCATTTGAAATACTCAATGTACGTGAGAACCGTGAAACCTTATTTCTTCTCTCCAAGCAGCTGCGCCAGTTCACGCTGCATTAATTATAGTAACAGAAACATATTAATGAGAAAAGCAAAGTTCTTTACTAACCTGCAGCCCTTGCAGAAGTAAAACTGGACGATGCATACTTGCCTCCCTCACAATATAAATAAATACAACCAGGACGCTTTTTGTAGTGGTCCGAGTACCAGGCTTCAGAACGACAATTCAAGGCTTTTAAAAGTAGGGAACTGACTTCAGAGTTTAAGCCAACTCCCTTAGGGAAGAGACTTTGTACTCAAAGTCAATCAAGTGCGCTTAGCCAATTGAAACTCGAAGCAGACGTTGCTCCGCCCACCTCAGCAGTTCACAGACTTGGGCTGCGCAAGTGGAATCTCTATCAGCAGACACTTCCCACTGACAGTCAGACAGAATCGCACGGCCTCTGTATTTCTTAAAGTGATGACCGCACTACAGTACATTGGAATGCGGCGGCGGTTATGAAATTTCAGAGATGTAACCATACCGTAACGCTTTAGGCTAGCAACTCAACCGAAATCGCAAAACCGAAATCGCTTTAAAGGTGAATGATTAAGCTAAGCCCTAGTTCAAGAAAGAAGCGGCATCAACTGGAAATCTTTGCAAGCACATGTAAACTATTTTTGTTGAAAATTAATAATGTACTTACAATACAAACACAATGAAAAGTTAAGGTTCTCAGCGACAGTTACACCAGGTGAAGGTCAACAACATGATTGAAGCTACAGCATCCCGCTAAAGTTTCCATTCTGGCCCAGGCACCTGTTACAGAGGATAAAAAAAAAGAAATAAAGTCATTTATCTGCAATCACGAGAGCTGAATCAGTTTTGTGCTTGCACTCTGTATGTCTTTGTGATTGGCAGAATAACTTTACCATAAAAAATAATTACACAAAAAGAAAAACAGGCAGAAAATTACATTTAAAAATAAGACCACAAAGAAACGAGTTCAGATAAACTGTTGACTGCATTAGTAATTGTAGGTGAATGTTTGCATGTGCCCAGATGTGGACAGGTACCCCGGCCTGGCTTGTTGAGGTCACAGCTCCAGTGCAGAACGTTTTCACTACCAGGCTGGTTACAGCCTTTATGAAGCTGGCATGCTTTACATCCACAGCTTGGGTTTCTTCCAAAGATGCACAGGTTGACTGTTTGCAAATGCACCCTGTAATATGGTTTTGTGATGACGAATTATGCATACTTTCATTTCTTTCAATAATTTTATTATATTGAATATATTGTAGCATCTTATTTGTATGGTCTTTATTTTTTATTTCCAGTAAATAATATTGTTCACATCATCCAGGAAGTAATGACAAATTCTTAATACACCCTTCTTAATAATGCCTTAGGGTGGTGCAAAGGGTAGCAACTGGTTTTTCTTCAGTGTTTCCTGTCGAAAAGCTATGTTACAAGTATTTTTTCTTTTGCATATGAACACAATTTACTAAGTAAACTGGGATACGTTCAAAACATTAAATTAAAAAAAAACTGGCTAATGATCAACAGTAGTAAGGCTAGCACCTTGAATATTAAAAAAAGGTACACTGGTCTACAAAACATATTTATATTTTGCTCTAGAGCTAATATAATTCAATTTGTAACATAATAATGTTTTTTTTTTATTTTATACAGTATGCACAGCATCAGTGCACCATTCAGACATTACAGGCAGAAACATTAGTGGAATTAAAGAGTTATACAGAATAAATCCATTGCAGTAGAAGGCAAGGATGGACTGACTTCCCAAATGGGATGGGATGAATGGATGGGTGTACCCTTGACTGGCCAGATGGTCCTCATAATAGAAATACAGGGAGAGACCACTTATCAGATCTCTGTACTCACTCAGTGAGTCAGAGTTGGGTGTGGAGGAATGACAAAGCTTGCTTGGTAGGTGTGGAGGAGAAAGAACAGAAGTAGATTGTATTATGGAATAAGAAGCCTGTATAAGGTACTTTCTCTAGTAAAATGTTATTTGAACCTGGGACTTCTGTGTTGTGTAGTTGTGTCTAAGGTTTCTGGTTCTGAGGCACCCCCTACAGGCCACATTGTACACAAACTAAAAATCTGAGATATGATAAATAAGAGCTATAAAGTTATACTTGGGCATTTCAATAACAAAACATTTTGTGTATACTGTAGCTATGTTTTACTCCTGTCTCGTGTCACAAACCAGCACCTTGGTTGTCTTTAGTCCATGATCTGCCTCTGCATTTTGTCTCATTTTTTCTATACCACTATCTAAATGATTTGCTCTAAAAAGTTCAGTAAAGCAGGCAACACAGTAGCACAGTGGTAGCATTGCTGCATCGTAGTAAGAAAACCAGGGTTCATGTTTCCCAGGGCCTCCTTAAGTGAAGTTTGCATGTTTTCCTTGTGTCTGTGTGAGGTTTTTCCGGGTGTTCCTTTTTTCTCCCACAGTCCAAAGACATGCAGTTGTTGTGGATTGGTGATGCTTAATTAGCCCTAGTTGGTGTATAGTGTGTGCCTACATGTAAGTGTGTTCACCCTGTCCAGGGGATTGTTCCTGCCTTGCATGCTATGCTTGCTGGGACAGACTCCAGCCCCCTACAGAGCAAGGAACTACAGGAGAATAAACTGAAGTGAATTTCACCCATAAGCATAAGACCCTTATGTATTATACATCAGAATACATGTACTGTATCTCTTCTTGCAAAACAGAAGCTAAGTCCCAATCTGTTTGTTTTCTATAACACTAGTCCTTTGCATAAAACACACTCAAAATCACACACATACCAGCCCCTTCTTTGGATGTGCCAAAGTAGGATTCACATCCATTTTCCTGGAACACTAGCTACACTGTCACTACACAAATATTCCAATTATTTCTAACTTTCCACATTCAAAGTAACCAGCTAACAGTACTTCAAGATGATATGAAAGCAATGAGCTTGCTGCACCACTGAAACCGCTGGCTATGCTTTATATGTATATGGTATATGATTCAATGTGTTGGTTTACAACAACACAATACAATAAACCCATATGTTTATTTTAATTATCGGCTTTCTGCTTTCCATTAATCATTTTTATTACTGGCTATAACATGTTTTTTGCTTTACTTTATTCTAAGTGACAAGGACAGCCCACATTTGGTCTATGACATAAAGATCCTTTTCTGAAAATTTTAAAAGTGTCCTCTTGTTAGGTTTAGTACAAGGGCTAATGACTTTTAATTTATTTCACTGCTGAATATTTTGAAAGGTGGGTTTTTGCTAGAATTAGCACCTGGGCGTTTGCCTTTTTATTTATTTAAACAATTTACATAACCGCATAATAAAAATCAGTTAACAAGTGACCTTAAAGTACTATATATGGATGTTTCTGACCCTGTTACTGTTTTCTGTCCCATCAGTACTCTGAGCCAGGCCACTGGGCTGAGCTACCCGAATCTGGGGATTTTGTGGGATGGGAAAGAAGGCATGTCTGATCTGTGTGCACCTGGTCCAGGCTATGGCACAGTATATTTTTGGGTTTGCTTTCCTAGTTTAACAGCAGCCACACACTTATTTTTTCTGTGGGGTCCGGAATTCGCTATACATTTAACAGAAGGCCTTAACATTTGAAGGAAAAGGTCTCAGAATCCTACTGATTACAACTTCAAGTTAATATTACTTTTACTTTGTATCAAGATAGCAGTATTTCATCAATATTTATGTTGTGTGGCAAGTCATTTAAGGGGGCATTTATGGAAAGCTACCATGGATGAAGGACTAATCCAAACCAGGTAACTTTAAATGGGGGCTCCCTGTCCCTTTACACTAACCCCTTTTGATTTCAGCCCTCTTATTAAACTCCTTTCCAGCTTTTATTCAACCTCTAAGGTCTAAAACTATACATTCTATAATGTTTATCCAGAGAAGGAAGCTTTATTGCACAACATAATTGATGGAAAGGCAAATAGATAACTGAAACGGAAAACTTAAGTACAGTAACTATAAACATCTATAGCAAAAACTAAAGCAGAAAACGGCTCCATTCATCCTTCTCCAGACCTTTTTTCTTCAGTAAAAAAACTGACGGAAGACAGAATTTGTTTAAAGTAAAAATGTAGGTCTTCCAGTTTTATTTTGTCTCTTTTGCCAACTGTCACTGAATGTAACTGCTGCCCAAGTGTATTGTTGCTCCAGACTGTTAGTGGACACTATGTTTTCATTTCAGTTAAATGTCAGCTTCTTGTCTGCTGTGCTGGTGCTAATTACACCACTGTACATCTGCTTCAGTAGCTACACCACTCTGTAGGCTTTCTGATTCTATACTATAAAACTACACTGAGACCCTTATGACCCCCAAGAAGCTGTCAACCTTCTTATACAGTAGATGACTGTTAATTAGAGGTTGTGCTCAGCCAAGTTAAACCTCATACCTTCTCTCTTTTGCACAGCTCTCAAGCTTGTCATTATATTCTGTCATCTGTGCCCAAAGCATTTAACAGCTTACGAGGGAACTAATTGAAAAACCTGTGAAATACAACATCAAATCAATGCCAAATAAAGTAACTAATATAATAAATACATACAACATAGGTTATATACTGTGTATATAAAATCTCAAAAGAGGGCAAAAATAAATCATTTGCAAAAAATATATACTGTACTACATAAGGTATGTATGTGTTAAAAACTCTACAGGTACTAAGAGTAAAGGAAAAAAAAAAAGGTTATTGCTGCCATCTGCAGTTTGAGCTTGGTAAATGCAATTACTTAAATTTCTGTTTGTTCAATAACAAAATATGAAAACAGGTAGTTTACTAATGAAGTCTTTTTTGCAAAGTTACTAACAAAGCTGTTCATCCAAATCTTAGATAGCTTTTAATAGTTAATAGTTAATAGCATTAACTATTGTTGCTTCATCTTCCTGAAGTTTAGGAAGAAAGCTGTTTTCTCAGTAAACATTTCTCTCCAAGACTCATCAGTCCAACTAGTCCCTCCACAGGCAGTTAGTTAGTCAGCAAGGTTTGGAAAATTCCAAACTATTACTTTGCCTTTAACTATGTATATAGTACCTATCTTGAAAGCTAAAAACTAAAATTTAATTAAGTACAAATATATAAAAAATATGAGGAAATAGACAAACTACTGAATGTTCTTCTCCTGTCTGCATGTCTTTTTCCACCAGGTATTCCAGGTCACCCTCATCCCAAAACCATGTGTATTAGGTTAGTTGACAGCTCTGATTGGTGTATGAAAGAATGTGTGATGGACTTGTGTTCTATCTGGGACTGATTTCTGCCATTAGCATGATGATGCTGGGAAAGGCTCTGGCCCCAATAACCATGAAGTGGGTTTGAAAATGGATGAATGTTATTCTCTTTGATGATTCAAAAGGCACAAGATTTGCTCTGTACAAATGGAAATACCAGATTCATTTATTGTACAGACTATGTACTTAAGACAACGACAAGACATTGTCTCATTAGAGCTGCCTTGTATCTGACTGTCTTTATCCCAGACTTAGTATCTTTTATAAGACTTTCAACCTTTTAAATCTTTCTCTTTCTTTAATCTGTATCCTATTGCTAGCAAAACACTGTCAGTGGAAAGAAAAGGTCAGTCAACCTCACCTCTGTAAGAAAAAAGTAAGAATATAAACATGTAATGTCATAGGTATAACATTGTACAACTGGAAACATCCACTAACTGGCAAATTCAGTTTAATTTAAATCAGTTGTTTAAGTTTATTCTTATTATGCTCACTACATTTATGCATCCAGCACTATACAATAATTTCAAAGTAAAATAAAAAAGAAATGCAACAGGCAGTAAATACAAAATGACACAGTGCAGCAGTAGCCAACTTCATCTCAGTTTCCACTTATTTTTCAATGAAGGTTTTTCTCTGTATCTTAGTAAACTTGCTGTAAAAGTTTTTATGTCATGTAAAGCATGATTGATTTAAAAAGTCTGTACTCTGCCATGCTATTGTGACCTCTTGCCTAAATTAGAGTGTGGCATTTGTCAGTAATCTTCCTCCCTGAACCTTTAGCTGATCAAATCTTTCAGAAACATCAAGGGTCAGGAACTCTTAATCCCTATGCAGTTGAGTCCACCACAATGGCTATATGTGTGCTTTTAGGACAATAAGCTTAATTTTTAATTCTCTGTAACTGTGAATTCAATGCTTTTTAAAGAACTTTGAGCTGACTGTATAAGGTCCTGTAATATATAGTTAAATAGCATACTGATTATTAAAGAAGCAAACATAAGGCTTTACTTTAAATGATAAAAATCAGATAAATGAATGGCATACTGTCATCCATTCTAAGACCTGGTAAACTTCTATATGCAGTACATTGTAAAACCTTTCACAACCTTGTGTATTTTTCACATTAGGCATAATATAAAGTAACATTATCAAACTCACTTTATGTAATTCAGTACCATGGGGGAGCCCCAGTATGTCCCAGGACTATCAGAAACAAGGAAAACAGTTCTGGAAGGGCATCGGTCCATTGCAAGCCCCATCCAATATAAACCCACATTTGTGCTCACACTGGGCCAATTTAGAATCTCCAATTAAACTAATTTGCACATTTTCCAGGTTTGAGGATGAGGGAAGAAAACTGTAGTTTTGGTGAAAAAACCACACAAATGGGGAGCACGTGAATTTCATGTCGACAAAGACCACCATGCTACCGTGTCACACATTTTTCACAATCCTACAGACTAAAATGTACGATTTAAAGTGCATGAATTAGAAATGCAATTTTATTGATCCCAACAATATATTCTTCACTTTTAATAGGGATACAAAAGCTAAGGTGCCTCCCTGAAGATTTATTAGTAATCACCAGAAACCGATGGCTTTATGAATGCACCATTATGCCACTGGCTTCAGTACAGCTTATAAATGCAAGAATAAGAAACAATTAAAAATGTGTCCATGCCAAACTATTTAACTACACAAAATACAACACCGTCATGCTCAGGCTTTCAGGTAAATTTCATTGCTACACAACAGATGACACTTGACATTTGATGTTAGCAGTGTAACGCAAATAATGTCAGCAACAGATGCTGTCGTATCTCTGAGCTCTGTATTTGCAATATTGCTTAAATTAAACAAATCACTGGGACCAGCTAACAAGTATCATAGAATGTGTATGGAGGTAAGAGAGGATATTTTATGAAATGCTTAAATACCTGTATTGAAAAAATCACAACACACATGGGACATTCCTACAGATTGCAATGCAGTAAATTGCCTAATTTAGTAAAAATGGTAAAAGGGCAGATCCAAGTAAATACAGGTCAGTAAGCTTAACATGAATCATGGTTAAATTAATGAAAGCCATTATTAAAGAAAAGATTGAGCAGTACGTGTCAAGAACACTTGTAATAGCAAAACATTCAGCATGACTTTAGAACGGGAAATGTTTCTCTAACATGCTCTAACAAGCAACAAAAACATATATGCTCATAGAATTGCATATGTTATTCTTGATAAATTTCAGTCAGGCTTCAGAACAAATCACAGCACAGAAACTGCACTCGTTAAAGTAGTAAATGACTTTCGGGTAAATGCAGACAGAGGCCATTTATCTGTTCTTGTCCTCTTAGATCTGAGTGCTGCATTTGACACCATTGATCACACCATTCTTAGAAATCGCAATAGTCAATGGGTGGGCCTCTCTGGCAGTGTCTTAAATTGGTTTGAATCCTACCTGGCAGGTAGAAAATTCTTTGTGAGTTGTGGTAATCACATCTCAAAGACACATGATATCCGATATGGTGTTCCACAAGGCTCTATCCTGGGTCCGCTGCTTTTCTCAATCTATATGCTTCCATTAGGTCAGATTATCTCAGGTTACAACGTGAGCTACCACAGCTATGCTGATGACACACAGCTGTACTTATCAATAGCACCTGATGACCCCGACTCTCTCGATTCACTAACACAATGTCTTACTGGTATTTCTGAATGGATGAATAGTAATTTTCTCAAACTAAATAAAGAGAAAACTGAAATTTTAGTAATTGTCAATAATGGATTCAATGAGGTTATCAGAAATAAACTTGATGCATTAGGATTAAAGGTTAAGACGGAAGTAAAAAACTTAGGGGTAACTGTTGACTGTAATCTGAATTTTAAATCGCATATTCATCAGACCACTAGGACAGCATTTTTTCACTTAAGAAACATAGCAAAAGTTAGACCTCTTATATCATTGAAAGATGCTGAGAAATTAATTCACGCTTTTGTTTTCAGTAGACTAGATTACTGTAACGCACTCCTCTCAGGACTACCCAAAAAAGACATAAATCAATTGCAACGAGTGCAGAATGCAGCTGCTAGAATCCTAACTAGGAAAAGAAAATCCGAACACATTTCTCCAGTTTTGATGTCACTACACTGGTTACCTGTGTCATTCAGGATTGACTTTAAAATACTGCTTATGGTTTATAAAGCCTTAAATAATCTCGCTCCATCTTATATATCAGAATGCCTGACACGTTATATTCCAAATCATAACCTCAGATCCTCAAATGAGTGTCTCCTTATAATTCCAAAAGCTAAACTTAAAAGAAGTGGTGAGGCGGCCTTCTGCTGTTATGCACCTAAAATCTGGAATAGCCTTCCAATAGGAATTCGCCAGGCAAATACAGTAGAGCACTTTAAAACATTGCTGAAAACACATTACTTTAACATGGCTTTTTTATAACTTCACTTTAACTTAATCCTGATACTCTGTATGTTCAATTCATCATAATAACTATTCACAGGGGCTCCAAAATCCGTACTGACCCCTACTCTCTCTTCTGTTTCTTTTTCCGGTTTCTTTGTGGTGGCGGCGGCCTGCGCCACCATAACCTATTCAAAGCATCATGATGCACCAACATTGATGGACTGAAAGCCAGAAGTCTACGTGACCATCATCATCAGGTCCTTCCATGAAAACCCTAAATACAAAGAGGACTGTTTGATTTATGTTAGGTAGATTGCCCAGAGGGGACTAGGCGGTCTCTTGGTCTGGAATCCCTACAGATTTTATTTTTTTTTTATCCACCCTGGCCATCGGACCTTACTTATTCTATGTTAATTAATGTTGACTTATGTTTATTTTTTATTATGTCTTCTATTTTTCTATTCTTCATTTTGTAAAGTACTTTGAGCTACATTTTATTGTATGAAAATGTGCTATATAAATAAATGTTGATTGATTGATTGATATGTTATTATTTAGTTGGATTTTCATAAGACTCTTGATAAGGCCTCACATAAGCTTGTGGTCAAACTTCAAGAAATAGGAATTCATGGCATAGTTTGTAGACAGTTGCAAAATTGTTTTAAAAAGAGAAAGCAAAGGGTTATGGCGCAGGAACTTTCTCAGAATTAGGGTGATGCTAAAAGTGATGTTCCTCAGTGAACATTATTGGGGCAGCTACTCCTTTTAAAAATATATAAATGATCTGAATATGAACATAAATATCATGCTGGTTAAGTTTACTGATGACTTGGGCAAATTGGGCAGATGAAATTGAATGCAAGTAAATGTAAAGTATTACATATATGAAGCAAAAATGTTAGGTCTGAATACACCCTTGGAGATATGAAAATTGTATAAGTTGTAGTGACCTCATCACTGCACACATCTAGACAGTGTACAGAAGCCATTCAGAAGGCTAACAGCATATAAGGTTATATAGCCTGATATAAGGAGTACAAGTTACGGGAGATAATGATTAAGCAATATAAAACACTTGGGGGCCTCATCTGGAGTACTTTGTACAGTTTTGGCCTCAAGGCTAATTAAAAGCCACATCCTTGCCAGAGAAAGTCTAGAGAATTGCGAATAAGCTGAATCCAGTACTTAGTGGAATGAGTTATAAGAAATATTGAAGGAGCTGAAACTTTTTAGTTTAAGCAAACAAAGATTAAGATGTGACGTGACTCAATTGATTAAAATTAGGAAACAATATGGTGGACCTGAGCAATTATTTTAAAATTACCTCTTCATCAAGAACACTAGGACAAAGATGGAAACTTGTTAAGAGTACATTTCAAAAAAATGTTAGAAAGATTTTCTGCATGCAGATATATGAAATAAATTAACAAATACTGTGTTAAACAGAAGTACTTTGGGGGCCTTCATAACTTGACTCAAAGCTGCTTTGAAGAAATTGGGTGAACAACAATAATGAGCTTTGTCTGCTTGTCCAAATTGTTCTACAAATCTAACTCAATAGCAGGATTCTAAAATCTACTCATGCATATCATGTGCCAAAACTTTGATTATTGTTTACTGATCAAGATTCTTATAAAACCCTTGGCATTTAGTTCTGACCAGTCAGTTCTGATTTTTAAAACAATGACAAAAATATCATATCCCAGAAGAAAAGACACCAATATACAGTTAATTCAAAAGTATCCAGTGCTTCAGAACAGTGTGAAAATAATTCCAAGTGAATTAAATGCACAAAGACCTCCTTAAAACATGTTAATCATTCTTGTTGACAGATGAAGTCACTTTCAAAGGCAAATCATAGGTCTCAAGATAAACAGATTGTTCAAAGGTTGAGCAGTTTTGTATAGTTCTGATGGTTTGGCCATAAAATATCAAGGACCAGAGTTACCTGACATTGCTGAGGCAATGCTCCAAGTAACTGATTCCATGACAGATTTACAAACCTCTGTCTCACAAAAGCTAACACATTATGTGTCAGCAACTGGAAATCGTGCAGTGCTATCTATTGGTATCAAAATAGTGTAATGTATGGGGCAGTAATGTGGCATTTCACTTCCTAAAACCAGCTCAGTTCAAAAAGCACAAGTTCACACAAACACTAATCAAATAAAAGCAGGATCAGCTGTCTTTACAGACAAGTTTCTTATCTCCTGATAATTAAAACCTTTACACAAGAGAATGCCTTTAATTTCAGGAGGCAATGCTGGGAAATAAAGTCAGTTTGAGTTTCTTTGAAAGACAGTTCCTTCAAATAATAAACAGTGCTTTTATAGAAGTGTTCTAGTTTTACTTGTGTAACTCTGAAACCAATACATGACAATGGCAACATATATACACAGGCAGTTGCGGGGCTACAAATGAGGTCAGATTGTTCAAAACCCAATTTTGTAAAATCTGCAAAAATGAGTAATGTTTTACTACTTAATTTAAAGAAAAAAAATTCAGACTTACCAATAAAATGTCAATGAAGCAATATTATTGCACTTTAAATCACAAACAATTTAAACTTAATGAACCATGTGCATGGACATGTACAGTATGTTGACGTTACGCTTAACCACCCTATGATTTTTCCTAATTACACAGTACCTTGAGGAGTTGGATAAGGCATAATAAAGCACAAAAATCTACCACTGACTGACAACTAATTTACTTGGAAGATACATGCTCTTTCTGCTGAGGGATTGCTCAAAATGTCACCTTATCTTACCAGCAGCTATACTCCCAGTGACGACAAGGCTGGGACAGGTACTTAGGAGGCTGTGAAATATAACTAGCATGTTCTACTGATCGATTAAGTAGACAGCTGCTGATCAAGCTATTTGCATGTGACAAACCATATTGTGGTGCTGCACATGGTACCAGTTACATCCAGTGACACACACACATATATATATATATAGTATATAATATATATATACTGTATATACACAGACCTTAGAGTACAGTCAGGAGTGTCACTGTCAAATAGAAACAATTTGTCACATTAATATGAATATGGATCAAAGAAAACAAGATGATCCCCGCAAGGGGAGCAGTGGAGTGTGTACGCCTGATGAACCCAAATAAGGGCGAAACACGTGTCGCATACTCTTTCCATTATTTGACAGTAAACTATGTAATATATATATATACATATATTTTATAATTATATACACACAGTATAAATATATATATATATATGAACATTGCATAATGTATAATTAAAAGGGGAAACATTTAAAATAGTTTATTAATGTGTAAATACACTGTTAACATAAAGAGTGGGATTTCACATTCTGACCAGATACAGAATAGGGATGAAACCTCAGTTCAGTGGATAAGCTAGCCCTTACATGCCCCTTTTCTTTGTGCATCTTACTGCCTTTGAACATTTGACATTCCAGCCCTGTAACAGTCTGGGTTAGCTCCACACTGCCTGTTGTATCCAGGAGCCTCTTCTAACCAAAACTGTCTATAGTCATAGACTGAGATGAGGCGGGAAAATGAGGACACACACTTCTAGCAAAGAACTGGTGCAAAAGTGACACATGCTTTTATTAAAATGTAAACAAAATATCAAGTGCAAATAGTGCAGCACATTGTTTATAACAAATAAATAATCCATAAAAAACGCAGTGTTCATGTGGAGGTTAAAATGCAATAAATAATTCCATAAAAATTAAGGTTAAAAATCACAGTAGGAAACTTTTCTTTAAAAATGCACAAGCCCTGATGCCTTCTTTTAAAAGTCAACGTCCCCTTGGTTTACCCTCTTCGGATCCAGCAGCACGAGGAAACATCCTACCAACAAGCACAGCCAACCTTCAACATCCAGGCTTGGGTTCCTGCTGTCATCTGAGGCTCCGGCAGGGTGCCGCGCCAAGCCTCACTCCCGCTGCCACTCCTCAGCCTTATGCAGAAGTCCACTTGAGTAACAGATCACTTCAGCTACTTGAAGACCCTCAGCTGGAGTGACCGTCTTCCACCTCTTTGAGCACCTGCGATATATTCCTCCTTGGGGCTTTTAATCTGGCTGCCTGTCTCTGCTCTAACAAAAACTTTTCTTTTCACAATCCTACTGTCTCTGTCATTCCTTCCTTTCTTCTTTGTTTCCATCCCCTTAAACCTCCATCTCTCTGTCTCTTGTTTTTCTACACCCCCCCCCCCCCCCCCCCACCCACCCCCGTACCACTGTGCAGGCTCCTTTAGAAGAACCTTATTGGGTGCAGATGAGATCCTCTGCACACTCCAAGATGTATAAGGTGCAGCATCTGACTGATCCCCCACATTTACATGTGAGTGCATGACAACCGTCATGTGGCCACCTGCACCTGTTCTGAGCCTGAACACTCTCGGAACTCAAATATTTACAGTATTTACAAACCTATTCTAACCCAAAGACCACTTATCACAAGCATTTACAACCGTATTTCTTTGTGGTTCGTTTCTTGTGTTCATCAGACGTTGCTGCCCTCTTGTGGACGCTCAATGACATTATGAATTTTATCGCTTTATATTAACAGATATAAAAAAAATAGAAATATGTAGCATTATATAAGAACAGTCCACTTTTAAATCCAAAATAAAATCATTAATTTAAACAATAAACTTAAAGGATGAAGGTGCAAGTCCCAGTCTCTACTCCATTGCAAGAATATCAGCACTTCGTCCCTTAGTACTGTGGTGACCAAGATCCATAACAAATACATCAAATCCATTCAATTTAGATTTACAGAGGGCAATGATTCTCCCAGAAGTATTGTTTGCACATCAGGAGCAAACCATGGCCAGATTCCACCCTAGGGCATACTCACACCCACATCAGACTAATTTAAAGTCACAGATTACCCTAGTATGCACATCTTTATAGGAAATTAATTTGAATATGAGTATGAAAATTCCATGCCGGCAGTGATCAAAAACTGATTGAAGGCTTTGCCGTGCTAGTTACAGTATGTTATTTGTAACTACTGACTTCTATTATAAAACCTTCTCTATAAAAAAATAATCAGTGGTCTCTAAAAAATTAAATAATATCAGAGATAAAACCAGAGAATAGTCTTGCTCAAAGCATTTACCTGAAGTAAAAAAACAAGTTAACTATTCCTTTAAATGACACCTTGTGCAATAATCTTTTGATGTGAGAAGGAAAAATGGCTGCTCAAGAAAAAGAAAAAGGAAAAAAGGAGCCCCCTTTATCAGTATAATTGTCTGTTAGAGTACAGCACAGCAAGTACTACTTTATCTAATT
Organism: Polypterus bichir lapradei; assembly: GCA_026402145.1. NCBI lineage: Eukaryota > Metazoa > Chordata > Cladistia > Polypteriformes > Polypteridae > Polypterus > Polypterus bichir. The sequence goes on along the minus strand of JANRMT010062854.1, from coordinate 112,971,120 downwards.
GTGAACTGTCTGATACTGATATTAATTTTTTTAACCAGGTAAGAGAATATTATTTTATTTTATTAGAAATTACTGAAAATTCAAATTAGACAGATCAACAATTCATATACAGTACAGTACGGCTGTTTAATTCATGTTGAGGTATTTTGTTTATGTATTTATATAATTCTATATAAGAAACTACCAGACATACTGATTAGTACATTCTATTACTAAATATGAAATATTTACAGCTGTTGCTGTTAAAAAGCTGTAGTTTGCAAAATAATTTCCCAAGGAAACGTCCTCTTTTTAGGTGCCTGTCTGGGCATCTGGGCAGATTTTTATAAAAATGTCAGTTTGTCTGAGTTTTTCATACTTTATTTTTCTGTCTTCTTTCGGCTTGGAAAATATGATAAACTTTATTAAAATGAATAATCTTCAACTAAGTGGATAAAGGCAGCTCAGCAATGTGCTCACTATAAGACCCTCATATCCTCCTCATGTCCAACAGTAGCATTAGTAGTAGTAATATTGTCACATGTATAGGGTACAGTGAAATTCTTACTTTTAAGTCTGAGCAACTTGTATCCTCAACAAAAAAATGAAGAGCCTCTTTGACTGCTCATATTAATTGCATTTGAGTGTGATGAGATCTGTTGAACTATTTAGTTTACAAATGTCATCCATGTAAATGCAAAATTGGGGGAAATCAAAGCCGATCTTTACAAAGATTTTGGTACAAGGAATTCCTGCAGAACTCTTTCAATTATACTATGAATTTCATACTTGAAGATGTAAGTGGAAATTCAGAGGAAGTGCATTCAAGAAGTGATCTAGGAAGTAATTCTTGACACAAAAGTTCATGCACGAGAACAAACTACAAGGTGTTCTAGCTGTAAGAGTGAGCAATATACCGTTTCATAAGGTATTATTGATGAAATTCCTTTTGAGATAAGGATTTTGGAAAAAAGATTTACTGGTACATAAGGGATTTGTGAAAAAGCAGCAAACACACTCATAATCCTGCAGAAAGTAAGTCACCTTTTTCAGGATAGGTTTATGACCTCAGATTAGGATGTGCTAATCCCAACCACAACACACTTGGCTGTGAACTTTACCAGTGTATGCAGGAGATTATTGTATGATGAAGTCAAAGGAGTATAAAACACCTACTAATAACAGAGATTCATTGATTGCCCAGACTGGATACACTTTACACCTTAACAATAAAAATCACACACAGGAGGGAAGATAAAATGCACCCTTGCAGAGTCTAAGACCCATTTTAAATGGATTTAACTTAACCCCAGCTATGCAAGAACAATTTAATTCCACAAAGAGATAAAGGTACAAAAAATTCCAGCAAGACTTATATACATCCTTAGTCTCAAACATTGGCCAGATAGTTCCAGTATTTCAAGAAAAGTGTATCCACAAGTTTTAAACATAGGACAAAATTTCCTTAAAGTTTTTAACAGTATCTTCAGCAGAGGTTACACTTTTCATCACTCTTTCAAAGTCAATAAACTGTTTTCCAGACTTGAAAACTGTTTTCTTTGGTCCCATGAAACTCCTTTCATCCACAAGGCTTAAATCCAAGCATTACTGTAGATGTCAATGTCTTGGCCAGCTAGTATGTCTTAGGCAAATTAAGCATTGTACAGAAGGACTGTTTGAGCTTGACAGCTTCTTTCACTATTGGTGTCCCTCAAAAGGTTTTAGCACTGTCACCTTTAAGAGAACTGATCATCATTTGGCCATTGCTCCTTTTAGTCACCTTCACGCTTGAGGTCTTAAACAGTGTACATTCAGACTCCATATTTATTACCTACACCTAAGACACAGTGGAGTAGGCTCTTCCAGGCGTGAGGTTTGAAGGCATCCCAAACAGAGGGGTAGGTGGTCTGGGAAGACCCAGTTGATGCTCTATCCATCTAAGCCATTTCATTAAGTGACAGCTCAGAGCCTCTCTTTACCCAAGTGTGCAAAGTCATAGAGATTCAGGTCAGATATGTGCAAAGTCATAAAACTACTGAACACCAAGCCATCACCACTAAAACTGCTGAATCGATTTTCAGTTTTTAAAAAGGACTAAATATTGAATTCTCAAGACTTGATGTAACCTCTGAGACTTTGAATCCTTACACCTTAAATGATGGCTTACGTGATTATCTGATTTCATACCATACCCTAGAAATTTCTTGTCTTTGTATTCACAAGCTGTTACCACTGCACGTATTTATGTGTGTTTTGTTTGTCTTTGTTCACTAGCACATATGGAATAATCAGTAGAAAGTAATTTTCCTCACGCAGTCATGATTGGTAAACAGCTCTGAATGAAAATGATCCTAAATACATAAAAGCAAAGTAAATTAAGACTGATACCACATGTTATTTCAAAATCTGCTGCCAGGATCTAGATAAAACGCTGAAAGGTAATTATAAAATATTTCTTTACAGGCACATAGTTAAAGATGACAGTAATTTATACTGCATCACCTTAAAAAGCTTGTTGTTTCTCTGACATACATTAAAAGAAGAAAAAGTTTGTTTGTTTTTTTTAATTAAATTATCATTCCATTCATCCTCTAAACCAATTACTGACCTCAAGGTCATTAGGATTCAGAACCCATCCCAGCAGCACTGGGTGCAAAGCAGAAACAACCTTGTACAGGTTACCAGTTCATCATGAGGCACAAGCTCACACACACTCCTACAACTCATACTTTGACAGTCTATAGTCAACACTTCACTTCATTATCATACCTTTGGAATAGGGGAGAAAAAATCAAACTCCATAGGGATAACATGCAAACTCTACAAAGGCACAACCTGCACCTAGATTTGAACCGAGGACTCCATTCTTATAAAAACTGAAAGTCTTCCACTCTAAAACATTAGATCACAATAAGGAGTTGAAGCAGTATTTTCAAGAAATAAAACATGTGATACAAACAGCATTCGGTAGGTGCACTGAAGTAATGAAAAGTTTAACATTAACATGTCCCTCAAATAAACAGAAAAATAAAGTATTTATTACAAATTTAAAATACATGCTGTTTTTGTTAAATTCCACTTGAAATATGAGTCGTCACTAAGTTAACACCAAAACCAGAAAAGGTTAAGTATACAAAAAAATGCAGAATACTGAGTAAAGTGATGGCAATTATGTGGATAAGTTGTTTAAACTTCAAATATTATAGTTCAGTTAGTTAAATTAAGGGATCATAAGCATGAATTTGGATAAATGCAGATGAGCAAATAACTGTTTCTATTTTCTTAAGCATCATTTACTGGTAAAGAATGTAATCATCTTTCTCTGACATTCTGAACTGCTCCATAGATCTCACAATAAATGTACCAACACAGAAAGGAAAGTAAAACACATTTACCCAGCAAACCAACAGGAAACATCATTAACATTGTGCTACATAATCTCCTGAGATGTTTCTTTCTGCCAAAAAAAATCAACTGTGATTTTGTGTTTTTTTATACACATTTGTTTAATTATTTAGCCATTGACAAGATGAAGCAAATACACCAGTAATAATCTTTGGACAAGCAATAAAGGTTCTCCTATACCCTAGTGTATACACGTGGACAACAATTGTTGAGACACTCTGTGAACTTGTCAATTCAAGATAACAAACACACATAGTATTAATTAACAAGTATAGCTATGTAATGCACTATTTTTATGATTTTTGGAAATGCAACTAGCTCAAAGAACAAAACAACAAAAAAGAACAAAGTAAAGAATAGAAGCACTAAAAAGAGAAGGATGTTTACTTAAGGTTGGACTAAAGACATATGTCACACCCTAACAAAATCAATATATTACTCACTTAGGAATCCAATTGTCATATTATAGCACGTTTAACTTTGGCTATGTGTTCCTCACTAGTATGTTGGTCTCTTACATTATTAGGATGTTATCTAAAATAATGTATCATAGATAGACAGACAGATAGATAGGTAGACAGACAGACAGGCAAAACGGTCTGTATTGTGATTATCAGGTATTCATCACAGAGTTTACTTATTCATATAAAGCTAAGTTACAGTTGCCAATGAATCTTACAAGCATGTTTCTGGGAGGTGGAAAGAAAATGAAGTTTCAAAGGAAACCACATGATTACAGGAAAGATGCATATACTCAACACTAATAGTGACTGAGTGGTTATTTGAAACCATGTCTTTGGGATGCTAGGTAGGATTTCCAATCATCACATGGCTCAAAAGTATTATTCTAGCCAAGGTCAACTTGGTTTAGATAAACCTTATTATAATTCTGATATATTATAATAACACTTGAAAGTTATAATCATTTGTAAGTCTCATAAAAACGACTTTGCACACCTCCTAGCAAGCATTTCCTTGCCTAGTCAGTGGGTATAAGAGCCAAGGTTTTTACCATCATTAGGAACTTCCTGTGCTCCTTTTAATTTTTTTTTTGTCTTACTAATTTTTCCTTCTCCCTTGCTTTTGGGTTTGTCTCCATTTTGTTAAGATTTCCCAATTACTTTCATCATTGGGGCAGCACGGTTGCACAGTGGGTAGTGCTGCTGCCTCGCAGTTGGGAGACCCGGGTTCGCTTCCCAGGTCCTCCCTGCATGGAGTTTGCACGTTCTCCCCGTGTCTGCATGGGTTTCCTCCGGGTGCTCCGGTTTCCTCCCACAGTCCAAAGACATGCAGGTTAGGTGCATTGGCAATTCTAAATTGTCCCTAGTGTGGGTGTGTGTGTGCACGCCTTGTGGTGGGCTGGCGCCCTGCCCGGGGTTTGTTTCCTGCCTTGCACCCTATGTTGGCTGGGATTGGCTCCAGCAGACCCCCCGTGACCCTGTAGTTAGGATATGGATGGATGGATTTTAATCATTGTCAATTAAGACTCTTTTGTGCTCTCTTTCAGCAGTATAATATTTTTGCTTGATAAATTACTGAAATAATTAAATATTGTGTTGTGCAAGTTTTTGGTGGGTTTTAGCCATCCTATTTGGAAAACATCAAAGCATCTACACATTTTTGTGTGCTACAAGTCACTCCCTGAAACTTTATCTAAAAATAAGAGTATTTGAATGTTTTTTGGTGGTGGTGTTTGAGAGGAGAATGAGAGAAATATGCCTCATAAAATTTATTTCATTTCATAAAAATTATATTTATTTCTTCATTTGTAGTTCCAGTTACTGCTAAGAAGAATGCCTAGGCCTATCAAAAGAAGTTACAAGGACAAGGGTAAAAATGCCTGTGATGTGGAGTTCTCTTAAGCTAGACTAGTATTGTTATGATCCTTGCTATGATTCCTTTTTATATACTCTAAGTTCAATTGTAAGTTAAAATGAAAATATTTAAGGTCAAATCAATTTAGAGTAAAATACAAATTTGTCAGTTAGTGTTTCATTATACTATATGTAGAAAGAAAAAGCTAATTAGTTAATTTTAATAATACACTACCAGATAAAATGCAGGATTCTTTCAAAACATTTTCTGGGCCACATTTATGCCTTAACATCACATAGCTTTGTTATTAGGAATGTTAGCTATACTGTACAGTGTTGTAAAAGCACAAGCTAGTGAGTTGCAGGCTGCAGACTGTAATAACATATCACATCACCAGTTGATACTTTAAAAGGTAAATGAGATCTAGTTTTGTAGCAGAGTAATATCTTATGAGAATGAAAAGTAACTTTCCATGGTTCATCGACTACTAAACTAACTTGTCTAAACCACATGGAAACTTGGAAATTGAGTCTACCTGACCAATCGCTTTCTTCTTACATAAAATGTATCTGACACACCAAAAATGCTTCACTCCGGATGATAAATCTCTCAATACACCTAACATTTGCTTAATTACTCAAATTTTTTAAGCAATTTCTGAAAAACACCTTAGGTTTACATGTGCATGCACACTTTATTTGTGAACATAAGATGTATTATTAGACGTCTTATGTATGTATGTTTTAATGTACATATATTTTAAACCACACTTTTTTTTTCAAAATAATGTACCTGAACTATTTATTTTACAAAAAAAAAATCCAATGGGTCTTACTGTATCTGAAAGCAAAATCTTACCTTTTAATTATTAACATTGTCGGCACTGCATTATGATTAGGACTTCTCAGTAAGGTTTCAGGATATAGATAGTTGTGAAATTATCTTGCAAATAGCTGCTTCACCCATAACATAGTTAGAGGGCTTTGCAGAGTTTTAGCTTAGCAAACTGTGTATCAAATGACCCAGATCATTTATGTGGCTGACTCTCATATATCATTATATCACTGTGTGGTGACCAAGGCTCACTAGACTCGTTACGGGTTTGCCTACTCTTGTGCACCCTAAGCTTAATACATACCCATAGAAAGACCTTTACACTTAAGATCTGATTAGTGATGCCTGCACAGCCTATCACTCTTTAGTACTACATATAGTGCTCACTAGCTTTGGCGGATCATAGGTAGTCCCCTACAATATTGAGGTCAAAACACCTTGGTTATTCCCTATAACCAATGATGCATTACTCTTCAGCATGATGCTCTCTACTGGAGGAGTCCTTCCTCAGTCAATAACCCTGTAAAGCGCCAATTACTTACACCGGTTACCCTGTATCTGTAACTGTAACCAAGTTACAGTTAAGGATTATGTAGTTTGCACATTTCTGTTGCACTCTGTTCACCTGCTTAGCTTTGCACACGCTTTCAGGAACCACAAGTACAAGCATTGAGAAGATATATTTCCAGAGACAAGTACTCAGGCAATTGCGCTGTTCCTTCTGCTATAACCTGTCTCAATACTTCAGAAATTGCTAAATTTATGAATATACAGTGCTAAGTTCAGCAGCACAATCTCAGGAACAGAAGGGTAATGCATTAAAAGTGACATGCATTATGAATTCAAATTACTTATTAAAGTAACGAGTAACTTAACAAATTACTTATTTTGTTGAAGTAAAAATACCTGTATTACAATTAACGCACAAAGAACAGGGGCCTCATGCATAACGCCGTACGTAGAATTTGCACTATAACATGACGCAAGCACAAAAGCCGAAATGTGCTTACACACAGAAAAATCCAGATGCATAAATCTGTGCGTTCGCCCACTTTAGGCGTTCTTCCACTACATAAATCCCGAACAGCGTAAAAAGTAACGCTCGTGCAAGCGCCTGCTGTCCCGCCCCGTCTCCTCCCAGAATTACGCCTCTTTGAATATGCAAATCAATGTAAATAGCCTTTAAGCTCAGCGTTCTGTGAAAAGGCAATGGGAAAAGCACATGGGAAAATATAAGAATTTCAGCGAATACCAAGTGGAGGCAAGGAAAAACATACTATTTGTTGGTTTAAACAGTGGTATAAACAACAAAAGGAAGTTGATCGAGTGACATAGAGTGTCGGAGAAACTCGAAAGCTTAAGTTCACAAAGTCGCACAGTGCCCGAAATAAAAAAGAAGTTGTCACATATCAAAGTTGCCATGAAAAGGCGAGTCGTAGCCCACCATCTGAGTGTCATATGAAAGCTTATTAGGGTACAGAGAAAAAAAAGGCATACAGTGTGAAAAAAGCACGAAATGTCAACTTTAATCCCAAAATTTCCACTTTAATCACTTAGTTTATTTTGTCATTAATGTAGAACATCATAAACTTCATCTTAAAATGTTTAATTTACTAGTTTCTCAAATCCCATTGTAACTAAAGTAGCATGCTTTGTTTTGTATTTGATCTTCTATGTGTGTGAATCACTACGTGATTCTTAAACGGGTTTTCTCTTCGTCCGTCAGGACACAGAATCCATTACATTCGTGATATTACATCTCTCTGAATAATTAAAATACTGAGAAGTATACATGATATCATTTTCATGATGATAGGAGTTAAAGCATACTATTAAACATGGGAACACGGTGGCGCAGTGATTGTTCATGTCTCGACGGAAGATGCCTGCTGCGCCGTGCATGACCTGCAATGAAATGCTTTATTACAGAAGTACTGTCTTTTTCAAACATACTAACCTCCAATTCCTGTCCTTCCTTTTCTTCCTCCAAATACCCAATCGCCACACAATCAGCTCTGTAATGGAAGTTAAGCCATCTGTAAGCTTAGAACGCAGATTCTTCAAAACTTATAAGGAACATTGAAATATCTTCGTAGTACATGTTTAATTATTCTATCCATCTATCCTCCCAGTGTCGCGCCAGTCCCAGTAAGAATACAGCGCGAGGCAGGAACAAACCACGAACAGAGTACCAGCGGCTTCGTATAGTGCTGCAACACTGTGTCCTCACATGTTTATTTATTAACAATATAGATTATTTAAATGAAGTTTTATCTGTATAATATAATAAACATGTTTTGCTGCATTTCACCTTAAAAATGATTTCATCATCATATGTAAATATACACTTTATAAAGTTGCTCAGTTTGTGCAATATTATAACTGTATCACACGTTTACAGTGAGGTAATTGTACTTATAAGTAGAAACAGTTCTACAATGAGCACTTGATGAACTGATTGAGTGCGTTTATAGTTCTTGGAATGAAACTGTTTGTGAACCGTGAGGTCCGAACAGGAAAGGCTCCGAAGCGTTGGTCGGATGAGAACAGTTCAAATAGCAAATGGCTGAGGCAGCGTGCGCTTGAAGCTGTATACCGATAACTCTCTTTTCAATCAGCTGCTACTGTGATTCCCCACTCAGATACTGTGATATAAATACTCCAAGTGGTGCAGTGAGAGTAATCTGGAAAAAGATAATCCGCTGTGGCAACCCCTAACGGGAGCAGCTGAAAGAAGAAGAAGAAGGTGCAGTGAGAGTAACAACGCTAAAGCAGCTATTGTATTTAGAATAGTTTGATCATTCTGTGGACCATTATATTGTTACAGGTTAATTACAATCAGATGCATTAAACTAATAAACAATATGCGGTTAATTTCAGTGTATTTCTAAAGCTGCGTCAGGGATGTGAATCTGAAAAAGAAAGGGTAATCACACAGGAACAGTAGCACTGCTTTGACGCTGGGTGCCGCCAGTCTGCAAAACCAAGCGGAGAACTTGCGTACGACAGGGTATGAGGTACCATGGAAATATGCATGGCTTTACGCCAAGTTTAGGTTTTATACATCGCGATTTGAACGTGGAAACGTTCTTACGCACATTTCTGTGCATATGTACCGTTTATACATGAGGCCCCAGGTCTTTTGGACCTTTACAGGGCTCAGTCTCATAGCCAAGCAGAAAAGAGTGTTCTGTGTGAATTCCAGTAGCAGAAACCTATAAATAAAGTGTTTTTATCCAGATTTTTGCTATAGATATGTTGAAACAGTTTGATAAGATTATGCATCGGCCAGTGTCCATACCATGAATCATCGGGTATAAGTTAGAAAGATGTTAAAAGTAGATGGATGTTACATACTTCACACCGCATGAAAGGTTAAACTTATTTATAAAACAGAAAAAAATCATCACAGGCTTAATACTTTTCAGATTTATGGTGGCCAATGATCACTTTTTTTTCACAGTTTAACGACGTCAGAGCGTTTTATCAAAAGATGACTCCAGTAGTTTACTTGCTCTCATAAACGTAGATTTTTAAGAAACCAAGTTTGTGCCTTAACCGGGTTGCTCACCTTAATCAAGTTATGCATGTGCATGTAAGTGCAGTGCTTGACTCAGAAGTCAGGCTTATACTTAGACAGTATCCATAAGAGAAAAGTTTAAGCTGGTACAGCATGACCTGGCAAAAATTGACTATAAAGGAAAATTGGAGATGAAGCTTCAACACAATAACATCAAAGAAGTGTGGATTGGAATGAAGACCATTTCTTTGGGTATAAACAGAAGAGGAGGACAAGGCCAGTGAGTATAACCTGTTTTACAACAGGTTTGACATGGTATCCAGCACCGGCTCAGTGTCATTGCACTTTGCTCCCCCATGTTGCTGTACCCTTGATACGATTGCTGCAGCATCCGCTACACATGGTCCTGCTCCCCTGCTCTTCACTGTAGATGAGGCAGCTTGTGCATATCCCACACTGCTTAAAGAATGTGCAGATCAACTTGCCGGGCCTCTACAGATATAGTTCAACCTCAGGCTTCAAGGTGTGAGGGTCCCAGCTCTGTGGAAAACATAATGTCTTGTTCTGATTCCCAGAGTTAAGCAGCCAACTGAGAAAAATGATTACAGAACGGTGGCCCTCACATCACACATCATGAAGACACTGGAGTTGCTGCTTCTGTATTGTCTCAGACCATAAGTCGGAAGGCATTGGACCCTCTGCAGTTTGCATACCAGGAGCACATTGGTGTTGAGAATGCAGGCCTCAACATGCTACACCAGACCCACTCCTTTGTGGATGATCTGGGTGGTTATGTGAGGATTATGTTTTTTTGATTTTTCAAGTGCATTCAACACCACCCAACCTTCCTTTCAGTGGATTTCCACAAGTGTAAGCTCCTCCTTCAGCCTGTTAACATCCAAGGGGAAAACACTGAGGTGATGCAGACTTATAAATCTCTAGGTATCCACCTTGATGAAAGACTGAACTGGTCTGTGAACACAGATGTCCACTACAAGAAGGGGCAGAGTAGGCTCTTTTTCCTCAGAAGACTCAGATCTTTCAACATATGTAGCAAAATGCTGTCTGTGTTCTATCAGTCATTGTCAGTGTCCTTTTTTTTGCTGTTTTTTGTTGGGGAGGTAGTATAACAGATAATAACATTAAGAGGCTGAACAAGTTGGTGATGAAAGCTGGCTTGGTGGCAGAAAGGTTTATAGAGAACTAGCAGAATACCCGCGCTTCGCAGCGGAGAAGTAGTGTGTTAAAGAAGTTATGAAAAAGAAAAGGAAATATTTTAAAAATAACGTAACATGATTGTTAATGTAATTGTTTTGTCATTGATATGAGTGTTGTTGTCATCTCTCTCT
>JANRMT010062854.1:112868040-112940218 GCA_026402145.1 Polypterus bichir lapradei | reverse complement strand
GTTCATCTAATGAATACACTGAGTATGGCTTTACCAAAACAATCATTAATGGCGAATAAAGTATCCATTATTCGAGTATGTAGATCGGGGTATATATATACATATTGTCACGCATGCGCGAGTAGGAAGCCGCGGATGGACCTTAAACCACATCGAAAGACGTTCACAGGCGGGGAGTGGCGGGGTACTAACCTTTTTTCTTTGTTTTCCAGAACCAAAGACGCTCCATCATAAGGACCCTTACCGCAGTACATCCACTTCCGCCCTTCCTCCGCCATCTTCCCTGACGTCAGCAGTCCCGTCATCCCTCACGCCTCCTTCCCAGCATTCCTCCACTTCCGGCTCCTCCCTTATAAAATGGCCGCCGACGCCTAGTATGGCGTCGTGCAGATGAAGTGTTTTGTTTGTCTGTTGACCTGAGTTTTTTTTTCATAATTCTGGATTGTAAACAATATAAGGGGCCGGAAAACCCCAAACCTTTTTGCTGTCTCATCCTGAGTCTTTTACATTGGCGTAGTCGGCAGGATAATTGTCCGAAAAAGATGTCTGAAGGACAGGACCTAAACGCTGTACTCCAGGGGATGAATGCCCAGATCGCCGCCCTACAACAGGCTCAAGCCGCTACCAACGGGGAGTTGGAGCTAACGAGGGCCCAGTTGGCCGAGGCCAGGAGAGTAAAATCTGAAACACATCGTCCTACGTCCCCGCCTTTGGTGCCTATGCCTATGGCATTTTTGAACGGACGGCCACTCGGAACGTCTGGTCTGAGTGGGCATCCATTCTTGCGCCCTATCTGAAGGGACCCGCACAGCGCGCTTATTACGACCTCCCCAAGGAGGAGGCCGCGAATTATGACCTCCTGAAACAGGAGATCCTGGCACGCTATGGCATAACGCCGGGCCAGCAGGCGGCTGAATGGAGGTCCTGGCAGTTTGACCCAGAAAAGCCGGCCCGAGCGCAGGCCTTCGACTTTTGGGGAAAAATGGGGCGGTGGCTACGGCCCGAGGGTCCCCAAGCCAGGAAGGTTGTAGAGCAGGTGGCCTGTGAGGGCCTGGTTAACGCCCTACCTAACTCTCTCGCCCAGCAGGTCCGGCGCCACCCATACAAAGACATGTCGGGACTCCTGGAGGTACTGGAGCGTCAGCTCGCGGCCTACCAAGCCAGGGGGTCCGAAAGGCAAGCGCGTGGGAACCAACAGGGACGGGTGGCCCACCCCGAGCCCACTTGACGCGCTGCGGAAGCGCCGCAAAAACCCAAAGAGAAACCGGCCTCTCCACGCTGTTACAAGTGCGGGGAGACCGGTCATCTACTGCCGACCTGTCCCCTCAACACAACAACGGAGCCGATGGACTGCACCTGGGCCTCCAAGGAAAGGTACTGTACTCCGTCGCACCCGCTGGCAACTCCAAACATGGGAGTAGTGTTGTTGAATGGGCACTCGGTGGTGGCTTTGTTTGACTCCAGCAGCAACATCACCATTGTTGCTCGCCGTTACGTATTACCGCGACAATGGCTTACGCAGCATTTGCAAGTCACTTGTGTGCACGGAGAGACCAGGTCTTACCGTTCCGCCTGGTGCTTCATTACATGGACGGTTTCCAGTTTGATGGTCGCTGTGTTGCCCGAACCCCCCTATCCGGTAATCTTGGGACAAGACTGGTCGCAAACAAACTGCGGTAAGACGAACACCGCTCCCGAAGCCTCCTTAGGTCTAGCTGTGAGGGGTCTCCACGCCATGCTCCAGGGCAAGCCAAGATGGCGCAGGCACGTCGCGGGACGTTTCTCAGGCAACGGACTCTGACCCGGAAGTATCCGCCGGGGGAAGGGACAAGCCAGGGAACACTCCCGCAAAGCCGCTCACAAGACCCGCTGAGCAATTTGGACCACCAATTTCGGTCCACGCCTGCCTCATTTAAAAGGGAGCAGTGGAATGACGATTCCCTGCGGTTTGCCCGGAATGCGATTGTTCTTCCTGGCAGCTCACAAGCTGATGGTTCCATGCCACGCGAGCCCTTCTTTGTACTGGAGAATGATCTGTTGTATCGGGTAGCCACCCACGAGGGGGAGGTGCGAAAATTGCTGCTAGTGCCGTGTACCTTCCGGCGGGAGGTGTGTGAACTAGCACACGCTCACCTCCTGGGCGCCCACCTCGGGGCCGAGAAGACACTGGAGAGAATTAAACTCCGCTTTTACTGGCCCGGGATCAACGAGGAGGTCCGGCGCTTCTGTCAGTCCTGCCCGGAGTGTCAGATTCACCAGATTCCTAGGAGGGACCACGCTCCTCTCGTCCCTATTCCCCTAATAGATATTCCCTTCGACAGAATAGGGGTCGACATTCTCAAGAGTGGGTATCCCCAAAGAAGTCCTCACGGACCAGGGTACTCCGTTCACCTCGGATACGTTCAGGGAGGTTGCCAAATTACTCCGGATAAAGCACCTAAAGACGTCTGTCTACCACCCCCAAACGGACGGGCTGGTAGAACGTTTTAACCAGACGCTTAAACAGATGCTTCGCAAGGTAGTCAGCGCCGATGGCAGGAATTGGGACCAGCTCCTGCCGCTCGTGCTTTTTGCCTACCGGGAGGTGCCCCAGGCCTCTATGGGTTTCTCCCCCTTTGAGTTATTATATGGGCGACAACCCCGGGGACTTTTAGACATACTAAAAGAGGGATGAGAGGCTGAGAACATTAGCTCCCCTAATATACTGGAGTATGTCGCGCAACTGCGTGACAGGCTCGCCAAAATCAGGCCTATCCTAAAAGACCATGTGACTCGTGCGCAGGCAGCGCAGGCCCGGTGTTACAACCGCAACTCCGTCCTCCGAGAGTTCCACCCGGGGGATCGAGTGATGGTGCTCGTTCCCACCTCCCACTCCAAGCTGCTGGCTCATTGGCAGGGGCCATACGAGGTTAAGGAAAGAAAGGGGCTCATCGACTATTTGGTTCTCCAACCTAATCGTCGACCGAGCGAGAGGATCTACCACGTCAACTTGTTAAAACTTTAGAAGGACAGGGAAGAGTCTCCCGACACCCGTAGGTCCCTCTCCCTATTCATCGGCGCATCTGCCCTTAACCTCGGTGACGAGCTAACACCCTTACAGCGGCGTGAGATAACCCAGGCCATCCACGCCATCCCTGAAGTGGTGAGCGAGACACCAGGCAAGACCGCCCTGATTGCACATGATATAGTCACAAACCCCAGAGTGATCGTCTGGGAGAGACCCTATAGACTCCCGGAGGCAAAACGCGCTGAAGTGGAATTAGAGGTGCAACGAATGTTGGATATGGGCGTTATTGAGGAGAGCCATAGCCCCTGGTCCAGCCCTATCTCCCTCCTGGAGATTTTGTAACGATTTCAGACGTCTGAACCAGGTGTCCAAATTCGATGCCTACCCGATGCCCCGCATTGATGACCTCCTTGAGCGGCTGGGTATGGCTCAATACTTGACTACTCTGGACATGACGAAAGGGTATTGGCAAATTCCCTTAACGGAATCCGCAAAAGAAAAAACAGCCTTTAGCACCCCTAGTGGACACTGGCAATACAAGGTCCTTCCATTCGGGCTGCACGGGGTCCCCACAACCTTTCAACGTCTGGTGGATAGAGTGCTGAAACCCCACCAGTCCTATAGTGCCGCCTATCTGGATGACGTCCTTCACTATTCCGGCACCTGGGAGGAACATCTATTGCAGGTCTCTGCTGTTCTCACGACACTAGCTAGAGCCGGCCTCCGCAAAAACCCTCGAAAGTGTTTTTTTGGCTTGAAGGAGGCCAAGTATTTAGGCTACCTCGTGGGACGGGGACAGGTGAAACCACAGTGTTCAAAAATTAAAGACATCTTGGAATGGCCCCGTCCGAATACCAAGAGGCAGGTGCAAGCTTTCTTGGGGTTAGCGGGGTACTACCGCCGGTTTGTGCCCCGTTTCTCCGAAAGGGCCGCACCCTTGACCAGTTTAACAAAGAAGGGCGCTCCCTTATACGTGGTGTGGAATGACAAGGCAGAACAAGCATTCAGTGGCCTAAAAAAGGCCCTTACAATGGCACCTATATTGAGGACTCCCGATTTTGGGCTCCCGTTTATTCTCCAGACCGACGCTTCGGACACAGGCCTGGGAGCCGTGTTGAGCCAAAGCGTCGATGGTGTCGAACACCCCGTGATGTACCTAAGCCGGAAACTGATGGACCGGGAGACCCGGTACGCGGCAGTGGAGAGGGAGGCCTTGGCCATTAAGTGGGCGGTGACCCATCTCCGTTATTACCTGTTGGGTCGCGAATTCACTCTGGTGACTGATCACGCTGCACTTCAGTGGATGTCCCTACATAAAGAGTCGAATCCGCGGGTCACCAGGTGGTTTCTGGATTTACAACCATATAAGTTCACCGTCACTTATCGCCGGGGCACCCTTCAGGCCAATGTCGATGCCCTCTCTCGTATCCACGACCTCTCAGTTAGGTCCGCCCGACCTGACGGTCTTGGGCTAAGGGGGGGGTACTGTCACGCACGCGCGAGTAGGAGACCGCGGACGGATTTGAACACACCTGGAAAGACATTCACCAGCAGGGAATGGCGGGGTACTAACTTTCTCCCTCTGCTTTCTTTCAGGAAAAGAGACGCTCCGCCACCATAAGCCGGGTTTGCCCGCAGTACGTTACTTTCGCCCTTCCTCCTCCATCTTGTCCTGACATCATCAATCCCATCCTCCCTCACGGCTCCTTCCCAGCATTCCTCCACTTCCGGCTCCTCCCTCATAAAATGGCCGGCGACGCCATGTTTCAGCGTCGCGTATATGAACTGTTTAGTTTATGTGTTTTGACCAGTTTTCTTTATTTTTATTGTGGAGCGTCTACAATATACGGGGCCGGAAAACCCCAAACCTTTTTGCTGTCTACTTTTGCATCTTTTACAACATATATATGTATGTATGTGTGTCTATATATATGTATGTATGTGTGTATGTATGTATGTGTGTATGTATATATATATGTATGTATGTGTATATATATATGTATGTGTATATATATGTGTAGATATGTATATATATGTAGATTTGTATATATATATGTAGATATGTATATATATATATGTGTATATATATGTAGATATGTATATGTATATATGTGTGTGTGTGTGTATATATGTATGTATGTGTGTGTGTATATATACTGTATATATATGTGTGTGTATGTATGTATGTGTGTATATGTATGTGTGTATATATGTAGATATGCGCCTCCACTACCTAATCAAAGCACCGTGCAGTCCCTACATTGATGGATTGAAGGCCAGAGGTCCACATGACCATCATCATCTAATTCTTCCACAAACCATGAGGACTGATTGAGATCATTTATGTTAGGGAGAATGTCTAGTGGGGGCTGGGTGGTCTCATGGCCTCGGAACCCCTGCAGATTTAGTTTTTTTCTCCATCCCACTGGAATTTTTTTTTTTGTTTTATTTTTTTCTGTCTTCCCTGGCCATCGGACCGTACTGTATTCTTTGTTAATTAGTATTGCCCAATTTTTATATTTTTTCTTTTTTCTTTCTTCATCTTGCAAAGCACTTTGAGCTACATCATTTGTATGAAAACATGCTATACAAATAAATGCTGTTGTTGTTGTTGTAGTAAGTGAGTGTACATTCAAAAGGTGCATAAGGTGAGTAAAAAGCAGGGGACCATAAGTTCAGCCCTAGAGGGCCACAGTGCCTACTGTTTTTTGCTTGACACCAGAGGAGGAGGTAATTAGGATACACCATAAATGTAATGTAAAATGAAAGAAACGTACTGTAAATTTGCAGCATTTTACACAGCTGTATTTCAATGTCTATAAATTCACATCTTCTGAATGTTTATCTTGTCCTTTACAATCTGTTTCTTTTTAGCAAAATGTGATTAGGGTGAGATTGCGTTAATAAAACCAAGAGCTATGAGAAACTAGCTGTGAAAAAGGATATGTGTATGTGTGTGTGAGAGAGAGAGACAGGGGCACGGTAGAGATAGAGAAGAGAAAGAAACACAAAGCACAGATAGTTAAGATAGAGAAGAAAAAAATAGACACATGTTCACTCCTTCACTGTGACCTTATGCCATAAGAATGTCTAAAACAGTGCTGTATATGACAGTTTCTTCTGTAACATATTATAATCTGTTATAAAGTGTTATTACTCAAATAGTCTATTGTAATTTTGTACTGCAAGCTTACTGTTTTTTTGTAAATTATACACCTTATTGTTCTACCATAGG
This sequence comes from Polypterus bichir lapradei, assembly GCA_026402145.1. Taxonomy (NCBI): domain Eukaryota; kingdom Metazoa; phylum Chordata; class Cladistia; order Polypteriformes; family Polypteridae; genus Polypterus; species Polypterus bichir. The sequence goes on along the minus strand of JANRMT010062854.1, from coordinate 112,933,976 downwards.
AGAATGTTTTGCAGGCCACAAGAGCAACAGAATAAAGGATCAGGAGACATAATTTTAACAAAAGGACTAGCCAGGGTCAAAATATTCATAGTGACAATCCCCAGTGCATAAACAAACAAATCAAAGTCTTGAAGCCTACCTAAAACCTTGAGTGTGTCTTTACTCTCAAACAGTTTTAGAATGTACCCAGAAGCTGGGATGCTGACTGACTTACAATGCCAGCTTCAATAACGTCACGCTGCTGATGTCACATAATGCAACCTCAGAAGGAAGAGGTTTAGACAACAGACAACCATGTCTTACCAAGAGGTACACAAATGGTGGCACAAAAATCACATCATGGCAAACAAAAAAAAAAATACAATGACAAAAACAGATCATAAAACAAAAGTAAAAGTACACACTACATGACTCAAAACATTCCAAAAATACAAGGCCTCAAACAGAAATTTTTCAAGCCCACAAAAAATGAACAAAGTCACAAGAACCATAACACTTAAAAGGTAAGGAACCTTATTCAGGGCAGCCCTAAACATGCACCTGACTGAAGATATTAGGGGCACAGAGAATAGAAGTGCTGGGACCCTGAAATATAAAATGAACCAGAGACAGACCATAAAGCGCTTACATGTGATAGGTGAGGATCAGAGTACAGTATTTCCTAAGGCCACTGGCAGGCCATTTTATTTGTGCAATGTGCAAAAATGTGCAAAAAGTGCAATGGATGTTCTTGCAGCACCTATTCTAACTGTTATCAATAGTTCATTACTGCATGGCACAGTACCTGATGCACTAAAAGTGTCAGTCATTAAACCTTTACTTAAAAAGTCAGACCTAGACCCACACATACTAAATAATTATAGGCCTATTTCAAATTTACCATTTCTCTCTAAAATACTAGAAAAAGTAGTCGCCAGTCAGCTTCAGTCACACCTTATGCATTACAATTTATTTGAGAAATTCCAGTCTGGTTTTCGCACTGGTCATAGTACAGAAACTGCACTAACACAGGTTGTAAATGACATTCTGATATCCTCTGATGAAGGAAACTCCACTGTAATTATGTTATTAGACTTAAGTGCAGCATTTGACACCATTGACCATTTTATTTTACTGCACAGGCTAGAAAATGATGTTGGTCTTACAGGCCACGTGCTCACTTGGTTCAGTTCTTATTTATCAAATCGATTCCAATATGTACAGAAATGTGCTGACAGTACTCCATCATTATACACAGAAGTTCAATATGGTGTCCCACAGGGCTCAGTACTGGGACCTTTACTGTTTTCACTTTACATGCTTCCACTGGGATCTCTCATTAGGAAACATAATGTTAATTTTCACTCGTATGCAGATGACACCCAGTTATACCTTTCATTTAAATCAAATGAAGTTTCTCCGATGTTGTCTTTAATTAGTTGTGTTAGTGAATTAAAGGAATGGATGAATGAGAACTACTTGTCTTTAAATACAGATAAAACAGAGATGTTAATTGTTGGAGGGAATGACACTGATCACAGCAATATTTTGTCGACATTTAACTCAGTTGGAATCCCAATTAATTTTACTGAATCAGCCCGCAATCTAGGAGTTATCTTTGATTCTAGCATGTCATTTAAAGCACATATTACAAAGTTGTCCAAAACATGTTTCTTCCATCTTAAAAATGTTAGGAAATTAAGGTGCTTTCTAAATAAACAGGATTGTGAGAAATTAATTCATGCATTTATCTCTAGTAGGATTGACTACTGTAATGCGGTGTTCACTGGCTGTTCAAACTGTTCTTTATACAGCCTCCAGTTAATCCAAAATGCGGCTGCAAGAATTATTACAAGAACAAGAAAATATGAACACATAACTCCAGTTCTTAAATCCTTACACTGGCTCCCGGTTAAGTTTAGGGCAGATTTCAAAATCCTCCTTTTAACATATAAAGCATTAAATGGCCAAGGTCCGGCTTACTTGTCTGAACTTATCATGACTTACAAACCTGAGCGCACATTAAGATCTCAAGATGCCGGTCTGCTTATGATTCCAAGGATTAATAAAATAACAGTGGGAGGTCGAGCTTTTAGTTACAGGGCCCCTAAACTGTGGAATGGTCTTCCTGCTTCTATAAGAGATGCCCCTTCGGTCCCAGCCTTTAAATCCCGGCTGAAGACTTACTACTTCAGTTTAGCATATCCTGACTAGAGCTGCTGATTAACTGTACATACTGCATCTCTGTTGTTAGTCATTAGCACTAAAACATAAGTAACATGATAAGTATAATTGAATACTAACCCTCACCTATTCTGTTTCTGTTCTTGGTACTCAAATGTGGCAATTGGTGCCACGGCCAACCTGCCAAGTTGTTTGCCTGCCGATGGTAAAGTCATCCCTGGTGGAGGATCACAGGAATCATGGGAAAGAGGGGCCCTTTCATCGGATTGGCTGGCCGAGCAACGTTTCAGCCGTGGAATGGCCAAATGGGGAGGCAGCTTGACGGATGAGGTCTCCAGCACTCTAAAAATATCAAAATCTTATTATGTGATATCATCTACTGTTAAATTCTGCTCTGTACTTCTACAATTTTTATTATTATGCTGTATTAAGGATTTGTTCTGTTCTGTGTATTGTATTGTATTGACCCCCTTCTTTTGACACCCACTGCACGCCCAACGTACCTGGAAAGGGGTCTCTCTTTGAACTGCCTTTCCCGAGGTTTCTTCCATTTTTCCCTACAAGGTCTTTTTGGGAGTTTTTCCTTGTCTTCTTAGAGAGTCAAGGCTGGGGGGCTGTCAAGAGGCAGGGCCTGTTAAAGCCCATTGTGGCACTTCCTGTGTGATTTTGGGCTATACAAAAATAAACTGTATTGTATTGTATTGTATTGTATTTGTGCATGTCACCTGTTCATTGGAGTTGGGAGAGGATCTCTTTCCCTAAAATGGCCCCCGTGATGTGCAAATTATCAGCTGCAGAAATGAGAATACAGAAAAGATCTTCCAGTAGCTGAGCAAAGACGACAGACAAGTAGGAGGAAAGAGAGATGCAAGGACAGGGGAGGTTTAGTGAAAGATGGTAACCTAGCTGTTCTAATAGACTGATGTACTAACACCTGCTTAGCTTGGCAAGTACAACAGAAGTAGACAAAAAACTGTTAACACCTCTTTTGCAAATGGATTCTTCAACATGTTTAACAACATGGCTCAAATACCTTAGCATAAATATTTACTTTGGTTATTACCGCCTACACCTACCGATGAACTGTGGCACACCTCTTCTTAAGAACCACTGAATGCTGGTAGACACAGGTATAGTTTCAATTTATGTGTCTCAAGCAGACAAGCAGCTCTTTGGTTTCTAAAATAAATCTATTATTTTTTTTACTCTATAACATTTATTTGGTCGACAGAAAAGTGAACACGGCTTTATGAACATAATATATGCTGTTCACTGTTCACTAACCCTCTTTAACTCTATCAATTTGTGCCAAAAGTCCCTCATATCACAGTGAGTGTCTGTTACCTCTTTTCGTACACTCTCCTCTGCAAACTTTCTTTCTCCACCCTGACCACTCTGAACCTACAACAAACTAAAGCATACTTTGAACATGGCTTTGAATTATAACACATACTGTTCACACGTTTATATAGGAAAAGCCACATAAATCAAGATATACTTATTACCTGATAAGTAAATAATTTGAACAGTCACTGAAAAGCTTTTAACCATTAATGCTCACGTCAAGCTGAAGGAAAAAGAAAGTTTTGTGGTCTTTTTTACTGTTATTGTACGCTATGTTAACAGCTGTGGCAAAGATCATGGATTAAATATAGCAAATTAAAAGTCAGTGGATTTACTCAACATGAATAAGTTTCACATTCTACATCCTGTGGCTTCCTCAAATTACTAATTATTAACACATCTATCATAACAAGGTTTACCTCCTATGACCTACTAGAATTGTTGAAAGTATCAAAATGCAGCATCAATAAATGTCAATTTTAACATTATGAAATTACTTCAATACTCATTTTTCATGGTCTTGATTCTACAGCCTACAATACGATTGTACTATAAGTTTGTTCTGGCCTTTAACAATTTAGCCTCTTAAACTATCGTCGGTATAGCTAGATTTGCAGCCACTCACAGGTGTTAATAAGTTGGCTACTTCAGCGGCATCGGAACCTTCACCAGCACACTTAATTTACAAAGTGCGCAGCTGGAGTGGCATCTGGAAATACTTTGGTTTTGTAGCAAATTGGGGCCAGCAAACCAAAAGACACATGCAAGTCTGTATGCAACATTTGCTACCACACAATACCAACTAATGGGTCCAAGACAATTGATTTAGCCAAACACCTGAAGGGTTGATACACCAGACAATACAATGAATGTCGTGATGCATCTTATTTCTAAATTACGGACACATTAATAAGTATAAATCTGTAAACTATTGCATTTGAAGTAGAGGTATGACGTTTATTTTTTACCACAGATTAAAACTCTTTTTGTCACCACTTAAATGTTTAATGCATCAAATCAGGGGTCTGCAATTATTTTTCCCTGTGGACCAGTTTTATTTTGCTCTGTTCATTCAGGGGCAATGCTCTTTAGCACTAGACCTCCGTCACAACCAAGATTTTTAAAGCCACACCAAAAAGTCTGCTGCCATACTACGTTACTTCTTTTCTTACATGCGATTTTAAAATTATACTTCATCACATTTAGTATATCGTGTAAAGCACTAAAACATTTTAGTGCCAGTGCATTGGGAGAGACAAAGGTGTGTGCAAGTTGTCTCCCCCGCCCTTCAACGCTGTTGGTATCCCGGCCAGGTAAGGTTCCCAAAGAGTGCCCTTCACACGGGTAACGCCTATGCTTATTTTAGTATTATGAGCCAACTAGGGCTGCAACTAATGATTATTTTGGTAGTCGACTAATTGTTCAATTTTTTTTCGATTGGTCGATTAGTCACGATTATTTCATGCCTGACTATTTTGATGCCTGCGACCTGTGGTTGCACATCCTGTTCTGGGCTCCAGTGCATGTCTTACCTCATCTGCTCACGTCTGTGAATGTCACCCTGATGTCTCTGCATTAACACGATTAAAATTAATAATAATCAAATTAAAATAACCAGTGAAACATATGAATTTGAAAATAATCAGATGTTTTTACATTAGTGTGACCATCAGAATAAAAAAGAAATACATTAAACAATACAAACTAAAGTGCACATAGTCTTTAAACACAAAAAGTGTATTTACCTTAACCAAAAATGGCCACTGGTGTGTCTTAAAGTCCAAAAGCTTAAATAAAGCTTCAATTCAAATAAAATACAACAATAATATACAGTTTATAGAAGATTACGTTCATATATTCCTGATTGCAGTGCAGGAACGTGAGCATTTCGACATGCTCTGGTGTGAGGCTGGCTCCCTTCTTTGAGACAATGTTTCCAGCTGCTGAGAAGAGACGCTCAGAGGGAGTAGAGGTAGCAGGAATACATAAGAATGATTTTGCAGACAGAGAAAGATGTTTTAATCATCACACTCTGAAAGAAAAGTGTTGTAGTTTATCACATCATGTACTACCTGTATATTATGCCAAAATAAAAAAAATGGAATAAAATATGTAACAAGGTAACTAATGCCAGCACACCGGAGCCAAGTATATTCGGAAAAGTATATTTGTTGAACGCCGCAAACAGCTAGAGTCGGTTTCCAGTGCAATTTGGAAGCACGCCGAAGCTGAGTAAATGCGGCAACATATATTCAGCAACGTACAGTACATTCATTGAACTCCGCAACCGACTAAATTTGTTTCTCAGTGCCATTATCCAGCATGCCGGAGCTGATCAGTCAGTGCCGTATATTCATTGAGCAGCCAGCTCACGACCACTGCCGGCCCAGGCAGAATTGCAGCAACACTGTTTCTGCGATTTAGCCGCTGCACTAAACGAGCCTGCAATCATCAGCATTTACCCCTGTGTGTTTGCATGCATCCAGTTCAGGCACAGTTGGCTCGGTGATATACTGAATTTGATCAATGACTTCAGTTGCATGTTAAACATATAGTAATAGATTGTTGCAGTAGTTTATTTTTATAGTTTTTACAGTTCATTTGCAGTGTGTAAAATGATCAGTGTTGCAGTAATTGTGATGCTCTTTGCATGAAAAAAAAAAACGTGTTCCGTTAAAATTTCACATTTTCTTTGTGAATTGTGATGTTTACTTAAAAAGTGCAGCTAAAAAGTATTTGGTGTCCAGGGGTGCATTAACCCCCAAGTATGTGTCGGTTTAAGGGTTACCTATCATTGTCAAAACCTTGATATACACATTATAGTACAAACATCAACGTTAACATGTGATACTAACTTTACTCGCTAAAACCTACTTCTTGAGAGACGGTGGCATCACAGCTCCAGGATGCTTGCATTGGTAGGACTGTGTGCGTCTTGACAAACAATAACAAATGATACTGCTCACAGACATTCATGTAGTGCATTGCAGTTACAAAAACCAATGTAGTTCTTTGTGACTGGAGCCTCTTTTGAAGGTTCTGTTTATGACGCGTCGACAATAAAAAATCCGCATCGACGATTTTTTTGTAGTTGACGTCTGCAGCCCTAGAGCCAACCATATTTAAATTTTTCTTTTTCAATAATTACTATCATTTTATCACTTTTTTACTTTAGTTGGTTACTTAATTAGTCTGGTTCCCCTATCTGGGTCAGTTTCTGCCTTGCATCTTATGCTGCCAAGTGTAAAGAGTACCTCAGAAAATGGCAGAATAAGTCTTGTTATGCTGTTCATGGCACTTTATTGTGCATTCATATGGACATGCTTTTGTGCGATGGCCTGGGCCTTTAAATATACGAGGGGAAGTCAAAAAGTAAAGGGATTTTTTTAATTTCTCTTTTCAGAGTTTGGTAGCACTGCTCGTATCCAGCGCTGAATGAGTGTAATCGCCAACACTTCTATACAACGTGTAACTCTTATTCACGCGTTATTCGTTGGAGTGTAGCAGACCATTAAACATGACAGCTCCATTGTCGATCTGCACCAAAGAGGAAATGAGGGCAGTGATTCGCTTTTTGTTTGCGGAAGGTGTTAAACCTGCGGACATTATTCGACGAATGCAAGCACAGTATGGTGAAAACTGTTTATCGCGAAGCAAGATCAATGAATGGATACAGCGCTTCAAACAGGGAAGAACTTCTTTATGTGACGAAGAAAGATCGGGCAGGCCATCAACGTCAACCACTGAGGACAATGTGATAGTTGTTTGATGCAGTGCAAAATTGGTTGCAGATGCAACCGAAAAACTTTTTTTCCGACGGAATCAAAAAACTTGTGAAACGTTGGGAAAAGTGCATTGAAGTCCAGGGAGGTTATGTAGAAAAATAAGGTATGTTTCACATTTCTATCATTAGAATAAATGCCCCTTTTCTCAAATGTCCCTTTACTTTTTGACTTCCCCTCGTACATTGGGTTTAAAGACTGCAAGAACACCTTAAGCTGCTAGGGAACATTCTTCTGTAGAGGCCTCACGAGTTTTACAAGAAATTCCATTGTCCAGAAATGGCCCATTGTTTCAAGTTTAGGTGAGGTCAGGAGACCTCAATTGGACTTAGAAAGAACCAAAGGCTGGAGGTGACGAGAAATGCCAGGAAGGTGTCTTTAGGAGTGTTTCTGTGCACTATATACTACAGGTAAGTGCTTTGGGCACCCCACGAGCTACTTGGAGATAACAGTCTCTTCGAGGATTGTCCACTGGGGATGAAGTTGTCTGTTTTTCCTTCTCTATTTATTGCATTATGTACTCCTTGTTTTAAAACTTCCATATTAACACAACCATTCTTTTTTTTTACGTTTTCACTTTCTTTGGCACTTTTTGGGTCCAGGAATGGCTCACGATCATCCTCCTAAAGTCCGCACAGTATAGCATCCAGATCCTTATAACCCTGAAAATGTATTTATTATATATACTACAGGTAAGTGCTTTAGGCACCCCACGAGCTACTTTGAGATAACAGTCTCTTTGAGGATTGTCCATTGGGGCTGAAGTTGTCTGTTTTTCCTTCTCAATTTATTGCATTATGTACTCCTTGTTTTAAAACTTCCATATTAACACAACCATTCTTTTTTTTTACGTTTTCGCTTTCTTTAGCCCTTTTTGGGTCCAGGAATGGCTCACGATCATCCTCCTAATGTCCACACAATATAGCATCCAGATCCTTATAACCCTGAAAATTTATTTAATATATAAATAATAAAACATATTTTATAAATTTTGATTTATCACGTCTTTAACTTACTTTCCATTGCAGCTATTTTCTTTATAATTTTGTTTTGCATTATAGATGTGTTTGTTAAAGCACCTTGTGATAATGAGTTCCCTGAAAGGAATTACATAGAATAAAACCTGGTTGAAAGTGAAAAGGTACCCTAAGATACCCAGCTTAAGTAAATCTTTATTTTTTAATGAAAAGTCATACTGTACATAATGTAAGTGATGACACTAAAGCCAATGTCACATAATACGACTTCTACTGTAGTCATGGAGTATGTCAGATTTGTTGACTACAGTTGCTGATTGCATCACTAGACCATGTTAGTCTACGTAACTGAAAATCATTAGCTATGTCACATTTAATGACTGCATCCTGACCTTCCAACACAATCATGCTAGATAGACCCTTTTTGATTAAGCCAACAGGATGCTACATGACAAATGTCGTGCTACATTATGTGTTAACAGTCACAGAACGTTTGGCCTCAATCTTTGCCCTTTCTTCTTTTATTCCATTCTGTAGTGGTATTTAAACATAACATATCAGATAATTAAGCCTCTCCTCTGTTTGCAAAGTCCAAAACACACACATTTTTTTTACTCCTTGACACTGCATTACGTGCATTGAACTTCCAGATGAGCATTCGTTAGTTGTCAGCTCTCATGCACACTGTGCCAACCCCACGACTAAAGACAAAATCAAACCTGTTTGATTTGATTGGAGAACATCATGGATTAAATGAATGAGTCACTAGGCATGTCACATTATCAACTGGCTTCACATTAAGCAACTGTCTCCAACTCACTAAGATTATGTGGAAATGTCACATAATATGACGTGGCCTTAAGCAGTGTCAGAGACAGGACATGAAGAAGTATCAGGAACATCCACCCATCCATCCATTATCCTCTGCTGGAGCCAATCCCAGCCAACACAGGGCACAAGGCAGGAAACATGGATCAGTGAAACAGGCAGACTCCAGAAATGCATGTGCAGTTATCAGATTTACTTGAGTAAAAACGTTACAAATAAATTAATGCAGTAACGAGGGGATGTTGCAGCCTCCACCCCCCACCCCCCTTTCTGGACTCCAACAATGTACACCAGTACCAGTACAAATACAACAGTACCACACTACACCAAGAGGGGGTGCAGTTGCTTACTCTTTCTCCCTTTACCTACACAGTCTCAAAGATTACCAGGATGCCGACCAATGTCACTTCCTTTATGTCCAAGAAGTTTGACCCCACTATTTAACACATCAACACTTGAAGTGGCCATTGCACTTTTGGACCCGCAACCGAGACAGATCTCCTTAGAGCTCTATTATTAGCAGTACCCAATTGTGGCTGTAGTCATTTTTGACTAGTCTCATTTTTCTTATTTCTTTTCATTATCAGTCTCAAAAGATTTTTCACAAAGGGGACACACCAACACTTTATCCTTGCTTCATTTATTATTCATATAGCCAGTTGCTGGAGAAGATACAATTTGCTTCAGCATCTTCCTCTCCAATCCACCCATTTCCCTCTTTAACTCTATCAATTTATGTGAAAAGTCACTCATATCATAGTGTCTGTTGCCTTTTATCACACATTCTCCTCTGCAAACCTTCCTGCTCCACCCTCATCACTCTGAACCTTCAACAAACTAAAGTACATTCATGAATATTCATAGACCACTACTGCCTGAACAACACTAGAAAGAAAAGAACAGAAGTGAAGCACAAAACTCAGATTATGGGCCCCCAAACTCAGCTGCCCATGCCCCCCTCCCTCGGTGTTCCACACTCTTTAGCAGCGCATAATGCTACACACTCCTATAAAGAAACTACAAGGCAAGCTAAAACTACCTAACAAAATTATATCTTTGCAAAATACAACCAAATAAGGAAAAGGCAAAACAAACAAAGCAATGAAGTGCTCCTTCACATCCCTGAAGCTGAAAATTCATACTTAAAGTAATGACAATAAGAAGTATCAAAATGAAGCTTGTCTTTTCTTGATGACATGACTGGATCAGTCTAAATTTCATTATAAAATGAACTTAAAAGTAGATGTAACCAGGCCATGAAAAATTGCTGAGTATATGGCAGGTTCACAGATAATAATTACTCTCTTCAGAGCTAGCAAAAACACTGCTGAAGTGCCCTTGACTTACTTTTCCTTCCATCCTACAAAATTACACATTTTCAACTTACAAAAAATAAACCAAAAACATAGTTTTTTGAACTGCCTTACCTTTTTCCAAGGGAACTTTTTTGAGCATGCATCAGGCAAGAACATTTTCAAACTGCCGATAACTACATTTCTTCTACGGTTAGTTTTAATCTGGATGCCTTCTAGGAGAATAGGGTATTATAGAGAGGTTGGAGAAGCGACAGCTATAGTCAGTCAAGTTAAATAGGGGATTGGCGATTATGATTATTTCAGCTGCTGTTAATCCATGGTTAGAAACAGAAAACAGTGACAAGCAGAAAACAGAAGCAGACAAGATCATCATTTGGAAACAAGATGACAGTCAAATGAGATTCTACAGAAAACTTTCGCTCTCCAGGCTCCCATAATCAAGTGACTGCAAAATAGACAAAGCTTCCCAGAAAGAGTCAACGGGAAGTGTTGCCAAGGTCAGACTGTAGGTGGTGATAGTGACAGAAAGCAGGAAATAAATGGAAGACGTGGTTAAAGGTCATGACACATCTACCACAAGACTGTGTAGTCACTTAGCTGCAGGGGTCAGAAGCTCCTAATCCTAGTTGGATTTCTACATCTCTACTCTTGGGAAACTTTAGAAAATAAAACATTTTTTATTATTGCATATTGCATTTTTACAAGTTTTGGTCACACTTATAATAAATGATAAGTTTGGTATTTATCAAGACAGTAATTTTTTCATTAGATCAGGTACTTACTTGTATTTGTGTTGGGAGATTGTGTTCTTAAGTATTAAAAATTACAAAAAAAATACAATGTTTGATTTGTAGTTTAAAATGGGATCTATGAGGCATTGGTTGAAACATAAGCCTTACACCTTACCGAATACTTCCACTTTAAAGTAGTAAGTAAAATAGCATGAAATAATGCACATGACTGAAGCGGTTTACAGCATCATTGCTTCTTCTTAGTGGGACATATCGTTTGTATAAATTGACAGTTTATTTGGCTAAATCTGAGGAAAACATTACAACAACAATAACTGATGGATGTGAAGAGCGTAGTTTAATTTTTTTTTATAAATGGCTGAATCTTATACAAATATTTTTTACTCAAAAACAATATGGATACACTATTTCAGAATATGTGTGCAATTCAAGCATTAATCAATACTTGAGAATATTCTTGGCTTGTAAATGGATGTATTCTTTTTAAGACTTTCATTATTGCTTTTGGACAGTTGGCACAAAAATGGCACTTTAAACTGCAAGGACGGACACATAATTTTTCAAAATTTATATAAAATACTTCAAAAAATAATGTCCACTTGAAAAATACTGAACTTGTCCTTTAGAGCAGTCAGATTCTTCAAAAACCACAATAAAATGTAGTGTGATACATCAGACACAGAATTATCTAGTATGTCCTCAGTATACAGTATGTTTACCTTTATATGAAAGAGCATTTCATTTTATTAGCCCTAAATCAGCAGTCGACTTCCCTGTTTTGTGGTCCGTCCCTTAATCCGTTTTTTAAATGCTCTTAGTTCAAAACAGGATATGAGTTAGAGGAGCTAACTCAGCAGGATTAAGGAAAAGACAAATACAAGTCCTGAAAAGCATACAGGTTTATGGTTGCATATACTCACACTATTACTGTGACAATTTACAACAAAGTGTTACTTAGGTCTTGAACAGTTTGAGTCTGGATATTCTCTTAAGTGTATGCCACATTGAAAAGATTGATTGCAATTCAGATTGTGGATCGTGATATGATTTTTTGGAAAGATCGTCCACCCCTAATTTGACTAATCAAGTTTTCAAATTTATGTAGGATTCATTATCCCTTCGGCAAGCTACTTGGAAAGGGGTTGCGAGCTACCGGTAGCTCGCGAGCGACATGTTGGAGACCCCTGGTCTATGGCTACAAATTAAAATTGGTCTATGAGACTGATCTGTCAAGAACCTTTATCTTGCAAAATTCTTTCAGCTCTCTACTGATAAAATAAATCACTCACAGTTTTGACAAACAGCATCATGCAGTTTTCTACTATAAACACATTTTTGCTGAAGAAAATCAGTAAAACAATTTACTGAAGTATTACTGCTAATTTTTGTGCATATTGATTGTGACTTTTAAAGAGAGTTCTCTCTGTGCCCGTGTGTTTTTTTTCTAAGCACTACAGATTACTCAGATATGCTAAAAATATGCAGATTACGTTAGCTGGCAAATATGAGTAATTATGGTCATATGACAGATTGATGGCCATCTCTGGCCTACTCCTGCTATTATCACGCTGTCAGAATAGGCTATGGCTCCTTGCAATGAAAAAGTGAGCTCAGTTATTACAAGGACCATGAAATAACAGCTTTTTTCAAGTTCATTGACAATTTCACAAATGGATTTAGAACTGACTCGACCACTCCAGGACATCAACATTGGTGTTTCTAAGTAATTTCTGTGCAGCTTTGTCCTTATGCTTAGGGTTGTTGGAAAACATATTGTCTCTCAAGAGGCAGATTTTCTGCAGAATACATTACATTACAAGCCTTCCCAGGACCTGCTACAAAGAAGCTACCTCACAACATGATGTTGCTATCACCATGTCTCATGGTGAGGATGGTGTGTTTTTGATAATGTGCAGTCTTTGGAATACGGCAAACATGGCATTTAGTCCACTGGCCAAAAAGTTCACTTAGACAACAGAACCTTCTTCCAGCTGACTTCAGAATTTCTCAAGTGCCTTCTGGCAAACTCTCTGTACTTTGTATTTTTGTTTATTTTATTTTTTTTAAACAGCAACTTTCTGTTTAACACAGAAAATTGTGAAATACTTTGGCAATAGTTGTTGTATCCACAGTCTCTTCAATCTTATCCACTGTAGCTCGTAACTCCTTCAGAGTTATCATAGTTATCTTGGTGGCCTTCCTCACTGGTGTTCTTAATGCACGATCAGTCAATATTCGTGGATGGCCTGCTCTAGACAGATGTACAGCCTTGTCATACTCTTTCCATTTTTAATGATTGATTTAACTAGACTCCAAAGCATATTGAGTGACTTGGATCATTTCTTGTATCTATCCCCTGCCTTATGCAGTTCAATCACTTTTTACAGAGTTGTTTAGAGTCTTCTTTTGTGTTTATTGGGTAGGTTAAGGCCAAGCTACTGACTCACCACAAGTTCCACATTTTAGATAAGGTGGATGTATACTATAATCAGATTAAGCCCTTTGACTACAGACAGATAATCTCCACTGAACTAATGCACAGGTTATGATTTAGGAGTGTCACATTAAAGGATGTGAATACATATATGATCGATTATTTTATGTTTTATATTTGTAATAAATATGGATTAATTTGTAGAGATTTGTTTTCAATTTACATTAAAGCTAGTTTTTCAGTTAACCAGTGCTAAATTAAATCAAGTATTATTCAATGTGGTATAACAATAAAATGTGTCAACTCCCAAGGGGGGATATACTTTTTATAATCACTGTATACATCTCCACTTAGTCACACATTCCAGCTTGTGGTTGCCCTACCTATTGTAGCAGTAGGGGGCACTATCGCTCCCTTGAACCCTCAGGTACCACGCCAAACACCAGGTAAAAGTGCTACAATAAATATTTTTATTATAATAATGTGCACTAAGCCCCCTCCACTCCACACTACTCATAAATAAACACAATACTCCAATCATAAATTAATCCTCCACTCCCAGACGCTTTGCCCTCCTACCACCCAGCTCAGCTCATTGTCTGGGAGTTCCCATGGTCCTTTTATAGTTCCCGACCCAGAAGTGTTCTCATCCTTTAGTCCATAATTCCTTATCACTTCCGGGTCAGATAAAAGTCCTTTTTTCTCACCCCGGAAATACATCATTCCTTCCGTTCATATGACTTGGAAGTACTTCCGGGGCATAGGGCAAATAACACTCCCCAAGCCTCCCTATAGCGGCTCCTGGTGGCCCCCATGGTATCCAGCAGGGCTGTCCATAAAAACTACAATGTCCATGACGCTCCGCTGGAATTCGGAGACCTTCCATGCTGCTGTGAGGGCTCCCTCTGGCGGCCTGGGGGTATTGGCCGTGATACAAAGCCAGCCATGGACCACACTATGTAAAGCTATATGGGAGAAAGGTTTAGTATGCAGTGCTTGTTTATGATTGACTGCCGCTGCCCAATAATCCGTACCCTAAAGGGAGATTGGTCAGACGATGGACTTATATATCTTCACCTGGAGGAAGTTGGGCATTCTACAGTCACAAAGGACGCCCATGACCTGGCGCCATTTCACGCTTGGGTGGCGAGAGGAGTCGCTGTCTGATGAGATAAGTGAGTCAAGGTATTTGAAGTCAGTTACTTTGTTGAAGTCTTTGTTATCCATCCACACATATGGGTCCAGGTGTCTGCCAGCCATATTTCATGTATTCCATCTTTTTGATGTTGAGCTGAAGTTTGTTTTCTTCCAGTTGGTCTTTCTATCACTGTGTGATTGCTTCAAGCCCTTGGTGTGTTTCCTCCATGAATAGGACATCATTGGCGTATAGGAGTGTCCATGGAATCTCCATGTGAATGTCTTTAGTTGAGGCGTCCATACAGTGGATGAATATTAGCAGAGACAGGGCCACTTCTTGGTGGAAACTAATGTAGATGTTGAAGGGCAGCCAGGTCACACTGTCATAGAGGAGCTGGATCTACCTCACGTAAACCTCTGGGACGCCATGCAATCAGAGGGCGTACCAAATGAGCTCACAGGGGACTCAGTTGAAGACCTTTACCTGCAATGACCCTAAAGTCAACCAAGCCACCTGCCAATCCTTCACCCAAACAAAAGATTGACTCAAACAAGCAGCAAAAGAGTAACCAATCTATCAATACATTTTTTTTAATCTGCTTGATTCAGTTTTAATCCTATCCCAGCAATATTGGGTTTATAACAACAACCAGCCATTAAGTGAGGAATCAGTCCATTAAATGACACATGCACAAATACAGAACACAAGCACAAGGGACAAATTTTGAACTGACAATTAACTTAGTAGACAAATCTTTGTAATGTGAGTGGAAAATTGAGTACTTGAAGGAAAACCCACAAAGACACAAGAAGAACATGTACAAACCACATCAAATTCAAAATATGGAGTCCTGAGCTTGGAAAAAAGAAGTGCCAACAGTGAAATAACAAGTGCAAATTGTTCTGCTACTAGATCTAAAAAGAAGGACAATAAAAAAATCAGTACACTCTCCGAAGTACATTACAGCTCTTCAGCTTAAAATGTTCTCTATAAAAAAAACATGTCTAAACGGGTTGCGAGCACAATATTCACAAGTTATAAAAAATACATGCATGTTAACTTTAAAATTAAAAGTGCAAGCAATTCAAATGACAAGCTCAGGGCTACACAGTACTGTAAATCAAGAGAGGAAGTAAAATATGCCTACTGTGGTATCTCAAGGACTTTACTGATTTAATCTGTTTCCTATTACAATGTCCAGCATGCATTTATGATATTGCAGAATGCCTGAGAAGGGGAGGACAGCCAATTGACCTAGTTAGGCTTAAATTTACTAATGAAACATGACAGTGAAATTCTTACTTGCGTGTCTTCCACAGACAGTAATAAACCATACATAAGTGCAGTATTACATATTTTAGATGAGAGGCCCGTCATGCAGTTATCTATGGGTGGCTGATAGTCCCTGAATATCATTATGTAAGTGCCGGTGGCCCTATGCCATTTTCCAGAATGAAGGAGAGAGAAAAGTGACTATACAGAATGGCTGATGTCTTTACTAATACTGCTAGCCTCCAAGTCATCATAAATTTGACTATACAGTCAGAACCCCTCTTAATTCTTTGGATTTTTGTTTATCATTGGCTGACCTTTCAAAGTAGCAACTTCCCTTTAATATATGACATGCCTTATGGAAACAGTAGTATTTCAGCAGTGACATTAAATTAATTGGATTAACGGAAAATCTGCAATATGCATCAGAACAAAATTAGACAGGTCCTAAATTTGGGCACCCCAACAGAGATATTACATCAAAACTTAGTTGAGCCTCCTTTTGCAAATAAAACAGCCTCCTACTGTATAGCCCTTGGTGAGTGTATGGATTCTGGATGGAGGTATTTTTAACCATTCTTCCATACAAAATCTCTCCAGTTCAGTCAAATTTGATGGCTGTCGAGCATGGACAGCCTGCTTCAAATCATCCCATAGATTTTCGATGATATTCAAGTCGGTGGTTGTGACGGCCATTCCAGACCATTGTACTTCTCCATCTCCATGAATGCCTTCGTAGATTTTGAACTGTGTTTTGGGTCATTGTCTTGTTGGAATATCCAACCCCTGCGTAACTTCAACTTTGTGACGGATGCTTGAACATTATCCTGAAGAATCTGTTGAATATTGGGTTGAATTCATCTGACCCTCGACTTTAACAAAGGCCCAAGTCCCTGAACTAGCCACACAGCCCCACAGCATGATAGAACCTCCACCAAATTTGACAGTAGGTAGCAGGTGTTATTCTTGGAATGCGGTGTTCTTCTTCTGCCATGCAAAGCGCTTTTTGTTATGACCAAGTAACTAAATTTTTGTCTCATCAGTCCAAAGCACTTTGTTCCAAAATGAATCTGGCTTGTCTAAATGAGCATTTGCATGCAACAAACAACTCTGTTTGTGGCGTGAGTGTAGAAAGGGCTTCTTTCTCATCACCCTGCCATACAGATGTTCTTTGTGCAAATTGCGCTGAACTGTAGAACGATGTACAGATACACCATCTGCAGCAAGATGTTCTTGCAGGTCTTTGCAGCTGATCTGTGGGTTGTCTGTAACCATTCTCACAATCCTGCTCATATGCTGCTCCTGTATTTTTCTTGGCCTGCCAGACCTGAGTTTAACAGCAACTGTGTCTGTGGCCTTCCATTTCCTGATTACATTTCTTACAGTTGAAACTGACAGTTTAAACCTCTGAGATAGCTTTTTGTAGCCTTCCCATAAACCATGATACTGAACAATCTTTGTTTTCAGATCTTTTGAGAGTTGCTTTGAGGATCCCATGCTGTCATGCTTCAGAGGAGTGTCAAAGGGAAGCACAACTTGCAATTGACCACCTTAAATACCTTTTCTCATGATTGGACACACCTGTCTATGAAGTTCAAGGCTTAAAGAGCTAATCCAACCAATTTGGTGCTGCAAGTAATCAGTATTGAAGCAGTTACATGCATTCAAATCAGCAAAATTACAAGGGTACCCAAATTTTTGCACAGCCAGTTTTTCACATTTCATTTAATTTCATACAACTAAATACTGCTTCACTAAAAATCTTTGTTCAGAAAACACCCCAGTACTCAGATGTACAGACTGCAAAATCAAAACAATTATAATATTAATAATTAAAAGTCACACACAGCAGATTGTTTCCCTAGACCTGAGCATCATTTTGTAAATACTATAATGAAAAGTGTCTTCTTGAAACCTATTCCCAAATAGTCCAAAATCAGGGCTCTGCCCTCAACACCACCAAGTAAGACTATTTCTTAAATCTACTTCTCTGGATTTCCATTTTCAAATGTAATACATTTTCATGGTATTTCTTTACTGAAAGGCATGTAGCTGTGCCAAATTATTAAGTTAATTATCACCCTGATGTCCAATATTCCTTCTTTTCCAACCAATGAATCATAATATCTTTCATAAAGCACTTAGCACATCAATTTACATTACACAGAACTATGAACTGGCTGTCTGTATAAAATCAGATATACTATGAAATCTTAGCAATTATAATCATTGCACATAGTAATTTACAGTAGCCTAATGAATAAACATAGCTCAATCGGGCCGTCACCCAGGAGAAACTGCAAATGCTTCTGGTAGAGATTAAAAATAAATTTGCTAATCTTAGTAGTCAATGAACAGTAGATATGAACAATAAATACAACTTATAGAGAAAATGTATATATATGGCTGCAGTGGGCTGGTGCCCTGCCTGGGGTTTGTTTCCTGCCTTGCTCCCTGTGTTGGCTGGGATTGGCTCCAGCAGACCCCTGTGACCCTGCAGTTAGGATATAGCGGGTTGGATAATGGATGGATAGTATATATATATGGTGTCAAGCAAAATACAATGCACGATAAACTTTGCGTCATAAAGCACCTCATTGATAATGGCAATGGCAATGGTAATATTGCCTGTGACACAAGACCATACGAGCAGATGCCATTATGCTCCAATGCAGTGTTTAAAGCCCTGGAGATAATTATTCTTCAGGCACAGACATAAATAAAGGACTTTGGGGTTGACAGGAAACATACTAAACCCCAGCCAAATAAGTAAGAACAGAAAAAGCTGATAATTTATCCATAGTCCACCAGGTTTAATAAGACCATTCTAGCCTTGTAGTCTCGGATTAGAATCTCAAAGATTGTTTGTGACATGAGTTTAATTGTTGGGAGGAAGAGAGAACAAAGAGAAGGTAAAGGAGAAAGAAAGAAGAGATGTAAAGATCTCAATGGAAAGATTCTTTATGTACTCCATATATCAGGTGTGGATGAAGATTTATAATTGCACTTTATAATTGCATTTGTCCCCAGTACCATATAACCTTCCATTATAACATGTTTTAATAACAGTAAGTTTTGGGCTCCACGATCTTAATTAGATCAAACTGGAAGTGCTCCATACAGTCTGATATATATTAACTTTAGTGTATTTTAGCTGTACTGGACACATCACATTCCATACTCTGGTTGTAATCAGACCAAACACTATTTGCTAAGCAATACAATGAGTAAAAGAAACTGCATATTAATGTAAGCAGGCATTTTCTCCAAATGGGTAACTGTCAACTTTATGCAATGGTTAACATCAATATAAATTCATAGTTTACTGCATTGTTAGGTATAGTTATTTAACTATACAAGCCTAAAGCAAATATTAGGATTTACTGAGCACCAGTTTTAGATACTTTTACAAACACAGTAAAATGCTATTTTAAAACAGATTTTTACATTATGAATACAAGAGAATGGACTAGTTGTTTTTGTGTATGTTTGCACAAATAAACAAGCACAAAGAGCATGAATGAGTATAAAAATGTTTTAAAAACTTTTGATAAATTCACAACTTATCATGATTAACAACAGGGAAGTGGCTTTGGCATCCCTGTAAATAAGACAGCAGTTAAATAAATTCTTCTATAACTATAAACTACTTTATAATCCTCTTTTTACACAATCAAGACACAAGATACATCTGCTTCACTTAAGAATACAAAATGATCCACAAAGAGAGTCTATGCTTAATGAAATGAAGTGACCTTGAAATATCTTAGAATTTACTTCATAATAAGCAGAATCTCAAAACACTTTATAAAGCAAAATAGTACATTACAATACAAACTGACAGAAAAATCAACTGGCAATTTACTTGGAACAACACATGTAATACTTACCAACACTTGCTCCATCCATTCATTTTTCACAACTGCTTTTTTAATAATGGGTCACAGGGAGTCAGAGAAAGTATATCCCAGGAGAACTACAGGCCACAGTTCTAGATAGAGGACCAGCCCATAACAAAGCATACCAAAACTCAATTTTACCAGTCCAATTTACGTTTATTTACGTTTATCCTAACCTGTATGTCAGTTGGCATTCACCTGAGAATGTGAAGAAATTCATGAAGACACAAGAAGATCTCAAAACAGACAATGATTATGCCTGAGATTTAAACTTGTCCTCCAATTGTTTGTTTGGGTGAGCAACGACTAATAGGCATTGGCATTACTTAGGATATAGTTTTTATCTTTATAAATCCAATATACCCCCCACAACCAATGCACTAAAATCCCTAAGTCTATGTGTCTATCTGGCTGTCAGGCTGAGCCCATAAAGAAATGAAAATTCAGACTGACAGATACCGTCCAATATCTCCTACTTTACTACAATTAAGCATTTCAATGTACTCTGTGGGTGGCATGGTGGCACAGTGGTAGCGCTGCTGTCTCGCAGCTAGGAAACCCGCTTCCCAGGTCCTCCCTGTGTGGAGTTTGCATGTTCTCCCCGTGTCTGCGTGGGTTTCCTCCGGGTACTCCAGTTTCCTCCCACAGTCCAAAGACATGCAGGTTAGGCGCATTGGCGATTCTAAATTGTCCCTAGTGTGTGCTTGGAGTGCTGGTGCCCTTCCCGGGGTTTGTTTCCTGCCTTGCTCCCTGTGTTGGTTGGTATTGGCTCCAGCAGACCCCTGTGACCCTGTAGTTAGGATATGGCAGGTTGGATAATGGATGTGTGTACTCTGCACATGGGACAATTTATTTGAAAATAAGTTACACTAAAATGTGTGACTTCATTAGACAGGGACTTCTGCTTTGGGAGGACGTATGTAACAATGTATGCAATATAACAGGCAAGAGATTAAATCATATTTTGACTGCAAAAAGGAAATACCATACTGTTTTAGAGACTGAAATGTACACTGTTCCCATCATACAATAACAAGGTTACATTAAGGTAGAACATTTTTATAAAACTGACTTCCTAAATGAATGTGATTTACTATACTTCTGTGAGTTGTAGGAAAATAAAAATATTTCTACTTTGTAAAGAAGTGTGCAGTTATTAAAATGAAGACTGTATTTTTTTTTCTCATGCACTCTAATCCTATATACTTCATAAAGCTTCTTGTGGTAATAACGCTAAAATAAAAGACATACAGTATAAGAATTAACTGATTTAAATGACTATGTTTTTTCACCTACATCCCTAACATGTGTAGCTTAGGTTTATTGACAGTTCTTACCATTATCTCATTATGATAATGGCACTATGGATTCTTGCAAGGGACTGTCTCTCCATTATGAGTTGGTTCCTCCCTTGCGCCAAATGCTGGCAGGATAGGCTCCATTCCCAACTGGACTAAGCAGTTTGATACTAACAGAACCAGCCTATCATTTCAGTTGAAAATATAACTGATAAACCATGAAACACAGAAGATATGGTGGCACAGTAGTCACCACAGTTGATTACATCTCAAAGGACTAGTGACACTAGATTTAACTGGTGGGCCAGAATGACTGGAATTGGTTTCTACCTTGTGCTTCAGGCTGCCAGAAAAGACTAAGGTGCCAAAGTGAAACTAGATGTTTTAAAGCAGAACTGAAAATGGATGAAACAAACAAGTACATAAATGGGCCATCATTAGTAATGCCCATTCAAAAATAAATTGAGGTGTGAAACCCAACTTAATATTTCCTGTACCAAAATGGTAATATTTTTAACACAGTTCTGTTTTTGGACCAACTGCTAAATAAAATAACCCAACATAACACGTGTGTTTCTGAAATTTTATAGGAGGGGCTGTTTCCAACCTTGTGTCTGATGCTGCTGGGACAGAAGCTGGCCAACCGAAACCCTGAGTTGGACATATTAAGTTAAAAACATTATATAAAAAAAAAACACACTAGACCAATATAGTAATCCAGTTTAGGCATTCATGTAACTTATGAGGCCCCAAAATCTTACCTGCAACACAAATAATCAAATCTCAGTCACAGTACCAGTGTTCAGGATTTAGATTTTTGTATGTGCCTCAAATTCTGTTAATTTGGCACATTTAGAGAAGTCTTAAAGCAACCAACTTCATAACCACAGTCTACCCCAAATGTATGTTTGAAAGCTCTGAAGTGAGAAAGTTTCATTCTACTTCAAAACAAAACAGAAACGTAATGCAGCATTATTTAATAATTTGAATAGTGGTGAAGTCTTCAACACAGAGAAGGCAATAAGAAATAATCTCCATTTTTCAAAACATAAAATTCTTCAAATAATCCTGACCACCAGAACACACAGTTACACATTCAACATTGATTATACTCTACTCCAGAAACACATCATCCAATGGCCCTAACATTCAATCCCATATGTCACTTGTGCTCCCTAAAAAGTATCTGAACTTTCCTCCACTTGTTTCAGGTTTGTCGCCACACTGGCATCGCTTTGTTGCTAACTCTCTCAAATGTTGCTGTTGCTGGACCTATCCCCTTTAGTCTTGCTAGCAAATGCTAACAATGTTGGCTTTCTTGCTTTAGAAGTTGGTTTTAGCCTCACAATGGAAACTTCCTGAATTGTTCTCTACCATCACTTGGAAATCTTCCTTCTATAATCTCATACATTTAGAACTTTTTGCCAAGCTGATCAATCACTCACCTGGCTCCACAATTCAGACCTAAGGTTGATCTGTAAGACACTGCTCTGTCCTTATGACTAAGACTTTTTGTCTCTCCTTCCTCATTCAACTCATTAGTAGCAGAATATTCTCTCATGACTAACGCTTAAGGTTCCCATGTTGCCTTTTGGACTGAGACATTCTCTCTCTCTCTTTGTCCATCCTCAGGGCAAGTGTATGGTGGATGTGGGGAGGGTAGCTTTTTATTATTCCTATTTTTGTTATTACACTCTTAATATTCAACTAACTTTCTGGCTACATGCTTTATATGGTCATTATTGTCAACTGTATGGTGTGGACACCAGGGGGCAAACAGCTCCCCAAACCCCGGACACAACAGATGCCAAGGCCAAATCCAGCACACAACACACCTTTATTCAGCTGTGGGAAACGCTTTTGTCTTGCTCTGCACTTCACACAGTACAAAGCACCAAATACAGTGGTGTGAAAAACTATTTGCCCCCTTCCTGATTTCTTATTCATTTGCATGTTTGTCACACAAAATGTTTCTGATCATCAAACACATTTAACCATTAGTCAAATATAACACAAGTAAACACAAAATGCAGTTTTTAAATGATGGTTTTTATTATTTAGGGAGAAAAAAAAATCCAAACCTACTGTGTGAAAAAGTAATTGCCCCCTGAACCTAATAACTGGTTGGGCCACCCTTAGCAGCAATAACTGCAATCAAGCGTTTGCGATAACTTGCAATGAGTCTTTTACAGCGCTCTGGAGGAATTTTGGCCCACTCATCTTTGCAGAATTGTTGTAATTCAGCTTTATTTGAGGGTTTTCTAGCATGAACCGCCTTTTTAAGGTCATGCCATAGCATCTCAATTGGATTCAGGTCAGGACTTTGACTAGGCCACTCCAAAGTCTTCATTTTGTTTTTCTTCAGCCATTCAGAGGTGGATTTGCTGGTGTGTTTTGGGTCATTGTCCTGTTGCAGCACCCAAGATCGCTTCAGCTTAAGTTGACAAAGAGATGGCCGGACATTCTCCTTCAGGATTTTTTGGTAGACAGTAGAATTCGTGGTTTCATCTATTACAGCAAGCCTTCCAGGTCCTGAAGCAGCAAAACAACCCCAGACCATCACACTACCACCGCCATATTTTACTGTTGGTATGATGTTCTTTTTCTGAAATGCTGTGTTCCTTTTACGCCAGATGTAACGGGACATTTGCCTTCCAAAAAGTTCAACTTTTGTCTCATCAGTCCACAAGGTATTTTCCCAAAAGTCTTGGCAATCATTGAGATGTTTCTTAGCAAAATTGAGACGAGCCCTAATGTTCTTTTTGCTTAACAGTGGTTTGCGTCTTGGAAATCTGCCATGCAGGCCGTTTTTGCCCAGTCTCTTTCTTATGGTGGAGTCATGAACACTGACCTTAATTGAGGCAAGTGAGGCCTGCAGTTCTTTAGACGTTGTCCTGGGGTCTTTTGTGACCTCTCGGATGAGTCGTCTGCGCTCTTGGGGTAATTTTGGTCGGCCGGCCACTCCTGGGAAGGTTCACCACTGTTCCATGTTTTTGCCATTTGTGGATAATGGCTCTCACTGTGGTTCGCTGAAGTCCCAAAGCTTTAGAAATTGCTTTATAACCTTTACCAGACTGATAGATCTCAATTACTTCTGTTCTCATTTGTTCCTGAATTTCTTTGGATCTTGGCATGATGTCTAGCTTTTGAGGTGCTTTTGGTCTACTTCTCTGTGTCAGGCAGCTCCTATTTAAGTGATTTCTTGATTGAAACAGGTATGGCAGTAATCAGGCCTGGGGGTGGCTACGGAAATTGAACTCAGGTGTGATACACCACAGTTAGGTTATTTTTTAACAAGGGGGCAATTACTTTTTCACACAGGGCCATGTAGGTTTGGATTTTTTTTCTCCCTAAATAATAAAAACCATTATTTAAAAACTGCATTTTGTGTTTACTTGTGTTATATTTGACTAATGGTTACATGTGTTTGATGATCAGAAACATTTTGTGTTACAAACATGCAAAAGAATAAGAAATCAGGAAGGGGGCAAATAGTTTTTCACACCACTGTATATAACACACAGTCCTTTTCTCTTGTCTCTTCTGTCACTTGTCTGCTTCCAGTCATACTCCCACAAGCTTTGTCCTCCACCTCCTGACTCTGGCTCTCAGAAGAGTGGCAGCTGGCTCCTTTAATAAGGCACCCAGAAGAGCTCCAGATGCTTGGTGACCTAATCCGGGAGCAATTCCGGGTGTGGGGGAAGTGCTGCAACCAAAGGCTCAGCAATCGTCAAAGTTGTACCCTGGAGGTGGCCAAAGACCCCAGTAGACTTGAGCTTCCATGCACCAAACCTGTGGCCCTGCTGCAAGCCTGGGGGGCTGCCTCTGTCGTCCTAGAGGAAGTATTGCCAGGTGTAAGCTATTTCCCCTGTTCCTTCTTTTACGGAGGTGTCCCAGCCAGGTAAGAATGCCGGCTGTCCATTACAACGGATATATGCATTTACTTGTTTTGTTATTTTTTTAATATAAATTATTTCATAACAAAAAAGTAATACTTTCTTGGAATTATAAGGATAAAAGAACTTGAAATGCATAGAATAACATAGCAGAATAAGAAGTGACATCTATTAAACATAATGGAAGGCACCTGCTTTTATGAGAACTGCTTTCTTTCATGTTGACTGATAGTCAACATACTGCAAGAGTCAACTGTGAAATGTTCTGCCTAAAGAAATACTGTTATTAAAATTGTTTAGATAGGGAACATCCACAGATCAATGTAATTCTTTCATTGCCCTCACTGGAAGAACACTGTTCTTAAAAGTAACCCACTATACAGCATGCACAAAATACTCTGAATCTTGCATACTTCCAGAATATTATGATGTGAAACAGCTTTACTTCATTTTGTACACTAGCATGAAAAGTGCTAATTGATAATCTATGGCTTTAGATCTGATTTAGAATGTGGGGGCAAATCTTGGACCATTACAACAAAATTGTTTAAATACCTGAAGCGCCTAAATGCATGAAGGTATGTTGATTAGCCCTTTTGCATTACAGCTACAAATATTTAAGTCAAAATCTGGCAACAATACTGTAAGAAATTGAAGGCTCACCCAAAGTCTTTACAGGTTTTCTCTTCATGTTTTGCTTTCCGTCCTTATCCCAAACAATAGTGTTACTTCCATCTCACTATTCCAAAATTGGGTGTGGACATTGCTTCAACGTGCCCCAAGATGAGCTGGCATTCTGTTACGCAACAGCTTCTGATTTGCATCTAATGCTGACAGCACAGGCTCTCGCTCAATGTTACCCTGTAATGATCAAAGCAGGATCTAAAAATGGATAGATGCATGGATAGTTTTCATTGAGTTTAAATAGTCCTTCAGTTGAAATATTTTATAGCAAACCAATATGATGAGGTGGATATGAGTGTCACTGCGTGATGACCGGGAGCCAGCCTTTTTAACTAATAATGAACTTCACAAAATGCTGTGATTAGTTATTTTTTTATTTATTTGCAAAAGACTTGGATGGCTGTTTATCTAGAAGGCAAAATGTGCATAGAAAAAATTATATCTGTTCACATCCATGCATGGCCAAGAGAATTTAGTAAGATTTTGATAGTTTCATATTACATGCATGTGTGATCTGAATGATTTAATGAAAATATTAAAACTGGATTTCTGCCTGTGCTGACAGAACAGCTAGAGCTGGGGTAATTTAAGCTCGTAACAACACACCCTGACTGGTAACTTACTGTCTGCCTATAAAGTTAATTCTACATGGGAATTCAAACCCATGCTAATGAAGCTGGTCTTCGGTGTCTCTGCAAAAGCCTATAATTTCTTTAAATTACAGCATTGTTAAGCACTTTTTTATACTATATGCTGTCTGCATCCCTTCGTTTTAGTCGTGTGACTGTAGTATTTCTGTCCCACTTGGTTTGGTTTTGTTTCGTGCCTAAAGCTGCCCACGACTATAAATTGATAACACGGGGTGGCAAATGGGTAGATGGTGTATAAACTTATAGCACAAAGTCTCCCATAAGTTGATCGTTACTGATGAGTAAAAGGAATGATGCCGAATATGTTCTGTCAGGTGCATGAAACACACGGGCGGTAATCAATCCATTTGGGGGGGGGGCGCGTTGTGACGGGAGCAAGAGTCCCGAGTGCATTAGTAAAGCATGCATGAGCAATTCATTGACAAGCGAGCTGACCCACCCGACTATTGCAGGTGCTACTTTTACATTAATATGACTGCGGCGAACGGATTCGGGGCTTTTGCTGCTTACCGTTTTTGTGGTTTACACGGATCAGAGAATACTGTCGCCACAGCTTGTTCTCCATTTTTAAACAAAATTCAAGCATCCCATTACTTTTATTCAAACTTACAAACCCAATAATCCAGTTTGTCAGACGATGAAAACGTCCTGCAGCAAATAAACACCGAATAGAAAGCTGAAAAAAGTGACCGATTACCTGTTGGGCCGTCTGTCTTTCAGAAAGTACAGGAGCAAGAGTCGAGGAAAAGCGAGTGATTACATGACAGAAAAAAGAGGAGAGGAGAGGAGGGAGGTCCATCCACCCACCCACCAGCAAACACGGAAGTGGCTGCCACTCCGCCTGCTGTACCGTACCCTTCTGTGTCTGTGGGAATGTCTAAGTCTGCAGTAGGCGGTGTATTGCAGTATAGAGCGTAGCAGCATTTCAGGTAAAAAAAATGAAAAACTGTAGCCATTATTCCTTTGTACACTACAGGGACGCAACCTACTGCTTAAGCAGCAATTTGTTGGTCTGGTGTTCGCAGTGCTTTTGTAACTTCTTTTGAGTCGGCCGACCTGATCGTGAAATGTGTTCCGCTTTACTCGTCCTATAGCGCAATGGCTCGGAGTCTTTAGACGCATTAAGGCTGCAATGCTGTCATGGTTTTCTTTAGAGCTATGTCATCCAATGTTTCAGCTCACAGACATTTTCCTCCTTTATCTTACTGTGGCTATTGTGGTGTGGAGAGTCGGTTTGTTATTTGAGTAAATGCAGAGCTCAAAATACTAGCTGTGCGTTTATTCGCTCATCACATTATTGCATCAACTAGAACCGAACATCTTTAAGTGTAAGCTTTTTGGAATTTTTCAGTATTTTGAAATAACAAAAGTAATGCTCCCGGTGCTTGCTGGAATAATCTTCGGTTTCTTCGCTGTTCTTTGGATTAGCGGGATGGATGGATAGGTAGATTTTTTTAAAGTTTGAATTGTGGCCCGCTGGTAAATGTGTTGTATTGCAGATCAGAGAGAGAGAGAGAGAGAGGTTAGGAGCCTGCACTTATAGAGCGCTTCGCCGCAACCACTACATGACGAACCAGATTAGGACCCGAGTTGCACGGTTGTCGCCTCACCAGATGGAATGGAACAGTGTGAGGTTTTTTATGGTGGCTGGATTTTCCCTGCAGGTTGGAGGGCTGGATGCAGATTAACGTCATACCCAGGATGGAGCAATTGCAGCTTAAAGGTCTTGCTTAAGGGTCCAACGAAGTAGAGTCACTTTTGCCATTTACGGGATTCGAACCCACATCCCTAGCCTCAGAGCCACCACTCCGCCCAGATCAAAAAGGCTGCCAAGTAAATTCCAACTATCTGGTCAGCCATTTAGAAGCAAAAATTATTTTTTTAAGAACAAAGTAATCATACATCCATTTTAAAACCTGTTTGTTAAATTTAGATTAGCGGGCACCAGTGCCAGTCTGAGGAGCCAAGAGCACCAAGCACCTTTAAATATATAAAAAAGTTAAATTGCTAAAAATAAAAGTTTATATTTAGTCAGTCCCCATTAGGCTAGAATTTAGTTAAAATTTTCCTAACTGTCCATCTATGCATCTTTAAAGGAATCACCCATCCAAAAATTATATTATACTAGGGAAAGTCCAGAAATTGACTTCAGGGCTGCAATGTATGTGCTATGATAAAAAACTGAAAGGGAGGACCCATTTCTATATAAGCTACTGGAGACTGAGACGTGACATGATTGAATTGGTCAAAATTTATTACATAAATTTAATAAATGCTATTGATGACCGACTGTAACCAAGTGCCCTGCCAATATATATTGGAGTTTCACCTCTCTCTGACCTTTTTATTATTTATACTTTATTTTCAATGGTGATGTTTTTTCTCTTCTTTACTGTATCACCAGCACTTGCATCAGATTTGTGTTTCAGAGACATTGTTGAAGGGTGAAGAAAAAAGATTAAGATGAGCTCTTCTGCACAGCACTGTACACACTATCACAGCAGGAAGGCACCAGTCGTCAACACGTCTGATGTACTGACAAGAGACAACTTCCTGCTGTTTACATAATAGTACAGGCAGGCTTGATATTGAGAATGAATGGGGGCATCGACGGGCGGTTCATTACCAGCCCACCTCACAGTCAGCTCCACTACAGTATGCTGCTTGTAGCGTCCGCCCAACTAGAACGAACGGGGCAGCCGTGTGTGGTGGGCGGGCAGTGAAACCGCTTGCCACTGGGAACCGCCCGAGGGACACTACACTGCGTGAGCAGTGAAATCGCCCCCCTCCAGCCACCGCTTGCAGCATTACCAGCCGCCCACCGAGAACGAATGGGGCAGCCGTGTGTGGTGGGCAGGCAGTGAAACCGCTTGCCACCGGGAGCCGCCTGAGGGACACTACACTGCGGGAGCAGCGAAATCACCCCCCTACAGCCTCCATCCAGGCACCGCTTGCAGGATCCCCAGGCCAAAGATGATGGAGTGGCACTTACTAAGGCGGTTCGTAAGTCATAGGTCGGATGTCCGTAACCTGGGGACTACCTGTTCGTAGTATGTTAATTTTTCACTTAAACTGGCACTTAAGTCTTCAATTTGCATCAAGAATGATTTAGCCATACGCATGTGCCGCATGACAGCCCTGCTGCCGAGAGTTGATTCTACAATAACATAAAATAAAAAGAGTAATAAAAATCATCACCCCGAAAGTGGACAGTAGAGGTCACGTAGTATATGTGTACCAAATTTCAGGTTAATAGGTCAAACGATTTGCGAGCTACAGGTGATTTAAAATCCTGGACAGACAAACGAACAGCCATGGTAGCGTATTATATAAGAAGATAGTTTGTAGTGACGGCTGTAAAAAAAAAAAAGCTTTTAATCTCATGTTTCCAAGCAGAACAAGACAAAAAGTTTATGATATAATAGAACCCAATGGTGACCAGTGCTATACAGCAGCAAACAATGTGAAAATAAAACAGTCAGTCATTTTCCAACCTGCTATATCCTAACACAGGGTCACGGGGGTCTGCTGGAGCCAATCCCAGCCAACACAGGGCACAAGGCAGGAACATATCCTAAGCAAGGCGCCAGCCCACCGCAGGGCACACACACACTTACGCCAGGGACAATTTAGGATCACCAAAGTACCTAACCTGCATGTCTTTGGACTGTGGGGGGAAACTGGAGCACCCGGCGAAAACCCACGCAGACACGGGGAGAACATGCAAACTCCACGCAGGGAGGACCCGGGAAGCGGGTTTCCTAACTGCGAGACAGCAGCGCTACCACTGTGCCACCATGCCACCCACAGAGTACATTGAAATGCTTAATTGTAGTAAAGTAGGAGATATTGCATATCTGTCAGTCTGAATTTTCATTTCTTTATGGGCTCAGCCTGACAGCCAGATAGACACATAGACTTAGGGATTTTAGTGCATTGGTTGTGGGGGGTATATTGGATTTATAAAGATAAAAACTATATCCTAAGTAATTCCAATGCCTATTAGTCGTTGCGTGTGCGTGTACGCATGTGTCTCTTGCACGCTCACGCGTGTGTGCGTGTACGCATGTTTCTCTCGCGCGTGCGTGTGTGTGTGTACGTGTGTGTCACTCGCGCGTGTGTGTACGTGTGTGTCTCTCGCATGTGTGTGTGTGTGTACGCGTGTGTCTCTCACGCATGTGTCTGTCTGTGTCTCTCTCTCTCTCTCGCGCTCTCTCTCTTGCTGCACAGGGAGAGACTGAACACGTGCGGAAATCATCGGCACGCATAAACCGAAAGGGAAACTGGCTCGTTCGTATACCTAGTGTGTGGTTGTGAACAGATGCAAAAGTTTAGCGAACTTTTTGGTCATAACCCAATTTGTAAGTGTCCAGAGACGTTCGTGAACCGAGGTTCCACTGTATTAGGTTTGTAATGTGTAAAATTATAACAAAGTTTGACGTTTAATAGGCTTTTTCTCAACACCTCCCATTATCCGACATTTTCGCTTATCCGACGTTCTGCCGGCCCGTTTATGTCGGATAAGCGAAACTCTACTGTAATCATATTAGTGAAAATATAGGTGTTAAAATAACAAAGTCATAACTATAGAATCTGACTAAACATAACTAAAAGCATAAATTATCCTAAAATAACATTTCTATTTGATTGTGGTAGAAATATTTAAGGTACACCATGGAGGAATTCTGTGTACTTTTCCTGATCAACTTGATAGTAATTAG
Organism: Polypterus bichir lapradei; assembly: GCA_026402145.1. Lineage (NCBI taxonomy): Eukaryota > Metazoa > Chordata > Cladistia > Polypteriformes > Polypteridae > Polypterus > Polypterus bichir. The sequence continues at coordinate 112,902,822 of JANRMT010062854.1, read as the reverse complement.
TCAGTACAAAACTGTAGCATACTTCAGCATACCCATAAGTAAAACCTTGTCATCCTTCTATATAAAAGCGGTCGGGATTGTCCTTCCGTCCCGTGAGTGCTAGGCAGGCGCGGAGTTTCACACACGCCCCGTCCATTTTGCAATGCACGATGGGATTTGTAGTTTCGTTTTTCCAGGTAAAATATGATTTTCTACTCCAGACTGTGCAATATCTTCTTCTTCTTTCTTACTATATAAAAGCGGTCGGGATAGTCCTTCCATCCCGTAGTGGAAAGCGTAGCGGTATTCCGCTTATCACAGACTTACTACTTGCAGCTTGCGGTACGAAGCGACATGATGTGAGCAGAGTTCTGGTGCTCCCATCATTCCCTTGCTTTTGTGCGCGATGCGCTGGAAAAATAGACAAAATTATGTCTCTGGAAATAATTAATGTTGATGGAGTACAAATGCCTCACCGCGTAGTAAATATCAGGGGGTTCAAAAGGGCGACCTCAATATAGAAAAAAAGTTTAAATTTCATCACAAAAATAACAGAAACTACGAGTATTAAAGTAATACCACTCAAATGCAATATAACCAAATTAATGAGTTTGTATAAAATATCAAATTGATCTACATATTGAATTGCCTTAAGAAGTGGTCAACTTAAAAGTCAGTCGCCTTAAAAGGTGGGTCAGCCTAGTAGTTAGTTAAAAACTGCATAGAATTCTTGTAGAATTTAATTTTTACTACACAAATGACCCCCCCAAAACTGTAATAATACTGTAATACTGTAATAATGACATTGGATAAAGTTAAATAAATGGATAAAAATAATAAGAATTTCAACTTGAATGTAATAGAAGTATTCTGCTATATCCAAAGTGCACTTTGTGCATCTGTATTTCTGGAATTTCCTAAGTATGCTGCAATTTTTGTACATATCACTTTTTAATGCCTGTTACTATGATTTTCACATAGCCTAAAATCTGTATTCAAAATCCAAGTTGGTTTTTGACAAGAGATGTGTTCATCTAACTAGTTAGGTTACTTGATGATTCTTAATAAACCAGTTGAGAGTTTTAGTGACTAGCAAAAGACCCTACTTAGGGCTGGTGTTTGTTGGTACCTGACACTTCAGAGTGAAAAACAGGAAACACAAATAAATGAACAGTATTCATAATAGGTTTATCTAAAATTTTCCAGAATAATTTTAAAATTCAACTTAATTTGTATTAAGGAATGTGTGCTATTTTCAAATAAATACTTATGTATTTATAGTGTCCTCCACACAAGTAGTGCCCAAGCCAGCATATCCACAAAAATCATCCAGACATTTTTTTTAAAATGACTTTTTCCAATCTACAAATCAGAATTGTGAGATGACGGAAATTTATGTGGCAGCACCAGAAGGATGAATGTTTTGCCTAAAACAGAATATGTATTAATCTCCTGCATAAGATTAGAGCTGGGTTAGGTCTATCTGATAAAGTTACAATGTTTCAAGCACACAGATCCTAACACTAATGTTCCATTACATGCCTCACTCTAAGAACAATTAAGATTTTGACGTTTGTTGTCTTGTACATATTTACTGTAAAAATACTTAGTCACTGTAATGCTAATGCACATAAAAATTTTAGTCTTTCATTTAATCACTGATGATGATTTTCCTAAAACTTCCTGTAGGTACCTATTCCTATTGGAGTGACCAACACTGATAACATCCAGTGGGCAGATAACAATCAGAATGACTGCTCATCTCAAGTTATCCTTGTGTTGGTTTAGATCCTCATGTAAACTTTCCCATACACCTGTTTCACTTACCTCATTATGTTCAAGTTTAAATCCAGAGCCATGAAAAATATATTGATACCCAATTCAAAGCAAAGACCGTATAGTCTAGTACTTTGATGGTACTTTGTGCAGCCCCAGCTTTACATATTTTGAGGAAAGCCTCAGGTACCCAGATGTGACACAACAGCTCTGTACTTATTTGGAGGGCCAGTATGTGCTTGTGGACTTACAGCTGGAGCATTAACTGATTTAAATGAATCTGATTGCTGTGGGAGATCCACATGCCATAACTTCCTGAAGGACCGGTATTGCTGTCTCACCTCTTACCCTTTTGCTACTTTTTCTTCTCTGTTTGTGCTGGGAGTGGCTGCTTTGATTGTTAAAGAGCCAGTCATCCATTCACTCAAATAAATCAGTTGTTTTCAGTGTAAATAATGTTAAAGTAATGCTGTCATTCAGAATTTAAATTGGGATAATAATTTTGGGATGATAAAGAGATACTGTAATTCATAAGATTGAATTAGATGGATGTCTCTAGCATTAAATTGCGAGAATTCCTTTTGCGTTTCCTAATTAAGGTGATTTCCATTCTGTCTTCTCATTTACCATGAATTGGACATTATTCAGGAATGGCTGCTAAGGTACAGGTCTTCTTTTCAAATAATTCAAAATTTTCTTATTAGGAAGACTTTTGATGTTTTTCATTAGCCATGTTAAACTACCCAGTTTCTTATATAATTAGTGTGGGTGTGCTAATAGAAAATTCCCTAAAGGGAATTATAATCTGTTTAATCTGTTAATCTGTCCACGGCCTTAGCCACACCTTACTTTATGGGCTGTGTATCTTGTTGCTAAACAATGGTATGCTCAATGCACACTCCTGTGGTTTGTTTGCCGTTTGAAGTTGGAGCTGCTTCTTTTAGTCTTCTTCTATGCCTAGGTTTCATTCTTTCTCTATTTCATTTTCCATTTCGGCCTCTGTGTGTGAGTTTGTATGAAAAAGCCCTACAGCAGACTTATGCTCTGTATTGGATTTTGTTATAGACCTTGTGACCAGTGCTGCCAGCATAGGATGTTAGTGCTTGGTAGGCTAGTAAATGCTACCTAGTTTTAGTTACTTTACCCCTAACATTACTAGTGACTCAAGTTCAACAGCACCCTAATATAACAGACGGTGCCAAAGATTAACTACTGCTGAGATGTAAGTATGGATGGAGGATAGTGTAAGATCACAGAATGTATTTCAGGAGACTCCAAAGCCAATAGGTGGCTCCCTTATCCCCATTATAGGAAAATATGCAGGGAATAGCCTGGTCCCTTAAGGGGAATGTAGAGCTCAGGAATGCAAGGACACATAAAGTACACATCGGTACTCAAATGTGGCACTTTTTTTTGCCAAGTTGTTGTGCCTGCTTATGGTAAAGTCATCCCTGATGGAGGATCGCTGGAATCATGGGAAAGAGAGGTCTTTTCATCGGATTGACTGGCCCAGCACTTTTTCAGGTGTGGAATGGCCAAATGGGGGAGGCAGCTTGATGGACGAGGTCTCCAGGATTATAAACAAATCCAAATCATATTATGTGATGTCATCCATTGTTAAATTCTGCTACGTACTTCTAAAATTTTTATTTTTATACTGTATTGAGGTTTTGTTCTGTTCTGTGTATTGTATTGTCCCCCTTCTTTTTGACACCCACTGCATGCCCAACCTACCTGGAACGGGGTCTCTCTTTGAACTTCCTTTCCTGAGGTTTCTTCTATTTTTTCCCTACTGGGGTTTTTTTGGGAGTTTTTCCTTGTCTTCTTAGAGAGTCAAGGCTGGGGGGCTGTCAAGATGCAGGGCCTGTTAAAGCCCATTGCGGCACTCATTGTGTGATTTTGTGCTATACAAAAATAAATTGTATTGCCTTTGTATTGTGTAAACACATTTCAGGGAGTTCTAAGAACATAGCCCTTGACATTCCCAAGTAGGCCTGGGTAAAAAATATTGATTTTCCGATTAAACATTATTTTCCATTTAAATGATTCAATATCAATTCTTAAAGTCTCAAGGCCTAAGGGATCTATATCCTGCTCTATTTCTATATGTAAATTTTTGCCTTTTTTCGTTTTTGGTGTCCGATTCAGTAGATGTTGATAATGCTCCTGTTAAGTCTTTCTATGAAAAAAAAGAGTTTCACTACATGTACCTCACACAAAGTGACATGTCCTCCTTACCTGAAATCAGCATCTTCAACACTAAACAAAGATAAACAAAAATCTACAAATAGTACTTTACACAAACTGGCATGTCCTCCTTAACTGAAATCAGCTTCTTCGACACTTAAATCAGATGTGTGAACTTACTACAGATTCAGACTGTGTGTTGGTAAAGCACAGCTGAATAAAAACAAAGCCATATGCAAGCTGTGCAACTCAGAAGTTAAGTATTGTGGTAATACAACAAATTTGAGAAATCACTTATCCCGACTCACCAGAAACCTCTCAGTCGACATCCAAATGAGTAGAGCCTATGCTGGAGATGGCGTTTAGCTCCAAGTTTAATTCATCTCATGCCCAAGAAATAACAATCTATAGCAGTTTTTATCTGTAAAGATATAGAAAAACTACACTGTTTTTGGCAACAACGGCTTTCAACAAATGATAGTTTTTTGAACTGCTGCATACTATAACAATACATAAGCAAATAATTGAAGTCATTATACCTAATTTTATGAAGATCTTAAGCAAAGCATTGCCATGTCTTTAAGGTCAGTGGAGAGATTAACTTTAACTTGCAACAGTTAGACATCCAGGGCAGCTAATTCCTACATGATATTCATATGTCATTACATAAAAAATGACTGGGCGCCTGTGGCGGATATGTTTCATACAAGCATGCTTCATGCCAGTCACACCAGGAGCAACCTTGCAACTTATACAGTATGCAGAGCTGCAGAGATGCCGGCTGTTGTTCCAAAAACCTTTCTACCATCTCCAGTGCACCATTTCTTTGCATGACCACATCAGTCTCAAATTTGTGTGTTGGCAAGTGCAATAAACATTGCTCCTCTTTTAGCATGTGGTTACAGAAACTGTACTGCTACAGTGGAAAATGTTTGCAAAACACCTCACCTAACTCGCAAGCAAGCGGGCAATTTTTAGAGCAGCCTGTGATACCAAAGTGAGCTAGTGTGCAGAGCAGCTGACATAAAGCAGTTCTGCAAGCTATACTGCATAGATCATATTAGCGGAGTTGTCAGTCACGGTGGCTGTTTGTGTTTTATGTTCCATTCATCCAGCGCCACTCTTAGCAAACCTCAGCACTAGATCCTTGTTTTAAAATGCTTCCTTTTTCGTGTCTGATGAGGAAGTATAAGGACAAATTTTCAAGACTGATTTACACAACAGTTACACATGAGCAACTATATATATAAGTTGTAGAATAATAGAAAGACACAAATTTTCCCACTGTATCTTTAGTTTCAGCAAATTCAAAATGAGTTTAAAATGTCCAATAGGGGAATAAATTTGCCGAATAGGTTACTGAATAACATATTTATTATTTAACAAACAATTTTTTATTATTTTTGAATAATACTATTTACTAGATGATATAGGTATTTTATAAAGTAGAGTATAAGTAGTAGTAGTATTAAAACAAGGAGTCCACCTCCCTTAATATGTGTGGACTCTGATGTAGTGATAGGTATCTTTGCTAAAGTATGGTGAATTTTGAACGAGTACAGTGCTGTCAAAAAGGTTTTTTTTTTATATTTTCTTCCACATCTTGCAAATACTGATATTAACTGTTCATTACTATTAAAGTACTGGTTCTTAAACATAATTCCATGCTTATGCATATATTATGAAGACACTATGTAGACACCCTTCAAATATAGTGTTACTGAAATTTCTCATATTAATGTTCTCAATACATGGTTAAGTAATCTCTAAAAAAAGCCAGCACTTCAAATATATCAGTGCAGGCTAATTAAATAAAGGTAAAATCGAAAATCAGATTGAATCAGGACATCAGTGCCAATGCCAAGCCATATTCCCAAGAGCATTCCTGCCCCCATAAGAAATCTGCGGGCATGTCCCAGAAGTAGTTAATGGGTGAGACTTAAAAGCCTCCCTTGGGCACAAAACTAGTTTGCTTTGGATTTTGGGAGAATTAGTGTGGCTGAGAGAAAAAGAGAGCTCAAATTCTGATATATCGTACTCTTTTGGAATGACCGAGATGTAGCAACCTGACAGACACACAGACATCTATCATTTTATTAAGGTGAATGGTGTGAAGTAACAACAAACTATTTCATACACAAATATAGGGTACAACTTATTAATTGCACAAGTCACTTAGTTCCCTTTAGCTTTCCTGGCCTTAAGGAAATAAATCTGAAAATAAGAATAATTTATGATTTTAACATGTATTATATTTTAATATAGGGAAATAAGTGCAGAAGACTTGTAGATATATGCTTCAGTGTTCAATCACTGTTCAATACTTCTGATTAAAAACATATTACTCACAATATCTTTATGCTTTCAACAGTGCTGATTAGTTTTATTATTGATTTACCTAACACTACGTATGAAATCAATGAAAATATGATTCTAATGCAGTGGACAGAACCTCGGGGGGGAAAAAAACACATAAAAAAGAAGTCCAGCATCAAAGTACCTAAATCACAATTAGAAATGCAGTTGCAAAGGTGAGCCACAAAAAGTGGGCCTCTGAAATGGTCTGATGAGGCATCATAAATTATGTTTTAAACATCCAAACAGAATTTTTTTGAAGAAAGAAAAAATATATCTTGAGCTGAAAATGTTTGTAGCCAACTGTTAAACATGATGGAGAATCCTTGATAGTATGAGCAGTATTCAAGAAAAATAATCTTGACCCGTCTGTATTTGAAAATTTTAGACCCATCTCTAACCTGCCCTTCTTAAGTAAAATTCTAGAGAAGGCAGTCATTATGCAGTTAAATGACCACCTCAATAAACATGCTATTCTTGATAAATTTCAGTCAGGTTTTAGAACAAATCACAGCACAGAAACTGCACTCATTAAAAGTAGTAAATGACTTGCGGGTAAATGCAGACAGAGGCCATTTATCTGTTCTTATCCTCCTCGATCTGAGTGCCGCATTTGACACCATTGATTACAATATTCTTAGAAATCGCCTTAGTCAATGGGTGGGCCTCTCTGGCAGTGTCTTAAATTGGTTTGAATCCTACCTGGCAGGGAGAAAATTCTTTGTTAGTTGTGGTAATCACAACTCAAAGACACATGATATTCTATATGGTGTTCCACAAGGCTCTATCCTGGGTCCGCTGCTCTTCTCAATCTACATGCTTCCGTTAGGTCAGATTATCTCAGGTTACAACGTGAGCTACCACAGCTATGCTGATGACACACAGCTGTACTTATCAATAGCACCTGATGACCCTGACTCTCTCGATTCACTAACACAATGTCTTACTGGTATTTCTGAATGGATGAATATTAATTTTCTCAAGCTAAATAAAGAGAAAACTGAAATTTTAGTGATTGGCAATAATGGATTCAATGAGGTTATCAGAAATAAACTTGATGCATTAGGATTAAAAGTTAAGACGGAAGTAAAAAAACTTATGGGTAACTGTAGACTATAACCTGAATTTTAAATCGCATATTCATCAGACCACTAGGGCAGCATTTTTTCACTTAAGAAACATAGCAAAAATTAGACATCTTATATCATTGAAAGATGCTGAGAAATTAATTCACGCTTTTGTTTTCAGTCGACTAGATTACTGTAACACACTCCTCTCAGGACTACCCAAAAAAGACATAAATCATTTGCAACGAGTGCAGAATGCAGCTGCTAGAATCCTAACTAGGAAAAGAAAATCCGAACACATTTCTCCAGTTTTGATGTCACTACACTGGTTACCTGTGTCTTTCAGAATTGACTTTAAAATTCTGCTTATGGTTTATAAAGCCTTAAATAATCTCGCTCCATCTTATATATTGGAATGTCTGACACCCTATATTCCAAATTGTAACCTTAGATCCTCAAATGAGTGTCTCCTTACAATTCCAAAAGCTAAACTTAAAAGAAGTGGTGAGACGGCCTTCTGCTGTTATGCACCTAAAATCTGGAATAGCTTGCCAATAGGAATTCGCCAGGCTAATACAGTAGAGCACTTTAACTCTTTGAGGGCTGAATATTTTTCCCAAAAAAAAGGAGTTTTCTGAAAATCACATGGTTTCACAAACAGATCAACATCAAAACATATTTTGCTGTGTGCTGTGGCCGCCATTTCGCTGTCTCTTTTGGCTCAGGCTGCTCACAGGTGGCACAACTGCTGGCAGGAATGTGCAGCAGGCTGGCTGCCAGGCTGTCTTCATGCGGCAGTGGTGGCTGCGATGGTCACGGTCACAGTGCAACGCAATCTGGTCTGTCCCTCCTGTCATCGTAAGTGGTGATCCACCATAGGCACGTCAACTACACAAAAGCGCGTTCACCACCACAAACAACGGGAGAGCGATACCTCTTTTTTGATTTTGCCTGTGCATTTGCATCGATCTCTTGTCAGATGTCGATGCCATTTTTGTCAGCTGTTTCCCCTTCACTACTCATGCGAGTGGAGGGAATCTCGGTCAATCCAACCAAGCTAACTTCCTTTCTAGCAAAGTGAGTCAAACTAAAATATAAACAGTTCATTATTGCCCTCAATCCCTCCTGTTGACAAAAGTTGACATCCGCCCTGAAAGAGTTAAAACACTGCTGAAAACACAATACTTTAACATGGCCTTCTCATAACTTCACTTTAATTTAATCCTGATACTCTGTATGTTAAATTCATCATAATAACTATTCATGGTGGCTCTAAAATCCATACTGACCCCTACACTCTCTTCTGTTTCTTTTTCCGGCAGCCTGCGCCACCACCACCTACTCAAAGCATCATGATGCTCCAACATTGATGGACTAATTGCCAGAAGTCTACGTGACCATCATCATCAAGTCCTTCTGTGAGAACCCTAAAAACAAAGAGGACTGTTTCATTTATGTTAGGTAGAATGCCCAGAGGGGACTGGGCGGTCTCATGGTCTGGAATCCCTACAGATTTTATTTTTTTCTCCAGCCGTCTGGAGTCTTTTTTGTTTTTTCTGTCCACCCTGGCCATCGGACCTTACTCATATTCTATGTTAATTAATGTTGACTTATTTTATTTTCTTACTGTGTCTTTTATTCTTCTATTCTTCATTATGTAAAGCACTTTGAGCTGCATTTTTTTGTATGAAAATGTGCTATATAAATAAATGTTGTTGTTGTAATTATGTCAGATGATTATTCAGCATTTGTATATGATGGCCAAGGAATATGAGCTTATTTTACAGGACCAGGGGTACACTGTAGTGGAAATACTGTTCCCTCATGGTGTTCCCACATTCAAAGATGACAATAATCCAATACACACTGAAAAACTACTTCAAGAGCTATTTCACAAACACTAGGAAGAATTTGTACACCTTGTTGGCATACCCTATCACCAGAAACATTTCTGAACCTTCATGGGAATCTGAAAAGTAGATTTCCAGCTCCATCCCTCAAAGAACCGGATTATTTTTACTTAAGGAATGGCGCAGTATTCTATTACTATTACTCACTTTTCATGGAAGTTCACTGGCTGTAATTTGCAGCCTGCTACCGGTAACTTTTTTCCTCCTTACTATGTATGATCAGCATGGTGGCGCAGTGGTAACGCTGCTGCCTCGCAGTAAGGAGACCTGGGTTCATCTCCCAGGTGCTCCCTGCATGGAGTTTGCATGTTCTTCCTGTGTCTGCATGGGTTTCCACCGGGTGCTCTGGTTTCCTCCCACAGTCCAAAGACATGCAGGTTAGGTGCATTGGCGATCCTAAATTGTCCCTGGTGTGTGGGTATGTGTGTGCCCTGTGGTGGGCTGGCACCCTACTCAGGGTTTGTTCCTGCCTCATGCTCTGTACTAGCTTGGATTGGACCCCCGTGACCCTGTGTTAGGATATAGCGGGTTGGAATGTGATTGATACAATGATATGATAAATGTGTTTACTGTATTTCACTTTTACTCTCCCAGTCCTCTTTGTACATTTAGTGATGCTTTTCATGGATCTCTGGATAATCAGACTTGTGTAAGGTTTCTTGTCATCTCATAGTTTATATTAATATGTACTGTATGTCTTACCAGATTAAATAAATCCTTGGAAGAGGTCATTTCATTTATGTCCCAGGTATCATCAAAAAATTATCAAACAGATAACTACAAATGTAGTTTGTAATGACTGAGTAGAGGAATTGGGTGGACATTTTGATAAACTAGGATGTTTTATAGTTAACAAGTATTTTCCTCCCATAGTCCAAAGATATGCAGGTTAGGTGCATTGGCGATTCTAACTTGTCCCTAGTGTGTGCTTGGTGTGTATGTGTATGTGTGTGTGTGTGCACGCCCTGCAGTGGGCTGGCGCCCTGCCCGGGGTTTGTTTCCTGCCTTGCGCCCTGTGTTGGCTGGAATTGGATCCAGCAGACCCCCGTGACCCTGTAGTTAGGATATAGCGGATTGGATAATGGATGGATGGATAGTTAACAAGTTGCTATTTTACATTGTGATGTCTTATATTAACTATTATGTTTGTTAATGAATGCAAAGCTATTAAGTTATTTCAAAGTAACAAAACACATATTACTCAAGAAATATTAATTTAATCTTTGATAGAAGGATAAGTTAAATGTCAAGAAGTAAGGTAAAATTATGGGACAATCACTTCAATTTAGAATTTTTGTGCTAGACTTGATAAACATTTTAATAAATTGAGAAATACATTTTGTCAAATCCAATTTAATAACTGAAAAACATACAGTACATGTGTTTATTTCTTGGAGGCAGTTAAAAACCCTGACTAGATTTCTTAAATAACAGATTGTTGAAAGATTGTACCTTCCCACTTGCTTATATTTTAACATATTTTTCCTCTGTCTGTCTGTTCTCTAACCTGCTTATCCAGTTCAGCACTGCAGAGAGCTGATGCCATTCCAGTTAGCATTTAGAGCAAGGCAGAAACCAATTCTAGACAGAGTATCAGGTTATCAATGAACAAATTTATACACACACACACACACACACATAGGTTCAGTATTTAAGTTGCCTGTTATCAGCATCTTTGAAATATGGGCGGAAAACAAAACTACTCACAGATACATAGACAGCAGCAAAACATGAAAATCTCCATACAGGGAGTGCTCAGGTAGGGATTTAAATTCAAGACTCTTGAGCTGTATAGTGACACGGCTAACCATGTAGCCTATGTGTGCTACACTGTATTTGCTTCAGTTATTTTTAGTTACCATTTTCATCCCATCATTATCAATGGTATTGATCCATGTCTTATCGAAAGCTGGTGCCTAAGTTTTGCGAAGTGCTGACGGGATTTAACTGGATAAAGTGAATATAAGAATTTTATATCATGTGATATTATGCTATTGTTGCTGCACATGAGCCAAAAACCAAACTTGCTACATCTCCAAGTAATAATAATACATTTGATTAAATAAAGATAAATACAGGATTTACAAAGTATTGGAAAAGAATAATTGACAGTAAACTGAAGTAACATACAAATACTAAAAGAAAACTCTGAAAAAAATAACATAATTTGTGATAGAAACGCAAATCATTGAGCATATGGACAGTGAGGGCAAATTGAAAGAACAGACAATGCCTGGTAAGTGAAATGCCTCCTTGAGCAAATGAGTTTTAAGTTGTTTTTTTAAAGGATGAATTGAGTAAGCTTATTTCATTAATTTAGGGCGATCATTCAAAGATGGGCGCTATACAGCTGAAACCCTTGTCATCCATAGAGTGCAGATTAGTTTGGGGAACGTTAAGATTGCCAGAGTCAATGGACCTTAGTGGGTAGACAGGAGCATAGTGATGGATGAGGTTACTGATGTAGTCCGTTGCAAGGCCATTTAAGCTTTATAGAGGTTATTAAAGAATTTTATACTCAGTCCTATAAGATGCAGGGAGCCAGTGAAGATAGAGCAGGATGTTTGCTATATGCTCGCTCCTTCGGGTCTGTGATAAAGAGTCTTGTAGTAAAGTTTTGAACAAAGTGAAGCTGTGATAACAGATTGGAAGGAGCATTTGCAATTGTGAGTTACAGTAGTCAGTGCGGGATGTAATGAAAGCATGGGCAAGTTTCTCAGCAATAGAACAGGACAGGAATGAGCGAACACAGGATATGTTATAGAAGTGGAAGTAAGAAAGATCCTTAATATGATTTATGTGGGTAGAATAAGAAAGGAATGAGTCAAACATGAGACCAAGATTCATGCAAAAGAAGAAGATCCAATGACATAATCTCTAAGAGCATCTTAGGCTGCTCATTAGTGCCAAATAGCATGTCTTAAGTTTTGTTAAAATTCAATTACAAAGAGTTATGTTTATCCAAGTTTTAATTTCACTGAGGCAAGTTGTGAACTAAGAAAAGTCTGGGGAACTTTCCCTTTTAACACTAAAATAGATCTGAGTATCATCCACATTAAATGATAACCCAGTTCCAAAGCTTTGAATAATATGGCTAAGAGGAAGCATATAGATACAGAGGAGATTGCCGAGGACAGAGCCTGGGGGAACTACTTGTGGCACTGAGCTGAACCTCCTGTTGCCAAAACTAACAAACTCTTGCCTATCACTCAGGTAGGACTTAAAACATTTGAAGACAGTGCCTGAGATGCTCAGAATGTTGTCTATTCTGGACAGTAGAATATCATGGTTGACAGTATCAAATATTTCACTCCAGAATGAATGTACTGATTTGCCCAGAGTCTGCTTCCATTAGCAAATCATTAGTTACCTGAAGCAGAGCAGTTTCACAGTGCTATCTATCTGTGTATTGTGGTGTAAGACCGGGGCGCCCCTAAAATGGAAGGTCTGGGGGATACAGCATATCCAGACCATTACCTCCCCCTAGAGCGCTAGAGGGCAGCCACCCTGGCGTGCAGCAGTACCACGGGTTTGGAGCATGGAAGTTCAATCCTGCTATGGCCCGTGGCCACCGCCTGGGGGCGCCTGGAGAACTGCTAAGCCCTTGTTTGCAGCACTTCTGCCACACCCGGAAAAAGAAAAGGACATTGAACCATGCACTTTGGTGCTCTGTAGTGTGCTGTGCTCTGGGCAATAAAGAAAAGAGCTTCCCCCGTCTTGAATAAAAGGGGTGTTGTGTGCTGCACTTGTGTCTCTGCCTGTCTGTATCGGGTTAGGGTGACTGTATGCACCCTGGTGGTCCACACCATCTATCTATCTATCTATCTGTCTGTCTGTCTGTTTTCTGCAGGGCTGATTTATAGTGGTCAACAAGATTTCATCACCCTTGCTTTAATCTCCCTTCTTTGCAAATCCAGGAGCAAGTAACTATTGTTATCTCTGTGCTCAAGTGGTCGTTCATATGGGCCCACTTCATTATGGATCTGGGGAAAAGCAGGGAGTGAATCAATCAACTGTTGTGCTTTTAGATGTAATTGGAAGACATTTGGATGAAAGCATCACTTATGTGGAAGTTACAATTATGGATTTTTAGCACTATCTAGAAACATTTAGTCTGAAATTGTCTTTGTAGTTTAAATGTCAGTATTTACTTGGTTTTATAAATTGTAACGTCTTTAAGTACTACACCAATATGGTCAATGTAATTATACAGTATATTACATTTATGCAGTATATATACATTATATGACCAAAAATATATATTCTGTTCGGGAGTTTTAGCTTCATCCATTGCTAACAGGTGCATACAATCAAGCATATAGTAATCCAATCTCCATTGACAAATATTCACAGTAAAATGGGTCATACTGAGGAGCTCAGTACCTTGAAATTTGGCATTGTCACAGGATGCCACCTTTGCCACAAGCCAGTACATGAGCTTTCTGCTCTGCTAGATCTACCCTGGTCAACTGTAAGTGTAATTATTGTGAAGTGAAAGCATTTATAAGCAACAACAGCTCATACAGAAAGTTGTAGACCATGCAAACTCACAAAGCAGGGCCAGGGGTGCTGAAACGCATAGCACATACAGATCAAGTTCCAAACTGCCTCTGGAAACACCAAGAGTGAAACCAAAGGGCCTAGCCCAAATCCTGAAAAACAACTTATCACAGACCATTTTTCATTGTTCAACAAACTTTACAGTAGTCACTATGCAGTTCAGAAGGTAGCATTCTCCTGGCAACTGTGAAACCAAGATTTGTCCATTAAACTGTCAGTTAGTGAAGTTTGATTTGGTACTCCAAAGAACATATTTACACTAATTTTGCTGAGTCCAATGATGGTGTGCTTCACATCACTCCAGCTGATGCTTGGCTTTGCACAGCTTAGCCTTGTGGGTCTTTGAAACCCATTTCATGAAGTTCCCAATGCACAGTTCTTGTGAAGGGTACTGTAAATGCTACAGCATACAAAGACATTTTAGACAATTGTGTGCTTTCAATTTTGAGGCAGCAGTTTAGAGAAGGTAGTCTTCTGTTCCAACATAACTGTGTCTCTGTGCTCAAAGTGAGGTTCATAAAGGAGCTCAGGTTTCCTGACTTCAACCATATTGAACAGTTTTGGGAAAAGTTGGTACACCAGTTCCAATCTAGGTTGTCTGAAAATGCTGTTTTCGGTGAATGTGCATGTGTGTATATATATATATATATTGTCAGGGATGCCAGGGGCCATGACCCGGCCGGGACGTCATGAGGGACCGGATGTGGGTCTTTGCCCACCCTGGATCACGTGGGGGTTGCCTTCCGGGTTGCTTTGGGGGCCACGGGCACAGGGCATGGAAGCTCCACCCTGTAGGGGCCCGTGGTCACCGCCAGGAGGCGCCCCAATGCCTTGGGGACCTGTTACCCCAGCACTTCCGCCACACCAGGAAGTGCTGGGGGGAAGATTTATGACGGCGCCCGGAGAGCAGCCGGGAGGACAGCCGGCACTTCCGCCATGCTGGGGCGTGGCCAGAGGAGGAATGCCGGGAACACCTGGTGCTCATCCAGGAACCATATAAAAGGGGCCGTCTTCATTCATTCGAGGCTGGAGTCGGGTGGAAGCAGGACGAGGCAGAAGAGAGTGTGGAGGCGGCCCGAGAAGAAGGCATTTGTGGCCAGGACTGTGTTTGGGGTTTGTGTGCACTATTTGGACTGGGTCTGAGTGGCCAATTATTGTGTAAATAGTTTGTGTAAATAAAACGTGTGGTTGTGAAAAACAACATGTCCGCCTGTCTATGTCCGGGTCGGCTCCACAATATATATATATATATATATATATATATATATATATATATCAGTATATGTATATACCTGACTTGCAGGGGCCATCACTGAGCCCCAAACCCCAGACACAACTACATAACCACAGTCCCAGGTTCAAGTGAACTAATTTATAACGACAAAGTACCTTTCCACAGGTCACATTTTCCAATTACAGCATACTGCAGTTCATTTTTTTTTTCATTCTTTCCCTTTCTTTTCCTCACCCCTCCTTTCACTCCTACAGGCAAGCATTTTCCTCTTCCTCCTGACTCCGAATCGGAGTACTTCTTGTGTCAGAACATTACAAGAAGCAAACAGTCCTGACTAAGGTTGGTGCCCTGAAACTTAGGTACATCCCTTCCCCATATATATAATGGTATATTTTATAGATCTTTTAGGTTAAAAGACATTGACTAATAACCATCTCTCTTTCTGATTTATTATGCTATTGATATAAAGTCTGTCACCTGCCTGTATTGCAAAATCAGTGTAGGCACTTATCCTAATACTATCAGTACACTGCTGGTTATGGTTTTTAATGTTTTAATGTTTTAAAACTAAGGAGTTGTGACTAGAGTGTAAGCAGGACCACTTAGAAAAGTAAGTTGCCATTAAATGAGCAAGTAACTTTTTAAAAATATTTTGAGCAATTTGTAATTCAAATTTAAGTTTTAAATGTGAAATTCCCTGTAATTAATATCTTTTAATCTTACTTTGGGGTTGTAGAATGCAGAAGCCCATCAACAAGTCTATAGGTTATTCAAAGCAATACTTGATTTGTTAATAAAAAAGAATGTGTACTCCAGAAATTGCATTGTTTTGTTATAAGGTCTCCACTATTTTACAGATGACTACCGAAAAGTGCAGTTACATTTTCTTTGATATCTTGGCCTGGGAATAGCAATGCTAATGAAGAGTGAAGGCTTGCTGAACTTGTTAATCAGGTAAGTAACTCATAAATGTCATTTTACAGTCTCATTTGGCTGATGTTCTTACATGGGCTGATAAGAGGAAAGCTAAACAAATTTTTAAGGACCAGGCACACCCATTGTACACATTACTTCAACCTCATCCTGTTGTTCAGAGATTTTTTGTTCTCTTTGCCAGGAAGAATTGTTTTAAGAAATCATTTACTCCCACCTTAATTTGTATTTTGAACAAGATTTATGTGACAATGTTAAGGAAATACTTAATCAGGAGCCATACAAATGTACATCCGAGTGATTTTTTTATTTTTATTTAATGTTTACATTCTTCATATTTGCTTATATATCAAAGAATCTAATGAAGTGGTAATACATTAATTTAATATATAGTAAATATAATTCACAATAAAGTTTCTGTTTTTACAAGAAGTTGGTTGCTTAGAGAATATGCAGTATGTTGCAAAGTGTCAACTTCCTCTAATATGAGCAGCTTTTGTTTCTGATGGTAAAGGCGTTGCCTTTTTTAAACTTTAAAATGTTAAAAAGGCTAAATCTTGATAAACCAGTTAAATTGGCCTCTGCACTCTACAGAATAAACTCCTCTAAAATGTCACATGAAATATAATTCATAGAAATAATTTCTTAACTAGCCATATTAAATCATTAAGAACTTTTTGTGGTGGAGGTCAGTGATGCTTTTGGCATGAAAATTCTGCTAGGGTCACACAGATTTGGGAGAGAGAGATGCAGTGAGGAGGAGTGGAGCCATCCTGTGAAGCCAGGAAGAAAGGGCTTGTGTGTGTGTTTGTGTGTATGTGTATGTTAAAGGGAGGGAGAGGAGGTCAAGTACTTACAGAGCAAAACTTACAAAACTGGCCCCTCTGTGTAAACCCATTGGACTAGATATGTCTTGGATAGGCTCACAGAGTTGGGCTGTTATGCAGATGGTGTTGCCTTTGACCCTCAAGTGAGAGGTATGAGGTGGAGTTGATCAGAGTTGTGGTAGTGACACTGGAGAATAGCAGAGAAAGATAGCCTCCAGAAAACCTCATGTGAGGAAACAGCATTGTGTTTCACAGTATATTAGGCTACCAGCTCTAGTGATGGTAAAATATTAGCCAAATAACTTCCACAAAATGAAGATCTATCAAAATATTATCATACAGTATAACAACCAAAGGACAGCATTAAAAGATATTCTTAACACCAAAGTTAGAAATTCAAATGAGTTACCTTAAATTTCCAATTTTTTTTCGGTGGAGGATCACATAGTCTTGGGAGAGACATCATCAGAAGGGCAATGGGCAAAGTGCTAAATCATGTTGTTCTGTTGTAATTGATGTCTTTAATATTCTGTGGAAATTCATGAGTGGATTGTTGCCATCAATGTTTGGGATTTCTTGACGCAACGAATGTGATTCTGATTGTTTTTTCTCTTTTTAATTTTAATAATAACGTTCAAATCATGACAACAGATCAGTTTTTGGTTCTGACCCCAGCATATCTATGCTGCATGGTCCAAATATACAGTTGTGCTTGAAAGTTTGCGTACCCTTTAGAATTTTCTATATTTCTGCATAAATATGACCTAAAACATCATCAGATTTTCACTCAAGTCCTAAAAGTAGATAAAGAGAAACCAGTTAAATAAATGAGACAAAAATATTATACTTGGTCATTTATTTATTAAGGAAAAATGATCGAATATTACATATTTGTGAGTGGCAAAAGTATGTGAACCTCTAGGATTAGCAGTTAGTTTGAAGGTGAAATTAGAGTCAGGTGTTTTCAATCAATGGGATGACAATCAGGTGTGGGTGGGCACCCTGTGTTATTTAAAGAACAGGGATCTATCAAAGTCTGCTCTTCACAACACATGTTTGTAGAAGTGTATTATGGCACGAACAAAAGAGATTTCTGAGGACCTCAGAAAAAAAGTTATTGATGCTCATCAGGCTGGAAAAGGTCACAAAACCATCTCTAAAGAGTTTGGACTCCACCAATCTACAGTCAGTCAGATTGTGTACAAATGGAGGAAATTCAAGACCATTGTTACCCTCCCCAGGAGTGGTCGATCACGTGGACAAACCAGAAGGCTATTGGAAGAATGTTTTGTGGACGGATGAGACCAAAATAGAACTTTTTGGTTTAAATGAAAAGCGTAATGTTTGGAGAAAGGAAAACACTGCATTCCAGCATAAGAACCTTATCCCATCTGTGAAACATGGTGGTGGTAGTATCATGGTTTGGGCCTGTTTTGCTGCATCTGGGCCAGGATGGCTTGCCTTTATTGATGGAACAATTAATTCTGAATTATATCAGAGAATTCTAAAGGAAAATGTCAGGACATCTGTCCATGAACTGAATCTCAAGAGAAGGTGAGTCATGCAGCAAGACAATGACCCTAAGCACACAAGTTGTTCTACAAAAGAATGGTTAAAGAAGAATAAAGTTAATGTTTTGGAATGGCCAAGTCAAAGTCCTGACCTTAATCCAATCGAAATGTTGTGGAAGGACCTGAAGCGAGCAGTTAATGTGAGGAAACCCACCAACATCCTAGAGTTGAAGCTGTTCTGTACGGAGGAATGGGCTAAAATTCCTCCAAGCCGGTGTGCAGGAATGATCAAAAGTTACCGGAAACATTTAGTTGCAGTTATTGCTGTTAAGGGGGGTCACACCTGATACTGAAAGCAAAGGTTCACATACTTTTGCCACTCACAAATATGTAATATTCAATCATTTTCCTTAATAAATAAATGACCAAGTATAATATTTTTTTGTTTCATTTGTTTAACTGGTTTCTCTTTATCTACTTTTAGGACTTGATTGAAAATCTGATAATGTTTTAGGTCATATTTATGCAGAAATATAGAAAATTCTAAAGGGTTCACAAACTTTCAAGCACAACTGTATTACTAGCAAAACTAATATCAGTTTGCTGCAAATAAATATAGTATAAATGTTCACTAGCTAGTAAAGGCTGAGAGTGGATGGCATATCATCAACTGGACATATCAGGTCTTCTTGCTTTTAATTTGATGGTTTCTTCCAGTTTCCAAATATTGTTATGAAATAAAAAAAAAACAACACCAAGGGCATAGTATACTGGAAACAGGTTAATTCTTAGCCATTTTAATTTATTATATTTTCTCAAAAAGTTAAAGTATAGTGCCATTGACAGCAACATCTGTTTCTTGATGAATACAACATGACTGGAAATGGTTGCAAACTTTCAAAAATACTTCGAACAAGGTTTATATGCCCTTTCATTTTTGAAAGACTTTCACATTCGTTTTTTGAAAAGGCACCTTTTCATATGCAGTAAAGCTGAAGCTCCCATGAAATGGTAGGGTCCTGATTTTTAAAGGAATATAATAAGTGTTCCAGATATGATATTCATCAGTTGATCCATTTATTAAGTAGGCATTCCTTAGACACATATACCTATACTGATGGACTCATACACACAAACAGATCACTCCAAAAATGGTCAGATCATGTTATTGGCCATTAGCACTTACATCACTGATTGAAGGACAGTTTTTAATCATATGTCACAAGGCTACCCAAATAACATTCATACTGAAAATTGCATAAGTGTTTCTTGTGTGTATCACCTGTTCTTGCATTTATGTACTCTATGTAATTGCTTTCCTTGATACCATATGTTTGCCACAAGTTTTTGGGAAATATGCAAATAAGAATTTGACTCCATTATATACAGTACATATGACAATACATTTGAACTTGAAGCTGAAGTAAGAATGTACAAATCAATTGAAACATCAAAGCTAAAATGTCAAATGTTTTCTCCCTCACTACATACAAAGAAAGGAAAAATAAAAAGTATAGAATTTCTATTTTGCAATATTTTTTTATTTAGATGAATTTCACGATACACTGCCGTCATGCTTCCAGGAAAGGCTCCATTCCACAATTCCTCTAGATTACATGTGTACAGGAAATAGATAAATAGATTGCTTAAATGTCCAATTGAAATGTGAAATGTAAGGTTAAGCCTGCATGGACATAAAGTGAGCGTGAAATTCCTCCAAAGAAAGCTCTCCACCTTGACTGAGGATTAAATCACGCCCCACATTCTGTGAGAAGGCAACACTTACAAATTTTATGATTTTTCCATCTGAATTGTTAACAGAACAAATGGAAGTGAGCATTGGAACTAAAGTTCAAAGTGCATAATGAGAAACATGATTCATGTGAACTTGTTAATTTATAGTTATAAAACTCTCTTCATCAGTTCAAATATTTTCTAATTTGCTTATCCTTTTCAGGGCTGTGAGGATGTGGAGCCTACAAGGGAGGCTCTAGACATAAGGAGGAAGTCAGCCTTGGATGAGTTACCAACCCATGTATGGCACACTTACTCACAGTGAGGCAATTTCAAGCTACCAATACATGTAACCTTTATAAACCCCAAACACAAATATTTTTCTACTTGTTAAATATATGATAAAGAGCTTGATTATTCGGCTGTGGGCATTTACTTAAATTAATCTACACCCAATGATTTATGGTGTTTATTTTATTATGAATTCACAATACTTAAAATAGATTATTCCTCTATAATATAACTCATTCTCACACTAAAGCAGGGGTGTCAAACTCAAGGCTCGTGATAATGCGGTCTGCTTCATCTTTATTCAAAACATGTTATATGAAGGCCCCCATAACTCTTAGTTTTCTCAAATGTCCCCAAGTTTGTTTTTTATGTTATTTTGCACCCTTATTTTGATATTGGGCTGATGCATATTTTGGATAAATGTATAGTATATATTTTTCTTTCCATTTGTTACTTTATTTTGCAAGCACTGTGCAGAGCTATTCCAAGCAGTTTTAGTAGGATAGTATATAAGCCTGTACAACTGAGGTACAAAAATACTTTAAGACTGAAATGGTCAGCATGCACTTTATAACTTTGGCATTCCTTGAATTGGGCATGTAATAACATATGTATTAGCCCTGTTTTATATTTATATTATTATTATTATTAGTTCAGTACAAGTTTCCTTATGAAACAATACAACAGTTATTTATGTTTTATATATAAATATATATACAGTACAGGCCAAAAGTTTGGACACACCTCCTCATTCAATGTGTTTTCTTTATTTTCATGACTGAAGGCATCAAAACTATGAATGAACACATGTGGAGTTATGTACTTAACTAAAAAAGGTGAAATAACTGAAAACATGTTTTATATTCGAGTTTCTTCAAAATAGCGCCACCCTTTGCTCTGATTACTGCTTTGCACACTCTTGGCATTCTCTCGATGAGCTTCAACAGGTAGCCACCTGAAATGGTTTTCACTTCACAGGTGTGCCTTATCAGGGTTATTTAGTGGAATTTCTTGCTTTATCAATGGGGTTGGGACCAGCAGTTGTGTTGTGCAGAAGTCAGGTTAGTTGGACGATCATTTATTTTTCAACAGGACAATGACCCCAAACACACCTCCAGGCTGTGTAAGGGCCATTTGACCAAGAAGGAGAGTGATGGAGTGCTGTAAATGGTCATTAAAATAAAGAAAACACATTGAATGAGGAGGTGTGTCCAAACTTTTGGCCTGTACTGTATATATACACACACACCCCAAATATATTAATCATAAGGACACACATATTATATAACTGTTAGCAGCCTTATCAATGGGGAGTGAACTAGCCCAAACAATGAATTTAAAACTAATTGTTTCTAAGTTCACACATTTAAATCTCAACTTGATTTTATTTTGAACAATATCTGTAAATAGGATTGTTGTTTAACTTAATGAGTTGAATGGCCTGTTCTCATAAAATTGGTTGCAATGATCCAAAGATGAAGTGAAGTGAAAAGCAGTTTTGAATTTCAGTGACTTGTATATTAATAATTGTAAATTACTTTAATTAAACATCATTATTTTATTCTGTTTGTAAAATGTAACTACCATTAAGAAATGTATTTATTTATTATGTTACATTGTTATATTTATATATTTTTTTTTTGTGTTTATATATTTTGAAAATAATATATACTCAATTCTAAAATTCTAAGTTAAATTTACCTTCATTTACCTAAAAGTGGTGGTGTTTAGAATATATGATAGTGATGAGTAAAGAGTGTACCTATGTTCCTTTGTTAGTAAAGAAAATGTGGCAGGAGTAGTTTGGATATGTTTCTGCCAACACTGGTTTTATAAAGTGTTATTTTTGGTCCTCAATAAAATTGAGTTTGACACCTCTTCCATAAAGCCACTCAGAGTTGAGTGTAAGGAAATGCCTGTAAACTGCAGTTTGTCTGACCTCTAGTGGTAGGTAAGTGGTTTCAGATGCACAAGTATTGTACACTACAACTGAAATTAGTCTTGCTGGGCAATAGAAAGATGTCATTTTGCTGTTCCTTACTGCATGCGTGTAGGTATGCTTTCTTTATGATTACATGAGCCAAGTGTTAATGTTGCTACTCCACTGCTTTGCTGCTTCCACTTCAGGGCCACCATATAATGTATTCATTTGGATGAACGTTCAAAGCTGGGCTGCTACAATAGTAACCAACCTCTGCCCACATTACAATTGCTTAAATCAAATATTTGGGAATATTTTTAAAAAGGTGGATTTGCATTCTTACAGGCCAGGCTATTTCATTAACTTGTGTGTTATGCTATCAAAAAAGCAAAATAAAAAATGTTATCAAGAATAACAAATAATAAGTAAAGTATGACACACAAGGAAATAAAATGACTGGTATAGTGCCCATAGTAGTTCTGTCTTAAGCATTTAATCATCCATTGTTTCATTTTCTCAATCTGCTTCTTCCAAAAGAGGGTCATGGCAGTCCATATCCAGTCTTGGAAGCACTGAATGTAAATCAATAAATAACTCTGGTTAGGTACCATTTAGCTACAGAGCACACTTCTGCATCACTTTAGAGTTACTAATCAAGCTTACCTGCACATCTTTGAGATTTGGAGAGAAACCACAATACCTAAGGAAAATGTTTGCAGTCAAAAGGGAACCAGAAAATTCCACCAAAACTGTGGTCATGCTAGGACTCAGGAGCAGAGAGGCAGAAGTGAATCGTCAATGCACTACTCTCCCACTGTTCCAACAGAATTTTACTCCAGATGAAATTAAGAAACAGTGTCACAAGTCAAAAGCCTTTGTTTAACAAGGTATCACATAAGAACATAGGAGCATGACAAAGATACGCTAGTCCTTTTTCCAAAAATATTGCATTTAAACTTTTAACCATGACTATGATACCAACAGTGCAGTCTCCTAAAATGTTAGGCTGGCCCCTCTATGAGTGACAGTTAAGCCTTCCAGTTGGAGGCTGTAACAAAGCCTTGCCCTGGGGTTTTGATTTCTTCCTCCTTTCTGTTGTTTTTGACAGCAACACAAGAATAAAAGGGGAAATGAAAAACAATAAAATATGCCTGATGAGCTTTAACTTCAAAATGGTCACAATAGTGCATAACCACATCAAAAGAATATCTAAACCCACACGTGCAAACCCAGAAAGCATCTGGTAAAATAAATAAGAGTGTCTTGACTAATATAATCAAGTGAATGGGGAATGGAAAATGAGCATTTAAAACCTGCTATAAAACAGTAAGCAATAACAGTTGATGAATTTCTCATTCATTTATCCTGAAGAAAATGGCTTATAAATGTTTCAAAGAAGACTCACAGCTACTTTTTAATCTTGCA
Organism: Polypterus bichir lapradei; assembly: GCA_026402145.1. NCBI lineage: Eukaryota > Metazoa > Chordata > Cladistia > Polypteriformes > Polypteridae > Polypterus > Polypterus bichir. The sequence continues at coordinate 112,879,112 of JANRMT010062854.1, read as the reverse complement.
TAAAAATGAATTTATTCTCCAGTGGAGAAGAGCTAAACCATGAGAGCAAATGTATTGCTTCTAACCTGAAATAAGATGTGTTTCCTATATTTACATAACATTCTTCAACTTACTTAATCCAGTTATAGGTGCAGAGCAAGAATCAAAATGAGAGAGTGCCAGTCCATCAGAGGGTCCGCTCTCTCTTTCTCTCTCCTTCTTACACACACATACCTGCTAATACTGGGCCAATGTTTAATCATCATTTAACCCTATGTGAATAACATACAAACTCAACACAGGCAATTGCAGAGCACATGATTCAAACCATGAGGCCACAGTGCTAATAGCACCGCCATGCCACTCCTTTGCTGTATTTGTTTGTTTTCATATGATAGCCATACCAGTACTCTGATTACTCATTGTTTCCAGTCACCTTAGTTATGAACTAAGTTATTTTAGTACCACATCTGAATTGTGAATGTCCAGACATGGCATGTTCCCCCGTTAAATGGATATGTGCTAGAAATCTTGTGAGGACAACATTAGACTTGAACAGGGAAGAAATATGTGGACATTACTTATAGTCAGTGCAAAAAATGAAAAACTTCAATTGCAAACTTGCCACACCCCACATTTTTTTGAGTTCCAAATTTTGTATTTCATATTCAGAAAGCTCCAACTTACAGTTTGAAATGTTAAGTAGGAGTCCAAAGAAGCACTAGTCCTCTGAATATAATGCTCTTTATGTTATGTTGTAGCTGTCAGGAATGAGCTATGGCTCTGCCCTTTAGTCCTTCCTTTCATCTGCCTAATGTCTCAGGTTCTTCCTATTTGGGTCTGTTGCATGGCAACACTTGTTATTCACCAGTCAACTATGAAGGGGTTGGAGACATAAGAAGCAGAGCCTAGGATAATGAGGTATTACAGAATTTTCATTTCAGTTTTTCTGTAATAACTATTTAGAGCACCTTTTTTCTAATGGTCTTGTTCAGTGTGTTGCCGATTTTACTTTCAGTTTGCTTTGTACATTTGATTTGAATTCCCATTTTTAGTCCATTCTAGATTTTGCTTTTTGTTTGTGATTTTGGAAAACCTTTGCCTTTGACTTTGCCACTTTGTTCCGTGACCTCCTGCTTAAATTCAGGACTTTGTTTTTTATATTACTTAATATCTGTGCTTCTTCTGTAGATAAAACAAATCTGCATTCCAATTTTTGTGTGCCCCAGTCAGTTGCATTCTTGGGTAAACCAAGATTTTTTGGTGCTACAGAAAAGCACCAACGCAGAAACTGTATCAGCCACTATGTTAAGCTTTCCTTTTTATGTCTGTAGCCTTTCCATCTTATGACTATTGCATATCATACGTTGTTGCTTCAAATAATACTGTAGCTAACTTACTATAAATTACCTCTTCAAGCCTGGGAGTAAATCAATCACCACAAATATTATAAAACTGTATCCATTCCACTTTTTAAAAATACCATTTACTCTCAGATCCCCATTCCTCCTGCCCCAGATTTACAGAGAAGTAGAACATGACCATTTCTAATGCAATAATCAACAATGTCCTGTTCATGACCCCAGTAACGAGTGTTGTTACAAATTCATTCAAACAAAAGGCCCTTCCCCTTTTTTTATTCACCCTTGTCTTTCACCCATCATTTAAGCAAACCAATGAATATTATTCCACAATCCCTTCCAGAGATTTCACATAAATTGCTTGTGTTATCCCATTGACTACGTAGTGCATTAAATCACCACACAATATATTATCACCTGAGTAACCTCCTGTCAGTTACCATAACTGTTAACTTATTATATGGTTTGGCGGACTGCCGGCTGCTCAACCCGGCCAAGATGCCCAGAAAGGAGTAAGATGGGGGAAAGCAGGTACAGAGGGACACTGCCTCCACCAGAACACCAGATGGAGATGCCCCTGAACCATAGCAGCACCCCAGGTTCCCGCAGGGCAACATGGAAGTTTGGCTTCACAGCCCTGCTGGGTGCCATGGGTACCACCTGGAGACCCTACGGGGGGTTCGAGAATCTGTACTTTCCGTATAGCCCGGAAGTACTCCCAAGTTACAGGGACGGAACCACAGAAGTACTTCCGGGCTGAAGAAATCCACAAATCTCCATCCGACCCGGAAGTGCAGATGAGTCACGTGGTCAGAAGGACAGAAGCACTTCTGTTTCAAAGACTATTTAAAGGACTGGTGGAGACTCACCAACCGAGCCGGAGTTGGGAGGGAGTACAACAGAGCTTGGTGGGAGGAGTGGAGGAGAGATTTGTGTGCTGATTATTGTTATTTTGCTTGTGTATGGTGGCAGAGGTGCTTTTGGGCACTGTTTAAAGAAGAAATGATCATTAAAGATCTTCTTGGTGGTTTTACTCTGTGTCAACATCTGTCTGTTGGGTTGAAAGAGGCAACAGCGAACTCTAGCGTCTAACATTGGCGTAGAAACCTGGAAAAATAACAAAGACGCAAAACCAACATACAGTGCCACGACATAGCAGAGCCAGCGGAGAACCTACCCTTAAACCGTTGTGCGATGGGAAGGAAGAAGACCAAGCAGACGGACAATGCTGGAAAATATTCCACTTTCGCAATCGACACCGTCATTGAAGAGACAGCAAGCGGCCAAAATCCAGGGGAAAAAAGAACTCCAGAAGACAGCGTCCAGAATGAGGTATGTGCCATGGAAGGGATCGAAAAATTTCTAGAAGTGGTTAACCTTGTCCCATGCTCGTACCTCATAGAAAGAGGACACCCAGCGGTTCGTGGTGGAGCCAACTACAATGCCCTTGACGAGGATGGCTGGGCCGAGAGCATACAATACGCGGATGACAACTGCATCTGGCTGCCGGCATGGACCACGTGACCTGCCCTGAGGGTTTCTGGGAAGGAGAAGGTCCCTGTCATGCTGACTGCTCCCTTGTCCATCGCCCGATGGTCTCGGATTACCGGAAGGGGGAGGTGAGTGCAGCACTGACTGACATTGAACAAGGTAAAGAAGGCCGAGACATGACTGAATGATCCACCGACAAATTGAGGCAGGCAGATTGCAGTCGGCTGCTAGCCAAATCTTGGGACTTCAATTCTCAACTGTCCTTGTGAGACCCAATGACGCATGTGCCTGAGAGGGGCATGTTCGCCAGCTCTCGGCCTGGAGGTGGGGCTGATGATTGCCCGAGTCCATCTCCAGCCAATTGTTCTAATGATCTCGATGTGCCGGAGCTGGATAGGTTGATCCAGCCCGTACAAGACTTTATCCAGGTAGTTTCCACCATGAAGAAACTCCTGGAAGAACTGGGGATAAAGGCAGAGGCGCCCTTGAGACATGTGAAGGAGTACCTGCAGCGGTTCGGTCGAAAGCTTCCTCAGTCAAAGAATTCGGCGGTACATGCGAGTACAATCGGTACCGTACATGAAAAGAGGACGCAGAGTGAAGGGGCAGTCTGATCGGTTAATATCGGCTGTCAAGTAACCTTGCGTCCTGCAAATGATAGGGGGACGTTGACCGAAGGGCCGGTGGAAGAATCGGGTGACTCAGAGGTGCTGACATCCGGGTTGGTCCGCCCCTTGAGACATCGGCGTCGGTCACGCGTGAGTCGAAAGGGGTACAGACAGTAAAGGGTCTCTCTGTTATTCATAGAGAGACCCAGAATGCTAAGAAACCCCATATATAAAAGGAGACCCACGGTAAAATGTCGGGATCTCCTGACACTACGGAGCATAGAGCTGTAAGGCGAGATGGTCCACCCTCAGCTGAAAAGTGGGTGGGGCCAGTATTTCCAACATGTTTTCAGTCCCGCAGGCTGAGACTATCTGGAGGAAGGCGGCTGTGTTATGAATGCCGCCGACCAGGCCATGTGTGGAGGGATTGTCCATGGAGAACCGGGGAGATGGGGAGACAACAGCATGTGTACAGTATCTCCCCACAGTTCTGTTCTGCAGAAAGCTTCTCCTGGAGAAGGACAACCCTTGCGGAACTAGACGCTTCACCCCACTGCGCTCTGCTGAGAGAGGGGAACTGTGGCAGACGGTTAGCTGATCAACCTGGCTGGGACACCCAGAAAGGAGTAAGATGGGGGAAAGCAGGTACAGAGAGACACTGCCTCCCCCAGAACGCCAGATGGAGATGCCCCTGCAGCATAGCGGCACCCCAGATTCCCGCAGGGCACCATGGGAGTTGGAGTTCGGCTTCATAGCCCTGCTGGGTGCCGTGGGTGCCGCCTGGAGATGCTACAGGGGGCTCAAGAATCTGTACTTTCCGTATAGCCCGGAAGTACTCCCGAGTTACAGGGATGGAACCACAGAAGTACTTCTGGGCTGAAGAAATCCACAAATCTCCATCTGACCCGGAAGTGCAGATGAGTGACGTGGCCGGAAGGACAGAAACACTTCCGTGTCAAAGACTATTTAAAGGACTGGTGGAGACTCACCAAGCAAGCCAGAGTTGGGAGGGAGTAGGACAGAGCTTGGTGGGAGGAGCAGAGGAGAGATTTGTGTGCTGATTATTGTTATTTTGTTTGTTTATGGTGGCGGAGGTGCTTTTGGGCACTGTTTAAAGAAGAAAAGATCACCAAAATCTTCTTGGTGGTTTTACCGTGTCAGCACCTGTCTGTTGGGTTGAAAGAGGCAACAGCGACCTCTAGTGTCTAACAATGGCTAATAGAGATTCACAATATTTATTTGTGAATTTCTTTTTTTCCACTTCTCATTTAAGTCAACATTTTTGCTGACTTCAGACTCTTTAGGGATTTGTAGAACACTGATCATCACTTTTTCACATATTTGCTGTATCCTATCACACCTTATCACTTCATACTCAGGGCTTTCAAAAGATAATTAATTACAGTATGCAACTAAGTCTCTTGAATATAACTGACATCTTGTGAAATATTCATACCTAAAACATAATAGTTTAAATTCTGGTATATCTGCCAATGAACCTCTAGCAAATATAATGCCATAAGGCAAAGAAAATTAAGCCTTAACCAGGAGATGAAACCAAAAGTAGTAAATCAAAACAATAAGCATATGTATTGGCCAAAAGAACAAAGAAAGTCAAGCAACCTAACTCAAAACACTAATCAATAATAATTGTCAACAGAAAATGAGCAAAGACATAACTCCCTAAAATGTTTTGAATTATGAAACTAATTTCACCAAGCTGTAGTAGTCAATGTTGGATGGGACAGTCCCCCCATTAACCCTGAGTATGTAATGTTGATCCTAGTAGTGCCTAAAAATGAGCAGACATACATTTAAACACAAACAACTACACAGAAGGAAAATGGAAATGTGTCTGTGTATTTATGTCTTAAAGGTAATATATTTACTGTTGATATTTAACCTGCACTGTATGTAATATGTGTTACCCTGAGTGCTGTGTAATTGATACAAACAGGAAGGACTGACAAATACATTGACTGCAATACATTTCATCAAAGTCCCCAAACATTTCAGCAATTTTGCCAGATTTGAGGCAAAACAAATTTAGCGAGGTCTTCTTTTCACTAACAATGAGATTTTAATTACAATTAAAATTTGTAGTAATGACGTTAAAATAAAAATATGAGTGCAAAATATTTTCAGAATACAGTATCATAAGATAATTGTGTAAAAAAAAAATTACTCCTTAAACCATTTCATGAACCTCGTCTGGCATAATTCCGGACATGAATACATACCTAGTCACAACATCTACTACAATTTTCAGTCTATCTAATTTTCTTCCACCAGAGTAGCTCTATTTATAACTACACTCACAAAAGCAAAAAATCAATCTTTTTAAAAATCAATATATGTTTTAAACTTCACCAATCATGTTTTCCAAATTCGCAACCTTATTCAGATTCTATAATTATCCATATCAGTCCACCCTCCTTGCTTCATCATTATGCAAAAAAGGGGTACACACTTTTTGCTGCCTCTGCATAACTGATATTATACAGTATTAGGTCTTTTTAATTTGTAGTAGGTCTTTTTAATTTTCTGTACTTCACAGTACTTTTGACATACTGGATAACCCATATAGGCAACATTATGCGTTTCTCTACAATTATAACTCTTAATCTTGGATTCCTTTTCACATTTTCCATATTCATGATTACCACTGTATTTTGAACATCTCACTTTTACTTTGCAAAATGCCAGAGAGTGTCCAGAGCTTTGCCATTTAAAGCATTTTAAGGTAGTGGTTTCTTTTCTATGAAGGAGAAACTAATGCATCTAAACCACTTTTATTGATCAAACCTTCTACCAGTCCACAATCTACCTGTGCAACCTGGGCTAGGGTAAAACATGTCTTTAGTGTTTGCAGATGCCAACCTGTGGTTAATGTGCCTGCTCAAGAGACCACAAGTTCCTCTTTTAACAGGTTCTAGTCTGTTACATGGTGAGCGGAGTGAGCAAGCAAGTTCTTTTCTATTACCTGGAAATTCTATTACCTAATTCTTAATTGCAGCCAATGTGAATTTACCTCTTTCTGGGTTCTCAATCACTCCTCTCTATTTTAAACTCCAATTGCCCCAGCTCAGTGTCATCCTGCCCAAGAGTCACTTTAAAACCCCAGGTAATAAGTACATTCAGATTTACTTCCAGTCCTGTCAGAAGCACTTCTGAGCCACAGGCCATCTTTCTCCTTGAAGAGGGACACCAGGTCAAAGCTGCATCTGTTGGAACCTACTGTTCTAGATACCTAAGACCAATATATACACAATATCCAGCAGGGCTCTAAGCATACCTCATGGCTGTTTACTGTATCATCTTGGCTGATGCTAACACTGTTTAAACACAAATGTGATAATGGCCCCCCTTTTATTACAGAAGCTATTTTATTATAGTCAGGAAGAACTGAACCACATTAATTGATGAACTGTAAAACATGCAGAGGCCCGCAGGGATAGGAACGTTCATTCAAATTTTCAAAATATAACTGGACTTTGAAGCCCTTATTAGATTATCAGAGGAAGGGAACTGAAGTGAGAAAGGTAATTTGGTGGCATTTCTTTAAGTCACTTGTAAGAGCAACAAGCCTGGGTGTAGTCTGGAGAATGTTGAAGAGAATAAATATCTGGAATTAATCAAGTATATTAAATCAAGTCCAAATAGGATTAATATTTACAAATTATTCTCAGCTCTGGTAGAGAATGGGACTGTGGTTGTTCCTTATGAGGAACAGGCAGAGTGATAGGTGAATGCTTTTTCAAAAATTCATAGTTGATACTTTCATAGAAGTTAATTTGAGAGTATACTAGATGACAAGTTCACCCTGTTTGAACTCAGATTAGCTATTAATAATGCTAAGAATACAACTCTGGGCCAGGATATGATTTCTTACCAAATGGTTAAACGTTTACCAGATGTAGCAGTAGTTGCTTCATTAGAAATGTATAATGAAATTTGGAGACAGGGGGTTCTTCCTGGAGACTGGAAAAATGCAATCATACTTCCATTTATGAAACCTGGAAAAGACCCATCTCAAGTAAATAGCTACAAACCTATTGCTCTTACATCTGGTTTATATAAATTGATGGAAATAATGATAGTGGCTAGAATGACATATATTTTAGAAAAGTGAGGATTGGTAAGTTCTTATCAGTGTGCTTCCACATTTAATACATTGGAACATTAAATGAAATATATAAAAAAAGCTTTTATGGTAAAGGAGTCAGTGGCAGCAGTTTTTCTAGAAACAGAAAAAGCATGTAATGCATTACAGATGGAATGTCTGTTAATTAAACTCAAAAGAAAGGGTTTTGATGGTTAGTTTTATAATTAATATTAGATTTTTAGTTTGGTTGTTCATTTTGAGTAAATGGGTATGAATTGTTATCTGAGTATTGTAATGATATTAGCCCTTTTTATTTAGTATTATGTTTAATCATATTCTTGAGGAAAATGGTATTGAATTAGCCATGAAGGGTGTGAAAAATTGTACCTTAAATAGTGAGCATAGACAAGATTTTGAGGTAAAACTTTGGGGATGATCAGTATTAATAAGATCAGTATTAAAAACATATAAATATTCTTATACTGTTGAAAATAACTTTAAATTGACAACAAATAAGTATGTTCAGGAATGCAATATTGGTAATATAGCACAATTGTGGCTATGTAAGTTTCTAGTGACTAAAGTTAATTTTAATTAGTTGAAAAATGGAGTTCTAGTAGAACTAGAAATTAAGACATTACTGTATACTTACAGCAGAAATATTCTTTTCTACAAATATGCACTGATGGATGAAATGATCCAGTAGGTCTCACGATTCTGGGATATATAAAGTAACAGTACACTCCCCCTGGTGTTTAACATTCTGGATTCCTTAGTAAAACAGACATTTACAGTACTAGAAAGACAGAAGGAAGTGTTTAAAATATTGTTTTTTATAACATTTTAGGCTTGTTATGTTCAGTCTGTCTTTTAGCTTCCAGTATTTAAACCTACCTTTCAGTTGTTGACTACCAGTTTTTGTCTCTCTCTCCTCTAGCTATATTAAAAAATATATTTTCTCAACCTTTTCCATTTGAACAGAATGATAAGTGGCTGAGTTCATTTAGGAGGTTTATATCAAATGTTTGCACATGTTTAGAGCAAAAATCTGAACAAATCATTGTCTATTGATGTATATATCAGGAATGACAACATTAATTGTTGGCTTTTATTCAGTGGTTAAACCAGACAGTAGTACTTTTATCAAATTCTGCTTAGGTGTGACAATGTTTGAAGTTATCTCACTCTTGTCATTATGATTTTTTTCTAGATAGATATATATCCCATGTTGTCTGGTATGGAGTATATGTGGATAATATTCCCGTTTTTAAGGTGACTGTGGCACTTGATAATCTAGACATATACGGTATATAGTAACTTAGAATTGGAAATGAATATAGAAATGAGGCAGCAAAGTCTATGTTTGGGATTGTCGGGCATAAGAAGGGGCAGACATTATGATGTTCTAATCAATCGGCTGCCAATCTAAATTCAGCCAATTTTCAACAGAAAAAGGCTTGATCGGTAAACAATAAATTGGCAAATTACAAAAAAGAATTTTTTCAGCATCTGCTTTTCTAAGCTTTACAGTAATTTAGTTGTAGTGCCCCTTGACGCAAGGTAATACAATAGTTGAGCTTGCACACCTGACTTTTTTTTTTTTGCTTTGAACTGCCTATAAACTGAGTACAGCTAGGCAGACTTTACTAGAGAAAGAGAAGACTTGAATATTAGTCTTTACATTAAAGAAAGTGCAATAATAATCAGAGAAAAAGGAATCAGAGAAGTCGTCCAGAGCAATTAGACAAAGTACAAGAAGTAAATACTTAAATTCAGAGCTTTTTATTATGTTCTTTAGTTAAAATATACACTTGCTTGTCTGAGTTTGGACAGTGAGCAAGCTTGTGTTTAGCATTGCAGCTCACATTTTCAATTAGAAAAAGAAAAGATGAAGAATTTGAAACTGGTGCTTAAACAACAATAAGCTTTTTAGGTGAAAAGCAAAATGTGTCTGTTTCACTTGTAAACTTGTTAAGCATGTTAAGTCTTTTAACTTCGTGATAGATATCTTATGAACATTTGATTTGTGGCTTTTTTAAAGCTTTTTACAGTGTTTATTATTTGATTTGTTTGTGCCATACAGTATATGTCTTGGTAAGAAACAAGTACTACATAAATAAAATTATTAAAAATATAGTAAATGTATATTTTAACAGCAAAAAACTAGTGCAATTAAAGATTAAAAATTATTCAAAAACTATAAATGCAATGTGTATTTACATTTAAGCAGTGTTTAACTGCCAATATCAATTAACTGAATCAGTGTGTGAAAATACATCTACTGCATATATATTTTGTTAGACAAATGGTGAAAAGTAATTTTTTAAATTTTTTGTTTCAAATAAGTATATTACAGAAGAAATCAAACAATATGACAGCTTGTATTGTGATAAATATTTTATTTTCTTTTATTCTATATGCATAGTGAATAAATATTTTCTGTATATATTTTATTAGTTAAGGAATGTATTTTAAGGGAATTTTATTTACTTTAGTATTTTTATGGGCACTGAACAATAAGCCTACATAACTATATTATGTTAATAAAAAATGAACAGGTAATACCTGTGGTCTATAGTTTTATTACAAAAATATCAAACTTACCACTTTAATTTCCTTGGCATAAACCCCAAGTGTGACTCGGGCACAGAATTCTTTGCAATTACTGTTAAACCAGAGTCAGGCTTAGGGTAACATTTAATGATATGCGCTATAGTGTTAAGCCCAAATAACTTTTGAGACAGTATTCTCCTACCATCTTATGAATGAAATAACATCATGCTGAAAAATATATATATATACATATATATATATATATACACACACACACATATATATATATATATATATATATATATATATATATATATATATATATATATATATATGTATATAGTCACACACGTGCGACTAGGAGTGAGCTGAGTGGACCGAGTGGAGGTAATTACACGCCAGGCCATGGGGTGGCGTGTTGCACTAAACCTACCTCTGTTATCTCTACAGGCTAAAATGGGAAAACCTGCCTGATTCAACAATACTACCAGTTCCGGCCCCCAGACTGAAGTCACTTCCGGTTCCGGGGCTCAGTGTGACATCACTTCCGGTTCCGGCCAGATGACATCACTTCTGCCTTTCGGCTTATTATAAAGCCGACTTCTTTCCTCCACCAGTCAGTTCAGTGGAGAACTCAAAAGAATGCATATGAGTGTTGTAGAAAAAACCTTTTGCAGCCAGGGACAATATATGGGTGGCTGCCCCAAACCTTTTTGCGTGTGTCAAGGCTATTCATTTCACAATACAGGGTAGTCCAGATCTAATTATGCAATTTTTAATGCAATGCAGGAAAACAATACAAGACAAAAGAATTGTTCGAAATATCTTGTAATAAACAAAAATGGACTTACATTGAATTAATTCACTGATTTTCCATGCAATGTCCCACTAGTCCTCCACTCAGTAAGATACAGACTTAGTAATAAATTTAATAAGTTATAGCGTAATGAAAATTGCATAATTAGATCTGGACCA
>JANRMT010062854.1:112798650-112867940 GCA_026402145.1 Polypterus bichir lapradei | reverse complement strand
ATATATATATATATACTAGCAAAATACCCACGCTTCGCAGCGGAGAAGTAGTGTGTTAAAGAAGTAATGAAAAAGAAAAGGAAACATTTTAAAAATAACGTAACATGATTGTCAATGTAATTGTTTGGTCACTGTTATGAGTGTTGCTGTCATATATATATATATTTGAAATAGTTTTACTGTCAAATAATGCAAAGAGTAGATGACACGTGTTTCGCCGTAATTCTGGGCTCATCAGGCGTACACACTCACTGCACCCCCTCTCGGGAATCGAACCTCGGACGTCAGCGCTAGAGGCCAAGATTCTTGCGTTGCGCCACGGCGTGTAGTTCGTTTATTTGACAGTATGTAGATCGGGGTAATTACATTCAAGGCATTCGTAGTCTGAATCACAGTCTGACTGTATGGGTGGTTACCTACCAGGTAACGCTTGTGGGTGGTCAGCTAGTCGGCTAACATCCGCCACGGTGCCCTCTTTCAGTTGCAAGAAGCAGATCATAGAATGGTTGAAATATTTTTACTGTCAAATAATGCAAACAGTATGCAACACGTGTTTCGCCCTAATTCTGGGCTAATCAGGCATACACACTCACTGCACCCCCTCTCAGGAATCGAACCTCGGATGTCAGCGCTAGAGGCAAAGTCTCTTGCGTTGCGCCACGGCGTGTGCTTTGTTTATTTGACAGTATGTAGATCGGGGTATGTGTGTGTGTGTGTGTATATATATATATATATATATATATAGTGGGGTACAGCCCAGACACAGACAGGTAGAAATGTTCTTTCTCCACACACATGTTTATTTACACTATCTACAAATGCACAAACCCAGTGCCGCAGCACCAATCACCCCTTAAAGTCCTGGCCGCACAACAATACCTTGCTCAGTCCTCAGACCGCCTCCACTCCTCTCCTCCGAGCTCCATCCTCTTCCACCCGACTCTTGCTATCGACTGGAGGGAAGCGGCCCCTTTTATGCACGCCCGGATGGGCTCCAGGTGCTTCCTGAGGAGCTTCTGCCGACACACCCCCGTGTGGCGGAAGCACCCACTGTGTAGCCGGAAGTCCTCCGGGTGTTCTTGCTCCTCTTCCCCCCAGCACTTCCTGGTGTGGCGGAAGTGCTGAGGTCCAGGGCTTTCAAGGCACCAGGGCGCCCCCTGGCAGTGACCACGGGCCCCTACAGGGATGGGCTTCCAAGCCCCCAACCCATGGCCCCCAAAGCAACCAGGGTGGCAGCCCCCACGTGATCCCAGATGGGCGCATGCCCACTTCCGGTCCCTCAAGGCGTCCCGGCCGGGTCATCGCCCCTGGCATCCCTGACAATATATATATATATATAGCAAAATACCTGCGCTTCGCAGCGGAGAAGTAGTGTGTTAAAGAAGTTATGAAAAAGAAAAGGGAATATTTTAAAAATAACGTAACATGATTGTTAATGTAATTAGTTTGTGACTGTTGCTGTCATCAAGGATTTGATTATCATTATTTCTTTCAATCAGGTTTGTATTTGGAGGATGTGTTGTGTTCAAGTTACATTCCGTGTTTGTCAACTGTTGTAAAGATAACAGGTTTCATTCATCGATTCCTTTCTTATTGCATCAATAAACAGCTCGTCTTCCTCTTTATTTGAGACATCACACACTTCATGCACGGGTTTTTTTTACACTGTCTTCCTTTAGCTGGACATTGACTTTTTCCACCATGTACTTTGTTTCCGCAGTAGCTGCACTTATGAATATGCTTGTTTGCGTCACTCGCTTCATATTCTTTTGCTGCCTTCTCAATTGTGTAATGCGTTTTTTGTTCAGCGCTCTTTGGAGCTGTTGCTTTTTGTCTGCGTACTGCGTTCACAGTCAGTTCACGTGAGCCGCTCGGAGTACATGCATCAAAGGTTCTCAGCTCTGCTTGTGCTATCTCGTGCGATGTCCACAGCTTTATTTAATGTTAGCTAAGACCTGGAACTTAAAAGTTTCTCTCGCAGTTTCGCAGAGTTTGTGCCAAACACCACACTGACTATCTCATCTTTGTCTGCATAAGCACAGTCCTTCACCCGCGAATATTTAGCGGCAGAGTGTTTCTATTGGATTGCTGCTGACGGACGGCCTTATATGGGCAGGCACTCAATTACGTGGGAGGCGTGACGATGAGGGACGTAACTCCGCCTCTCACGGCGACCGAGCTGCAGGCTATGGCCGGTATATATGTACATAAGTAGGTTCCAGTTATGACCGTTACACGTAGAATTTCGAAATGAAACCTGCCTAACTTTTGTAAGTAAGCTGTAAGGAATGAGCCTGCCAAATTTCAGCCTTCTACCTACACGGGAAGTTGGAGAATTAGTGATGAGTGAGTGAGTGAGTGACTCTGCCTCTGTAGTTAGAACATAACGTGGCAAACGCAGACGCAGTATTGCATGAGTGGCAAGGAATGTTCGAATGCTTCAGTGACGTCACTGGACGGCCGAGTATAGTAAGTCGGTGTTGGTTCAAGCAGATAACAGTAAGTTCGGTTGGTTTTTGGAACGTTGGTTTGGAGGGGTGTACTTTCCAGGACTAATATCGTCGACTGACTTAAACCCTTCGACAGCTCCAGAACCATAAGTAATTTAGAATGTATCGCCATTTGCTTGGTACGTCGAAATCTATCTTTGGGCAGTTCGGTTTTGGCATCCGTCCTTCTGACATCTGTTGGCAAACTGAGTAATGACGGCTGGGTATTAACAATGGTCATTGTTTAAATTTTAGCCGATCTCAGATCTAAAATGACCATGCCAACATAATTATTACTCTGACTCTGATTAGAGTTGTAAAATACGGTTTGTTTTGAAAATTTGTTTGCTGGAAAAAATCAAATGAGGTGCCCCAAAAAGCTGAGTTCACGTCTCGCAGCCCTGTTTAAACAGGAAGCTCTTCATTACATCGGCCGAAAAGGTCTATTTTAAGCACAAATCAGTGCCATGATAACAAAATCATTTCAAGGACTTAAAAAAACAAATAATTCTTTGCAGAGAAAGTATGGATTTCACAAACTTAGAATTTGTAGTCCATGGGCGGTGGCCATGGAGCCCAACAGGTCTGAGTCCTGAAGTCCCACACCTGTGGCCCCGATGTAACCCAGGAGGGCTGCCACCAAACATTCCAGGGGACGTAGAGTGCATCCCATGGCTGCTCCCTCGGATCCAGTGTTAAAGGAGCATCAAAATATATATAATATATATATATAGTATATACAGTATATATTTATATGCTTTCTTCCATTGTATGGTAACTCTAAGCTAACTTATCAATATTCATTAGCGGGGTGGAGACCTTAATGAAAAAGTCAATGGTAAATGAAAATCCATAAAGGTAGTTTAGAATGGACTGAAACTGTGCTAATAATGATGATGATGTGAATTGATTGTCAGATGTTGACACAATAATTGAAACTGATTTATGATACAGCACTGTCAGACAAAGTAATTGTGTTGAAGTGCTAGAACAAGCAAGATGTTAGCCATCTAAAGAACTGCTCTCAGTACGACATCTGCCAATGTTTGTGTCAGAGGAAATGTGAAAGACTCTAAGCTTTGCGCTGTGGTAGCCTGCAAAAACTCACTGGGTGCACTGACCGTGCAGGTCGTACACTGATAATCTACCCCTTCTTGTGCAAGCAACAGAAAAAGAAGAAGTAAAATGTGTAAAGAAACATGCTTCCACTGTCCTGTGCTGTGTGTTGGTAACTGTCTCAAAACATAAAGAATCACACAAAGGCACTAAATCTGCATTGGTACAGTATGTACACTAGACATACATTTTCTACTATATTTATGCTGACATTTTAGTATTTACATGTTTCTGTTACCCATAACAATATATTTTGTTTTTGAAAAAAAAAACAACATTTTGGCTCATCTTTTTCCTGGGATAAACATAACACTAAGGACGCTGCTATGGTATATAAGGTCTCGTTGTGTCTCTTTATGTGGGAGCTTACTGTAAAAAAAAGTTTTTTATAGGGATAAAGAAATAAAAACATAATTGACTATTTCAGTAGCAGCCATAAAAAATCTGATCAGAGCATTCCTAGATGAAGGCAGGAAGGACAGGTTGTATTATCGATTAATAATTCAATGCAACTAAAGCATATTCTATGTAGAAACAGAAAGGAGGAAGTATGGTTGGCAAGGTTAATGTTAGAGCACACTAATTTAAATTCAACTTTGGCTTTTACGAGAAAACATGATAATGGTATGTGTAATTTTTCTAAGTTGCCAGAAATGAAGCATGAAATGTTGGCCAATCATAAGTTCTAAAAATAAACTTTAGAAGACAATGGGACATGTACATGTATTTGAAGTGAGAAAGGTGTAACAAATAAAAGATAAGTCAAATAAAGTGTATAGGGGTGATGAATTTTTAATTTAAGTGTTTTTTGGTGTTATAATCCAAATCTTGCTATAACCACGTTACATTTGAGTTCAGTAAGGTGTGGTGGCACACCTTTCTTTGTGATGCAAGTTGCTAAAAATGTGAAGAACTCATGTCAGGAAGAGGGTTGAATAAGTATTCAGCTGGCAGGTTCCAGAATTTGGGCATTTTTGAAAGGTGCTAAATTTATTTTTCATTTTTTTCATACTTAAATTTTCATTTTGAGCATGTTATAATTTTTTAACATCATTTTAATAACATTATTAGTCCACCATTTTTTATTGTTTTTCAACACAGGCTACACCATTTTGTTTGTTTTTAGAAAGCTCTCACTATATTGTTGTTAACAAAGGTACCCTGTTGCCACCATTTGGTTATCTTTCACTTAAATAGTGAAGCACAGGCTTAAGGACAATGGTCCAAATTATGGTAAAATCAGTTCAAGATGGAAACTACAAGACTTTTCTTAAAATCTGGAACAAAATGCACAATCTTATAGTTGAATTGGAGTCCCTTCCATCTTTTAGATCTTACCCAGATGTGATACAACGGATACACTGCTATTAACTAACTACATTTGATGGATTTATTTGACTCCAATTGTTTGGAAACTTTCTTATGTACTTGAGTTCTAATGATTTTAAGGTATTGTAAATATCATGTCACTTCACTTTATTGCGTTACGGAGACAAAACTAGGTGTGTGCAGATGCCAGAGAGATGCAATTTTGTTTAAAGGTATATCAGACTAGGGTACAAGAAAATAAAGAAATAAATGAAAGTTGAAGTCAAGATCATAGTACAGATGCAAGCAAAAAATGATTGTGAAGCAAAGAATCTTAGAGCAATTAAAATCTTTGCCATACCAACTCGACCAAGCACTATTTAATAAAAAGGCAGAGCAAAATAATGTCCCATGGCTTAAGCTCTGGGATTTCCATCCTTGCAGTCTCAAGCCAGTAAAAAGATGCTATTCCGACAACAGGCCAGTGGTGGGGCTATGAATCATCTCCAGGCTACAGCTCCATGCTGCGGAAAAAAACAGAAGACATGGTCAGTGGCTGCACCCCCTTTTGCCCAGAGTGGTAGTGCTCATCTTACATTATCCCATCAAGGGGATCTCTAAGTGTGCATGCATGACACAGTACAAGGAAATATATAATAAAAAAAAATAAAACTACAACTAGAAGTCAAAAGTGCAGAAGGTCAAAACTGTAAAGGGAGAGGTTAAGAAAAGGCTCCTTCATAGTCCGCTTAATTAAGAGAGCTCATGTGAACAGATAAAGGGCATGGCTAAAGCCAAAGATTGCACAAGACAGTGCATCTAATGTAAAAACAGCACCAACAGATGGTGAATAGGAGGGCGAGTATGACGAGTAGGCAGGTAAAAGTCACCCGAAAATCCCACCTAAGCGGTTTTGTAAATTTCATAGTGAAGGCTTGCTGCTAATAACATTTTTGCAGTTGGCGGCATGATGACAAACATTTAATGTGGTCTGTTTCGTAATATTGTAGTTCCACAAACTGGAAAAACCTGTCTTACTAGGCAGCAGAAAAGTGAGAGTGTAATCCTGTTTGATGCTCCCAAATCCTACTTATTTATTTTATTAACTTCCTAGTTAAATATGTGCAGTGTACGCAGTGTATTTTCAGAGTTATTTGTAACAAGAAACAAATTTTTTCTGAAAGTACACTATGTAGTTAATGTTGGATCATTTGCATATTAAACAAATTATTCAAGCAATTAGTGGCTGCTATGTTTATTTGTTTCTGCAAGGCAAAAACTGGATCATTTTTCATTAATCAAAATTCTGTTATTTGTATACTGTATTTCCAAGATGTGTGTGTCATGTCTTTGTTCTCAGAAAAGAAAACAATTACCCAGAAAAAGAACCTTTACTCAGCATCTTCCTGTTCACCTTCTTTAAAACTTCTTCTTTAAGTCATCATTATTAACCAGCAGTGAAGCAAGTCACTTCTTTGAGGTTAAAAATCTTCTTTGTATTCTTTTGACAGTCACCCAGGCTTTCAGTGGCAATTAAACTGTTTTTTTCCAGCATAGGAAACCTAATTCTTTTTATGTGTTTCTTTTGTGTTCTATTTATAGCACATAAAGCCATAAGCCATTCTAGCTAGTGCATTGCTCGAAGTTATTTTCCAAAATCATTTCTGTTTAGCAGTTAGAATTCTAAACATTTCAGGTTTCATTTAAGAGTACGAACTTCAGACTTAAAATAAATGCATAATCGGATCCCTGATGTGTAAAGTGTGGCAGATGGCCAGGGCTCTTACCTGGCCAAGACGCCTATGGACAGAGGAAAGCACAGACATAGAGCATTATCTCCCCTGGATCATTAGATGGCTGACCCCCTGGGGGGCAATGGTTCCTGGGATTCCCACAGTGCTTCATGGGAGTTGGAGTTCGGCACAGCCCTGTTGGGTTCTGTGAATGCTGCCAGGGTGTGCTGCAGGGGCTGCAGAGTCCTAATTTGTTGGGCTTCCACCTCACCTGGAAGTGTTTGTGGACCATGCTGACAGGCCACCAGAAGTATTCCCAGTTGCAGGATAAAGGAGTCAGCTGCTGCTGCTCCAGGACACAGAGTCTGGAGAAAGAGGAACAATACTTGCTGGAGGAGGAGTGGAGGCAGAAGATGAAGAGAGACACAGACACAGAGAAAAGCCAGAGAGAGAAGACAAAGGGTTGCAGCGTTGGCTTCACTGTGCTTTTTTGACTGTGCTTTATTGTTGTACTGTGCTTTGGTCTGTGGGAAATATTTAAGGGAAGAGTTTCCCACAACAGACTAAAAGCCTGTGTTTGTGCTGGACTTGTGCCTTGTGTCTGTTTGTGTTGGATTTGAGGAGCTGGAGCTCCCCCTTCAGGCCACAAATGGAAACACTGGAAAAACTACCTCTCCCTCCAGGAGTGGAGATATATGAACATTTTGAGCCAAAGAGTCTTCTGCAATAATTTCATAAATACAATATGTCTAAAAGTGTTTGTGGTTTATTAGTGAAGAAGGGTTAATGTGGTCCTTAGTTCTTTGTTTGTATAAGTTTAACTAAATCAAATTCCAAGCAATTGGCATTGTTACAGAAATGAAAACAAAGCATAATATTGTCAAGGCTGCTTGATCTAATTCAGGGTTGCATTGCACTGGAGCTAATCCCAGCAACATCTTGTACAAGGCAGAAACCAGCTCTGGACAGAGGCCAGCACATTACAGGTAGCAATAAAATCTAAAACAATACATGCAGTATGCACAATTGACGCTTGTAAACACTGGGGATCTTCTTCAGCATTGCTTCTGTACAGTCACAGAGATGTCTTTAAAAAGAAGACAGAGTAGATTAGAAGAGCTGCATTTCACGCAGTTTACAGGGTTGATATAAATGTGACCTGGTCCTGACATGAAAAGAGATAAATTATGTGGTTTGATGTTGAATAAATATTAAAAGATTAGACAGTTATGATTTGGTCTTCAGCTAGTAAAAATAATAATGTATGTATAATGTGCCCTCTAAAAAATAAGGTTGGAGAGGTGATAGAGTAAGTAAGGAATATATCTAGTATATAATAACACACTAAGGTCTGTGTGTCTCGTCCTCCTGAGCAATCTTATTGGTCAATTTGGCTTTGGTGTGATTAGTCAATTTAGAATGCAAAAGAAGGAACAAAGGTGAATGAGGCATGCTAAGAGAGTCGCTTTCAAAGACAGTAAGTATGAAACTGGACAAGAGGTGAGAAAAGTGCCTGAAAAATAATGACAGTCTAAGAAGAAGGCTTTACAGGAACAAGAAAGGGAGCACTGGTAAAGAGACATTCACACATGCAAATACAAAGGAGAGGCACTGAAGGTACACGTAGGGCAAGAGATAGCAAATATTTTTTATTTATTCTGTTATCTGTTGTGAATGAATAATGATCTCCAAGTCGCAGACAATGAAATGTTGGGGCATGAAATCTGTCATTCCCATTTTACCGTCTTGAAAAAATAGGAGCCCACAGGTGCATAGTCAACAAAATAATAACAACAAAATAGCCCAGATGGGCTTAGATCAAGTTCAGGTAAGGTTGAGCTCTGCTCACAGAGAAACACCTCCTACTCCTGACCATGCAATATAAAGTGGAAAAAGCAAAAGGGCCAGAGTCGTGTGCCCACAGGTGACATAGTCTCAGTGTTGCTGGAGTAAATGGAGAAGACATGGTTAGGAACAGCACGCCCTTGCAACCCAGGATGGTACCACATACCTTAGAGGAGCCCTTAGGATGATCCACAGATGAACTTACATGGCACTGTCTATTTAAGGTACCGTGGCTAGTATAAAATAAAGTAACAATTACACATAGGACATATTATTTGTAATTCTGTTTTTAAGAAATAATTTAACATTTCAAAGGTTTTTGAGGAAATGGAGAAAGCCACATCACACACAAACTTCAAAGTCTAATAAATAGAAGACCTACTTTAAATAAACCAAGTCTAGGAGATGGCTGGAAAGATATGATGGTGCAAACCTATTTAGTGCTCTAAATGTCAGAAGAATTTTGTTGGAATAGTGTAATTTCATTGTTTGTTAGTAATGTTTTCTCAAGAATGAGCCCAAAGGTTGAACAACACAGGGAAGTTATTTTCATGAATCTAAACTGATAAAGAGATCAGACCATCTAAAAGGTCATGTGGATAGCCAGCTGTTGCATGGTTTTCAAAGCAGTGGCCACTGGAGGAAACCCAGCTAAGATGGTACGAGGACTTTTCAGATCGGACTCTAAGACTACCACAAAGTTTAATCCTGGAAAATTGTAAAAATGACCATGAATCTCTGAGGCAAAAATCAAAAGTTGAATTTGGATAAAACTGTTAATGTTTATAATGTAATAATAATGAGAATAGTAATGAGAATAAAGTTCACTTGAAGTATTATGACATGGCCAAGATACCAAGCAACACCAAAGCTTATCAAGCTGCCAATTTTTTCAAGCATTTCCACCCTTTGGCACTCATAAAATATCTGCCATATCTTTCCAAATGCCTTTTCCCAGATGTAATTCTTCAAAACATGATTTCATTCTGCCTTCTGCAAAGCTCACAGGTTCGGTAATCTGAAAGCTATACTTTATCTAGGAAATTAGGCATGCTGCTTGGTACTGGAAACAATACACCGAAGAATGCAGCAAATCACTGGACACAAGCAGTGCATGTTGGCAAACAAAGACAACCAAGTTTATTCTTGTTATCAGAATCTGAGTGCGCACAAAACCAGAGTGTGTTCTAACAACCGTTCCCAAGGAAGTGGAGTCTGACACATAGTTGGGACAAATGGCATTTAGCTAGCATTGCACAGCTCGAGGGCTTCTCATTTCACAATGGGGGATCTGTACCGATGTATTGGAGGCACTCTGCTTTCCTTTGGAGTGCTCAGTTTCTGTTCAGGGGTTATTGCCTTTTTTCCTGTCTTTTCCTACAAGCCTTGGTTTATTGGCTGGAGTGTCCGAATTGCTGCTCCGCTTTGGAATGGAGTCTTGGTAGGATACAGTTTCACCACAGTGTTCTTATATTAATATATTTAGCCTTATGTTTATTTTGCGTTATATGTAGAAGAGAACAGAGCATGACTTTCTTTAACGAATGCTGAATGTTGTATCAGACAAACTGTGTTTCTTAAAAATAAGTGTTGGTGTTTTTAGAGAAATGAAGCTTATTCAGATATGTACAACATTTAAACGAATTAAAACTTCTGGGGTCCAAGGAGAAATCCTTCTATACTTTGCAATCTAATCACTCCTCTGAAATGTGACCTAGCAGCTAAGGATTTGGACTGCAGTATTTTTAGTTTGTAATCATTTGTTTTAATTAACAAAGCATTGATGGTTATAGCAAGGAAAAGATAAAATATAAAATGCAGTAATATTTGCAGAAAGAAACAAATCGGCTATTTTAAATCCAGTTCCAGTCTTCAAAAGTGCCTCTTTGAATAAGTTGCTAATTCTGCCTGCTGTTGGAATGCTAAATTGTGATGCACAGCTTGCGTAGTGTGCTCTGGTGTAAGGATCACAGTGAAAGCGGCTTTACTTTATTATTTATTTATATCATAACATATTATTTTTAAACCTGCTTTATCCTATTCAGTGTCACGAGGGAGTTGGAGCCTATCATGGCATCATTGGATACAAAGCCATAACAATACCTGAGCAGGGTGCCAGTCCATATCAGGGGCTACTCACACATATGTACATTTATTTAATTATTAGCAATTTATTGTTCATGGGGGACCCATATTTATTGAAACAGTTTTGTAAGTATTTGTCAATAATGTGTAACACCTTTTAGTAAAATTGTTTATTAAAACAAACAGCATTATATTCAGTAGGTGGCACAGTGGCTCATAGTTACAGGATGCTAGATTCAAACCCCATCTTAGACCTAAGTCTATGAGGAGCTTGCACATTCTCCCCATTTCTATGTGAATTTTTCTCTGAGTAGTCCACATTTTCCTCACATATCCTAAATACACCATGTTAGGCTCCATAACGAATCTAAATTTGCCCCACTGTAAAAGAGTGTGTGGCTGCAGCCTCCTAGATTTCTCAATTTGATTAAATGAATTCAATAAATGGAAGGACGGATCCCGAGTTCTTTACAGAGAAAACGCAGTTACAATAAATGGTGACAATCATGAATACAGTATAATAAAAATAAAAACTGTAGTTAATGAGTTGTGGTTTCGACTTTATTAATATATATTAAGAGGACCTCCAAAGGTATCTAAGAGCAGTTCATGCATAAATACCATTTGGCTGTCCCGGACAAAAGAAATGATGTGCAATAATTCCAGGGAAAACTGCAACACACTTTACGTCAAGAGCATTTATATGGCATTTTGTGTGTTTCCTCCTTGAGTCAACTCAGTGAGCATAACTTGACGCAGCAAATAAATGAATGGGAGGACCAGAGCCTGTCCTGGCATTATTAGGCATTTTTCTAGAATCAGTTACAGTTAGGGGTGTAACGGTTCACATGGATGTATTGAACCGTTTCGGTTTTGCATGTTCGGTTCGGTCCACTTGCGTACCGTTTCGGTTCGGTTATATTATGCATTTTTTCTCATTAAATCTATTACTAGTGCGATCTAAGCACCCCAAGTGGAACTAAAGTCTTGGGTGAGTTTCCGCACGGACGCCTCCGAGTGTCGGACACTGGATGAGGGAGAGGCGCGCCAGTAGCTCGCAGACGTGACAAATGGGGTTATGGCAAATGCAAGCGAGAAGCCTGAGCTGGAAGACCCTCCCAGCTCATTACGTTCTCCTGTCTGGGGACACTTTGGCTTCCCCGTTAAAGTTACCGATGGACAACGGCAAGTGGATAAATCCAAAGTTGTTTGTCGACATTGTTCCACCACGGAGATCGGGTACGCTGCAGGAAACACGTCTAATATGTTAACACACTTAAAACGGCACCATCCATCTGTGAATGTTTCCTCTACAAGAAAGAAAACCAGCTTGGTGCAAACAGTAACACCGATAACTTCAGCTTTTAAACTACATCTAGCGAGCAACTCTGACCGGGCCAAAGCAATAACACATGGTATTGGAGTCTTCATAGCTACGGGATTACGTCCATATTCAGTTGTTGAGAACGCTGGCTTTAAGTATATGATTAAAGTTCTTGAGCCTCGCTACGAAATACCATCACGTCCTCACTTTAGTCAGAAAGTTGTACCAGCACTTTATGAAAAAACTAGAAGTGATGTCATCAGCGAGCTATCGCGGGTGCCCTCTCTTTCACTTACGACAGATAGTTGGACTTCACGCGCAACAGAGAGCTATTTAACAGTAACTGTCCACTACATTTCGCCACAATGGGAGATGAGGAATCACGTTCTGCAAACGAGACCTGTTTATGAACAGCACACTAGCACAAATCTTGCAGAGCACCTGAAGGAGGCTGTGAATGAATGGAAGCTGGAGAGACCTGGGACCACAATTCCTGTAACCACAGACAATGCTAAAAACATTGTCAGTGCTGTAAAAGAAGCAGGACTGGGCCCTCAGATTGGTTGTTTTGCACACACCATTAATCTAGCCTCTGAAAAAGTAACAAGCATCAACCAGATATCTAGATTATTGGGAAAAGTAAGAAAGATTGTGACATTTTTTCACAAAAGCACCACAGCAGCGCACATCCTGGAAAGCAAACAAGAAATGCTGAATATTCCAAAGCATTCTCTCATTCAAGATGTCCCCACACGATGGAATTCAAGTTATGACATGCTTCAGAGATACCTTGAACAGCAGGCAGCTATATATTCAGCACTAACTGAGAAACCTCTCAAGAACAAAGATATATACATACTCAATGACGAAGAAGTGGCAATGGCAGAGGAAGTGATTGAAGCACTTAAACCTCTAAAAACAATCACAACCCTGATGAGCACTGAATCCAGAGCGTCTGTGTCCATGATAATCCCCTTGAAAACTACTGTTCTCCACTCTATGGCACCAAAACAAGAAGACAGTTCTGCTGTGAGAGAGGTCAAGCTAGCAGTCACAAGAAGCCTGCAAGAAAGATACTCTGTGTGCTATGACTTTTTGCACAAATGCACAGCCCTGGACCCCCGATTCAAAGCCTTGCCTCACATAGAAGATGATGAGAGACAGAAGATATTCAGCGACATCATAACAGAAATGATGACAACCACAGAAGAAGAGGTATTAAATTATGATCTAATACCCTTTTTATTTTTAATTACATTATTAATTAGCCCCAAAACATTACTTTTTCTTTTGCAGACTGAGGATGCCACAGAGATAGGAGCTGGATCCTCATCATCTCCAGAGGCATCATCCACCAGATCACCTCCAGCTAAGAAGTCTGTAATGACTGAACTTTTTGGTGAACTTTTCCAGAGACAGGGGGGAAGTAGTAAACCAACCCTTTTGGAGCAGGTCCAAGAAGAGGTCAGTAAGTACAGAGCTTCAGGGTGCCTTTCCCTTGAAGCTGATCCTCTTCTTTGGTGGAAAGGCAATGAGGCTACATACCCACACATAGCAAAACTCGCAAAGCGTTACCTCTGTATTCCAGCTACCTCTGTTGCTAGTGAACGGGTCTTCTCCACTGCTGGAGATATTGTCACTGCAACCAGATCTGTGCTTTCTGCAGAAAATGTGGATAAATTAATCTTTCTAGCCAAAAACTTTAAGCTTGAATAGTTTTATTTGTCATATTCAGGCTGTTGCGGCTACATGTTCAAAGTTTACATTTGTTACTTGTTTATTTAAATTGTTACAATAGTTTTAAAAACTCAGAGTCTAATTTATTTGAAATATCACCCAAATGGGTCGCTTTAATTTATTTATACAAATTCTATTGTTTGTATTTTTTTTTTTTAAATAAAAGCATTTAAAGTCATTTTTTTTCCTGCCTTTTTTGTACCGAAAAATAACCGAACCGAGTACCTCAAGAAAGTGAACCGAACCGAAATTACATTTTAGTGTACCGTTACACCCCTAGTTACAGTTCAACATAGATAAGACTCACACATACATTTAAACTAAGTCAGTATAGGAAAAGGCACCATAAAAAAACACATTCAGGTACAATGGGAAAATCCCTGTTCTGCAAAGATAATAGCAGGTCTCAGAACTAAATATCAGGTAACAGTATTAATTACTGTGCTGCCCCTTTGAAAAAGACAAAAACAGTTTTAAAACTATTTTAGATGATACTTCAGCCGCTTTCTGGTGTTTCACAAAGAACAGTGACTAAAGCCGTGTTGGAATAAAAGATGTAAGGAGCAACTACAACTGAATCAAGCAACCTTGGTTCATTTAAGTCTAAATATCAAGAGCACATTTCAGTTTGAAAGATCTGATGAAAACTTCATATAAACAGTTATGGTTAGGCTGAAAATCATAGACCCTGGAAGATGGGTTCAAATGCTGGCTCAGCCACTATCTGAGTGGACTCTTTAGTTCACCAGTTTTCTTAACTCCTCTTAGAGACATGTGTTTATTGTGTGTTGGTAACTCTACATTTGCCATAATTTAAGTTTATGTGTGTGTAAATATGAACTAAAATGGACTGGTACCCTGCCCGGAATGTTGTTTTTCATGCAAGGTTGCACAAAAGTGCATAAAAAAGTCAGAGGGTCAAGCAGATCCTCTTTCGCCTTGCTCTGTACAAGCAGACAAAAACATGTGTGATACATCAAAGTAGAACCACATACTCAAATGCTTTTGTAACAAAGTGAAAAGTTACAGTTGTTCTGTTACCAAGCAGATTTCCTCTTCTTGACATTGTTTTGGCACAGTGATTCTCTTAGAGAATAAACTAAATGGTAATCAATGTAAAACATTTCTGACTGATCACATTGTTGCAACAGTGAAGTATTTCTATGTTGGTGGCATTGGAATAGTCCAAGATTAGAATATCCTCATCTACCTGGTGCAAGTGGCACAATGTCATCAGATTTCAATTTATTAGAGTAGCTATGACATATTCTGGAGAAACACTGGGAACAATAATATCACCACCCTGAAAACATATAATGTAATGTCTCATTAAGTAATGGGGTTGCATCCCCCTAAAACACTGCCAGGCACTTGCAGTACTATGGTTTATCACTGCACAGGAGAGACAAATAACTTATCTCTTTATTTTTTTCATTTACATGCTAGAGAGCGTATGGCCTTGCTGTGTTTCTGTCTGGCCAGTTGCAATTCAAATCTTCATGATGTATACCCAGGTCTTAAACACACTAGCAAAACATGTCATTGAATTGTAAGAAGTAACACTACACACTAGTAATCAAAATTAGAGATTACAATTTAATGTTAAGATTGAACAGTCATCATGGGTTCAGAAGAGGAAGGTCATGTTTTACTAACATGCTGGAATTCTATGAGGAGGCAACAAAAGGATATAGTCAAAGTGGAGCATATGATATTATTTATCTTGACTTTCAGAAAGCATTTGATAAGGTGCCACATGAGAGGTTAGGCATTAAATTAAAAGCAATGGGAGTTCAGGGTGATGTTTTTAGATAGGTGCAGAATTGGCTCAGACACAGGAAGCAGAGGGTGATGGTGCGAGGAACCTCATCAGAATTGGCCGATGTTAAGAGTGGTGTTCCACAGGGGTCAGTGCTAGGGCCGCTGCTATTTTTAATATATATAAATGATTTAGACAGGAATGTAAGTAACAAGCTGTTTAAGTTTGCAGATGATACCAAGATAGGTGGATTAGCAGATAATTTGGAACCCGTTGTATCATTACAGAAGGACTTGGATAGCATACAGGCTTGGGCAGATTTGTGGCAGTGTGGTGTTATGGGTTCACAGCTCGTTGAGCAGAGGCCATTTTAAATAAATAATCACCGTTCTCACAGCGGCTTAGCGTGGGGGCGTTGGGCCATAGCAAGCCACGGGTGATCTGCGGTGTGGCCGTTTCTCACTGAGTGCACAGGTGAGGAACTGCCCACATTCGTGATTAGTCCCGTGGCTAATTTGTTACAGCTGCTATGGCCCTTCGCTAGATAAAAGAACCGTGAGTCGTTTTTGGGATCAGCAAAAAGAACGAGATCAGAAAAAGAAAAGAACGAGAAAGGAAAAGAAGACGGAGGAAAAAAGAAAGGAAGAGAGAGGACGGAGGTTGTAGGGAACGAGTGAGGAAGCAGGCGGTGCAGGAGAGACTGACACGCGGAGTGTGTGGTGAGCGCGCGTACGAGCACTCGAGGGCAGCTGCGAGGAAGCTGGGTGTTAGGCCGACACCCAGGTGTTGGAGTTGTTGTTGCTCCCGCTGAGCAACCAGGTAGCGGGAGTGACCAGGTGAAAGCAACGAGCCGCGTAAGGCCAAGATGGCAGCGGAAGTCGGGAGGCTTGTGGTGGAGTCCCCAACGTGGGCGACCTAGCCGTTGGTGGAAATCAAGTCTTGGGGACTGGGATGAGTGCCAGACCGGAGCCAGGGATCGGGAGGTCTCCAGTCTCGTGTGTGTAAGAGAAGAGGGCAACGTAAAAGTAAAGTATTACACATAGGAAATAAAAATGTTAGGTTTGAATACACAATGAGCGGTCAGAAAAGTACACCTTATGAGAAGAATTTAGGAGTCATAGTGAACTGTAACCTATCGACTTCCCAACAGTGTTCAGAAGCCATTAAGAAGGCTAACAGAATGTTAGGTTGTATAGCACGATGTGTGGAGTACAAGTCCAAGGAGGTTCTGCTCAGGCTTTATAATGCACTGGTGAGGCCTCATCTTGAGTAGTGTGTGCAGTTTTGGTCTCCAGGGTGGAAAAAGGACATAACGGTGCTAGAAAAGGTACAGAGAAGAGCAACTAGGCTGATTCCAGGGCTACAGGGGTTGAATTATGAGGAAAGATTAAAAGAGCTGAACCTTTACAGTTTAAGCAAAAGAAGATTAAGAGATGACATGATTGAAGTGTTTAAAATTATGAAGGGAATTAGTACAATGGATTGAGACTGTTATTTTAAAATGAGTTTATCAAGAACACAGGGACACAGTTGGAAACTTCTTAAGGGTAAATTTCGCACAAACATTAGGAAGTTTTTCTTTACACAAAGAACGATAGACACTTGGAATAAGCTACCAAGTAGTGTGTAGACAGTAAGACTTTAGGGACTTTCAAAACTCGAAAAAAACTCGTCCTGAATCTGATAAAGAACATTAATCTTGGAGCAAAGTTTAAAAGTGTAAGAGAACCTAAGGGGTGGCACACTATTAAGTTGATTTGATTTGTCTTTTCAGAATTAGATTCTGAAATCATAATCAGAATTCACTTTATTGCCCAGGCACAACAGTGTATACTGGGAATTTGTCTTCATAGTGATGGTGCAACATACAAGGACAACACAGAATACAAAAGATGAATATAATAACATGAAATATAAAATGATCAATTATGATGCAGCATACAAGGGCAGTACAAAAAATAAAGAAATAGTAGGATTAAAATGTCCAGACAGTCCAGTGTGCAGGGATATATAAATACTTAGTTGAAGCTCAGACTCATTAGTCAGAATTATTGTACATGGAAAAAACTGTTTAGGAGACGGGTTGTTTTAGCTTTCGGTGCATTAAGATGTTTGCTGAAGGGAAGTTTTTGGAACAGGTGATGCCCTGAATGAGTCGGATAAGCAATGGTATTGCAGCCCTCTTCTTTATCCTGGACTTATATAGGACTTAAGTGTGCAGTAAGTTACAGCCTATGCTCCTTACATATGCTTTGATGCATTGCAGATTGGCCTTAGCCTGAACAGAGGCAGCCCCAAACCAGGCAATTATGGCACAGTAGTGCAATGGTAGTGCTGCTGCCTTGCAGTAAGGAGACCAGGATTCATGTCCTGGGTCCTGCCTGCGTGGACAGGGTATCCTCTGGGTGCTCTGGTTTCCTCGTACAGTCCAAAGACATGCAGGTTAGTTGGATTAGTTAGTTGGATTGGTACTAAATTGGCTCTAGTGTGTATTCTCCCTACGGTGGACTGGTGCCCTGTCCAAGGGTTGTTCCTGCCTTGTGCCCTATGCTTGCTGGGATAGGCTCCACCACCCCCTGTGACCCTGTTCATGACTCAGCAGGTTAGACAATGACAGACATTTCACAGTAATTGCCATCACAATGCACTGTTAAAAGCAAACAGGATTATAATAAAACAACAAAAAATAATAAAGTATAGCACCCATCCAGCCATTCTCAAATCCACTTAATCCAGTCCAGGGAAACAGGGCTGGTGCACATCCTGGTAGCAGTGGGAAGCAGGCACAAATCATCTTTGGACAGGACACCAGGAAAGAATCAGATTCTCACAGCAGTTAAACTTACCTCAATGTGTCTGAAATGTGGATGGAAGACCAGAATCATTGGAAAAAATTTAATGGGGAGAACATTCAAGCTTTCTACAGAGTGTGGAGGACACACCAAAATTTGAACCCAACACTCAAAAGCTGTGAGGGAACAGCCCTATAAACACATCATAAACGTGTGCGCTTTAACAATACATTTTATTTATGTAGTCCCTTTCCCATGCTCGTAGAGCTTCACAGAAATTGGTACATCTTAGCTATTGGTTAAACAGATGGACTGAATGATCTACTCTCAAATTTCTTATGTTCTAAATTCAGAAAGAACAACAGGGCATATGCAATATTGGATACAAATATTAGCCACATGCAAAAAATGCAAGATTCATTGCAAATTTCAATGAAAAGTGTTATTCACAGAGTAGAGTGGCAGCCAGCATTCACCAATGTACCCTCCTTATATACCCTTTACATGAGAACATACCAACATTTGACATTTCAAATATTGTAAGCTGTATATACTGTACTTCACATATATATCACATTGAGTGATAGTTCACCATATCTTTAGCATAATATTGGGAGTTTAATATAGCCATGAGGAGCCAGAGAGTTTATGGCTGCATCAGGTGTAAGAGAAGAAGCAGCCCTGCAGTGTTAAATATACGACCTAGTTATATTTTACCTCTGCTGGATTTCATCACTTCTCAATGGTCATTGTATTCAGACTGCCAGTAAAAAAGAGCAGATTCATAATTCTTTAGCTAACATCTTGACACGAATCAAATGTAACAGCCATACCTTCTCTTGCCTGGCTCAACAATGTCAAACCACCTTTAAAATAATTATAACTTTCATACCCTGCCATATTTATTATTTAAACTGAATGATTTAATCATGAATTAATTGCATTATTGATGCAGAACAATGGATGAATGATAACTATTTATCTTTAAGTTCTGAAAATAAATTCATTCTTTTAGTGGGTGGTGAACATTCTTTAACCGAACAGGCTTGAATTTTAGTTTAGCTTAATCCATCCAAAATATCAAGCATAATCTTCAATGAAGTTTAACTTTCACTGGCCTGGATTTTTCTCAGACCTGTTCTTTCCAGCTTAGAAATATGTAGAAGTTAAAGTGACCTCTTAAAATGCAAAATTGTGAAATAGTGCTTCATTAGTGTGTGTCAGCTGGAATCGACTGTTATACTGTGTGGTCGATAGGGGGCGCTCTCGCTCCCTTGAACCCCTGTCCACGACTCCAGACACCAGGTAAAAGTCCTCAAGTTGACTTTATTTTTATGCCACAGTGCACAAAGCACACTCTCCACCACTATACTCATATAATCAACACAAATACACAATAAACCAATCTTCCAGCTCCCAGACGCGTTGCCACCCTTCCACCCAGCTCAGCTCGTTGTCTGGGAGTTCCCACAGTCCTTTTATATTCCCTGACCCGGAAGTGTTCTCAATCCCCAGTCCATGTGATCCTCAATCACTTCCGGGTCAGGTAAAAGTTCTTTTCTTCACCCCGGAAGCCCGTCGCTCTTCCTATGACGAACTTCCGGGTCATAGGGCACAAATGAGTCCTCGGTCCTCCCTGCAGCTCCCTCTTGTGGCCCCCATGGCATCCAGCAGGGCTGTGCATAAAAACCACATTGTCCATGATGCCCTGCTGGTCTTCTGGGGACCTCCATGCTGCAAGGAGGGCTCCACCTGGCGGCTTGGAGGTATTGGCCGGGATAAACGGCCGGCCATCCTCCACAACTGCTTTACGGTCAGGCTGTTTGAATCACTCATGTACTACCCTGCAGTTTAAAACATGGCAACAGGCATCATAAGTAGAATGCAGAGGTTTGGCCTTATAACTCTAGTTCTTAAATCACTTCACTGACTTCTAGTTACATTTCGAGTTAATGTTAAAATCCTGAATCTTATATATAAAGTTATACATGCTTTATCTAAGCCAAGGGTTCACTGCAATCTCAACGTGCAGGCCTCCTTAATATTGCAAGCATAAATAAAACTCAGGTATGAGGCAGAGCCTTTAGTTATAAGGTGCATGAACTCAATCAAAGTCTGTTAGCTACTGATATTAGAAAAGCCTGATTAAGCTCAACAAGTAGATCAAGGTGAATATTCCTTTTATAGCAAGATGTACTCTTACAATTGAAGTCTTGTTTCTTTTCATAGTACTTTTTAATTAATTAGATAGAGATAGATAGATACTTTATTCATCCCAAGGGGAAATTCATTATATATTCTATAACTTCCATATTTCTACTATTAGACTGAATCTGGTTTTGGTTATTTTTATTGTACCTTCAACACAAAACCATTTTGTTTATTGTTTTCTTTATTTCGTTTGCCATGTTTGGCACCGTCTTTTGCTGACCTTCCTTTGGCAGTCATATGATTGTGGCATTGCTGTGTGTTATATCATCAGCTGACCAAAATTAAAAGTAGTGCCACAGTGTTGATGTCCAAGATTGTGGATAATTCACAAGCAACATTATAAGGATGCATTTGTTGTCTGTTTTTTATTTTTTTTTTTTGGCTCTTCTATTTTGACTTTGACTTTTTATTAGTGTTAGTGGCTTGCTCATTGGCCATTCTATTGAGTTCCTGGTTATCTAACCCCAGGCCTGTTTTCTGAATGTGTTTTTTGCATGCCCCTGTGGTTATTCCATCTCCTAATCTTTCTTTCAAGACAATATAACTTAAAATCTCTTTCTCAGCAATCATTGCATATTATAGTAATTGTTTTGCAGTCTTTTCCTTTTCTTCTTTTCTCTGTGTCTGTCACTCTTAGTATTCAACCAAAATTGTAGTTTCACGGTAAAGAGGTCCATTCTTGAATGTAAATGTTTTTGGCCAGTTAGAATGATGACATAGAAAATGCCCCCCCATATATAAATGTGTATTTGTATATATTGTCACAATAATGAGACATACTCAGATAAAGATTTGGGGTAGCCGCCCGCATAATCTGGTATCCTGGCTGCAAAGTCGTTTTTTATGAAAATAAACAGCACTGATGTGCATACAAACAAGTCCAAAACAAGACTGAGGATTTAGGGAAGAGGGACAGGCTTTTAAAGGGGAAGACAGGAAGTGAGGTCATAATGATCAGGCCCATGTTCTTTAGCCATTGGTTCAAGCCCAGACGTGACATCACAGGGGCCAGAGCCGGTAAGGTCACCTTCCATTGACTCGGTCCTGGAAGTGATATCAAGAGAGCCAGATGGAATCTCCCGGGATTGGTCTACAGGAAAGAGAGAAAAAGAGTCAGTGCACTCTGCCAGCTCCCGGCATGCCTCAGAACTTCCGTCACTCAAGCCCTTTAGCTGCCTCCCATGCGCACGTTTATGACAATATACTTGTATAGAGCTATGGGTTTGAATTGAATTGAAATAAAACTCTGTAATTACCTTCTAGAAAGAGTCCTCGGATCCTCTGATATTGGCCTTTTCATTGTACAAACACCTCATTATGCAGCTCTTAGAGACTATTTTCTATGTTTGTAGCTCCCATTCTTTTCAAATTTTATTCTCCATTTGTTCCTAAAATGCCTATCAATTCACCTTAAAGTTTATATTTGCTTTTTACCACTTTAGATCTACCATTTTCCTCACCTGGAAATGGAAGTGTGGTGCATAATGCTCCAGGGCTAAGTCACACACACATAGTCACAATGGGCCAAGCAGGGCCAATTTAAAGTGACCAGTTAATTACATATCTTTTTGATCTGGGTAAAAAACTCATTACCCATTAGTAATATTATGAATATGAATAGTGTATACTACTTTTTTTGACTTGGGCTTGTGTTGAGTGAAAAAGTTTAATATTTATCATTTACGTTTTTTATAACTTAATAAAATGCTTTATATTTTTCTGAACAAAGGACTTTCTTTGAAGTCTTCTTAATTTGTAGAATTTCTTTTCAGGCCATTTTTGTTGGAGTTTGTGTGCTGGTGGCAAACAGAGAACGAAGCAGGAGATCAATGGTAAGTAATATTCAGCAGCCATTCCCCTCAAAGTGGTTCATACGACAGTAGCAACAGTTTTAATAAAATAAGGCTATCAAAATCTAAATAAACAAGTGCTGGCCCTCATTAGGTTGTTGTTAATGGCAGTCACACATGGTGTAACACCCAAAGACCACAATATTTAATAAATATCTATTCTAACAGCATACAATTATGTTTTAGCAGACAAAGATAAAGAAAGTCATAAATCATATATGAGGCAGGAATTTGTAGCTGATTCAGCATCCATGTGTTTGGCCGTATTGCACAGGATTTCTTAATGTAAAGCATATGTTCTCTGTCAGTTACATCTTTCCTTTTGTAAATTACGGCAATAATTCTCAGAAACCTGATTGGCAAGATGACTGACTGGTAGTTATAAGACCTTTGAGGGGAAGAGAATCCTGATTATTCCAGTTTTGCTTTTAGTCTGTAACACATGCAGTGGTCTGTCAGATTTTACTTTGAAAATTTTGGCAGATGAGAGAGTATTTATTTGAAAATATGGATGATGTCCCACTTGGAAAAGCTTATGGCATAGTCTTCTGAGTAATAATAATTTAAAATGCATATAGTATCTATTGCAAATTGACATTTATTGCCTTGGAGACATTTGTGATGCATGGAAAATGTTAAATAAAAAGTACAAATAATATGCGCATTAAGGGATTACTGAAATAAATTTGAATTTATATAAATGTAAAGCAGATATCGAAAGTCCGCCCATCCAAAATTTTTACCGTGGGTGATGCAATGGCTGAAATCAAGAAGGATCATGAAAGAGAATTTTACCATTAATTAGACGTTTTAATTAAAACTAGCCAACCTGCGGCATACCATACGCCACATAATCAGGCCGGTTTTTTAATGATTTTTAAGCACAGGGAGAAAATTAACATTTGAAAAATCGGTAATGTAATAAATCAGCAAGAAAAGCAACATTGTAACAATGCACGGAACGAACCAACACACAATCGTCCGTGACTGAAAACTGGCGGACTGCCATCACGCCTTCTCCTCCCAGACGGAGCACTGCCTGCTCATGTGCCCACCTCCAACTCGTCACTTGAGTCGTTGTCGTCTTTGCACAGTTCAGATGCACCTGCGACTCACGTCTTCCGTGTTCCTGCAGGAGCATCTAAGAAGACGCATGTTTGTCACGGATGCAAATTGCTGTATGTAGCGTGTAAAACAGTTTGCTGTGGTGCACGCGGTCGTGCCTCGTAACCGAAAACTCGGTTTTTAAAGACTGCTTACTTCATTTTGTTTTAACCTCAGTTGTAAAGGATTGTTTTAAGGATCCCATGGGATACCCCTCACAAACCGTTTTACACGCTGCATATGGCGATTCACCTTCGCGAGAAACATGCCTCTATGAACAGTCAACGTGGCTCGGAGGTGCATGTGGCCTCTACGACAGACAAATATAAATGACGCCGTTTTTTCTGTGTCGTCGCGCCCGAGTTGGTAGGCGTGGCTCTGCGAGTTGTCGTCGTATCCAATGGTCTTGGAGTTGGTGGGCATGGCTCCTTCCTGCGTGCGCCATAGGTGTCTTACTTGTCGGCGGCTTATTGAATCCACGCCCCTTCCGGCGTGCTTCCCATGGGTGTCTTGCCTTAGTGAATTATATATATAGATATTTAAGTGAAAAGCAAATGGATAATTAACTTTCTGTTGGATGATCTCAGAAGGTCAGTGGTGACTGAGTGACCTTGTAGCAGGAGTTGTTGGTCTTTTGGAGCGTGATTTTAAAGTCATCCTTTACCTGATTTTTCATCCACCCAAAGATCTTGGCTGTTTCCCTTTCTGTTCCAAAGTCCTGATGTTTTCCCAAAACAGCAGCATCTTCCCCTATGAGACCAAGGCAAATTTCAAAGGCACAAACTGTGTTATTCTTGTGTGCTATACAAGATAATTTCTGTAATGTCATTAGCGTTATACACAAACATACCATGTGAGGCATGCTCAACAATATCTTTACCATGTAATGTTTTAAGTACCAGACCATAATGAAAACAAAAGAGATCAAACAGCTACTAAAGCAAACCAGAAAAATAGCAAAAAAAAAAAAAAAAACACAGAAATAGTAAAAAGTACATTTTGACATTTAAAAATCTTGACGTCATAATGTCATGCCACCTAGTCTTTAAATCTTCATATTGCCGTGGCATGTTTGCTAACACCTGACCAATGGATCTTGCTCATTTCATTACTCTTTTAGATAGTTTTCTTTCCTTAGAAGGACCACTTGCTTTGGCCACAGTAGAATAGTGATTGTGCACTGTGGCAGACTTGCCCTTGGTCATAGGCTCTTCTGCAGCTTACTCTGAAGCTGCTTATTTGAATAAAGGAATGTCAATCTATACTGCTACTTACTCAGCGTTAATATCATCTACAGATGAAGCAAGAGTCAATTCATTATAATATATCAATACACTCCATTGATTTTTGTGGTATTGGAACAAATTGGAATGAAATAACCACGGTTAATAACTTGAATGTTTTATAGTTACTAAATGATTTTGGTTGTGTTTTAATGATTTGCTGTTAATAATCACCCAGTCACTATCTTAAAGTAGGTCATGGAAGTGATGAGTGAAACAAGCAACTTTCAATTCACGAAACTGACTCAGAAATTCATTTTGTAGGTAATGTTACAACTGACTCACTAAACACAGTTGTTTGTAGGTTTTATTTTTTTGTGTGTGTCAACAAAAGAATGTTCCTTCCTAAAGGATCATTCACACTGAAATATTTATCTATATTTTTTCTGCTGCTGCATAATACAAATAATCAGTCATCCACCACTATGCCTGTCTTTAACATCACTAAAGAGTTGCACAGTGCATTCCTGTGACTTGATTCCTGCACAAGAGATTAAAGTGGAGCTTTCAGTTCTTTTCTGTCTCTGATGCATCTTTAGAATTGTAATTAGATCATATTATATAACATGCCTGACAGCTCAACAGAATGTCTGCACATGACAGAAAATAAGTGTATTGATTATTTTTTCCACTATTGATCTTTACTTAACTACTAAATGACAGGCAGATGCATGCAGAATTAATGTATGGAAATGCTCCCAGACATGACTAAGCATTGTTTTTTTGGTGTCAATAGCACAAATTTCACTGTAAGTGAAATTGCAGTATTTTGAGTTTGGCTCCAAATTCAACTTTGTTCAAATCATATTGCTCATCACTCATTGTGGATACGTTGGTGACAGGTAATCACATGATCGTGTAGTACAGTTATCCAAGCATAAATTCTCTGGCTTTTGTTTCTTTGATGCAAAAATGTCACAAATGATCCTGCCCATGATACCACCACTCCTCTGACTACCTGTAAAACAAACAAGCTACAGTAATATGATTGACAGCAAAGACACATCTGAGAAAGAGTGCAGAGAACATCTGGGAGAGTCTTGGAAGGAGTGACATAGACCAGCTTATAAGGTGAAGGGACAACAGTGTTTAATCTGAAGTGTTGAAACAAAAATATAACATTACTAGCTGATTACCCAGTGACTTTGCTTACTGAGTGCAAAGGAAAAAAATAAAATGTAGTATATAAATGATTAAACAGTAAAACATTAAGTAAAGATATAATGAGCAGTACTGGAGTGCTTTCGGGTAAAGTACATTTTAAAGGCTCTATAACACAGCAGGTACAGTAAGTAGCACTAACAGCAGCTTAAATGTATTTGGATCATCTCTCAGTAGCAGGTCCCTTGTGAAAGGCACTACACGACCGCTGTGGTATAGAAATTACATTTTCTATGCAGTCCTGCAAATTTCTGCCTGACAACCTTGCACTACGTGCCTGTGATTTAAGAGAAAAAATATTCTGAGAAATGTGGACGCTGCCCTTCCATGCTTTATGGGCAGAAGGTCCAAACAATTCCCAAGTCCAAAACTTAACATGAAGATGTTGGTACATATTCTTAAATGTAAACCCTCCGTCCTTCTTAAAAGAATTCATCACAAAAGCAACCTTCAATGTTGCGGGGTTTTAGTGACCTGAACTCACCTTAAGGGACAGTAAGTAGTAATGAAGCACAATTTACAAAGAGAGTTTTGCTTCAGTGGCGCCAATCACATTCAATCGCAATGATTTCCACTCTCCCAGGAGCCGACAGGGCTCTCAGAGTGTCACAAACAGTGCAAGAAGAGAGGACGCCACCCGAAACTGTGAAGGTCTCGACCCGGCAGAGCAGCCTAACATTCCGCGCCTCCGAGCGTCCACTTTGTTCTCACGCCCCCTCACCACTGAAGGCGGTATTGTCTTCACATTGTTTACAGCTCAGTACATTTAAAAAGTAGAAAGACGTAAAGCTGTTTTCCTCATCTCTTCTACTATCAAGTAATGCCAAATAAAAAAAAGTTATAATGTGGCAGTTTTCGCGACAGTCACGTGGACGGATAAATATAACTTCTCTGTCAGAACGCGCTTGGCGGCAAACGGCTCAGCGCTGGAGTCCAGAAAGGAGGGCTGGGAGAGGGTGACGCGGGGCGCACTTCTATGGGATAGATCGTCGTGTTTGTGTTTACTTCTTTTCAATATCAGTAAAGTAACTCTAACACAAATAATAACAATTCATAAAGACGATATAAAAATGGCATCCACAAACGAAGTGATTAGTTCCTGTATTATAATATGTTCTGTGGTCATACGTAATTTTCGTTTTGCGTGGTCATACGTAATTTTCACTTCAAACGCTAAAAGAATTTTATATATATAGATAATTTATGTATTTCAGCTTTAGTAAAGCTTATGCTAATTGTTTACTGTCACTGCAATATAGCTTAGGAATCTGTTCCCTGTTTTGAATGATGATTATTGATTTATTAACAATATGTTTGTTTTTCACACTTCTGTTTTAGCAATGTTCATATAAGAAATATGCTTGAATGGCTTGTTATTATTTGGCCAATGTTATTTCTGTATGTTTGATTCTCCTGTCATTGGGACAATAATCCTCTTCTTGGCTCTCAGAATTTTTTCTTTTGAGTCCTCTAATTAAAAAGTTTAACAATCCCTGCTAATGACACAGACAAAAAGACATTTTCAACAATTATTATTAGGGCCAGGAATATGGTATTTGATGACTTTCCGCAGTGGCATGTGTAATCATATGCTGCTATAATAATACATTAATATTACATATACCAATACCAAGAGGTTAACATTTCATTATAACTACCGTTGTATTTAATGATAAATGAAGCAGCTGTTGTTCATGTGTTGTGCTTAATGTGCCTTTGGTGTTTTATTTTTTTCCATTAATCCTAGCCTCAAGTTAGTGATGAGGAACTTGATGATTATCATTAACTGACAAATGGTGAATTTAACCCATGTTTAGAATGGAAAATAAAAATGAAAGATTTACGTAAGAAAAGTAAGACTTGTTTTTTGAGAAAGAAGGGACTGTGCAGGATAGAGGAAAAATAATTTTTAAAATGTCTGGACATTCCCACAGTGCATTAAGCTGGTCTGAAAATTAGATCCAAAATTATTTTTTTTACATTTGAGAGGTCTGCTGGTTAAATCCTGATGCAGTTTCTTGTTTATAATCTTTGGAAAAGACATGTAGGCATCTAAACATGGAAGAAATTTCAGTAGGCTTGTATCAGTTAGAAGTATGCTTTCTAAAAGCCTAAACATGGCAAAGCCAAGCATGCCAACTATTTTTTTTTTTACATTTTTGAAGGTCTGCTCTTATTTTGTGGTGTTATCTGGACCAAACATTTTGCTTTTGTTACGTAGTATACCTATACATGTACCAGTATGCAAGATTTGAACCTGTTAAGTGGTTTAGTTCTTGAGATAAGGTCTTGTGAAATTAACGAAAAGATAAAAACATGTCATATCTGACACCCTTCTCCCGAAGTGCGTGGGATTTCTGTAAAATGTATTGATTCGACACGGAATGACTCAAAACCATTAAACCCTATATTATAAAGTGATTCCATTAACTATATAAAAATTGAATAAAAGTGAACTGTTAAAAAGTGAATTGTTAAAATAAGGAATATATTTTGTAATATCTTGTGAAACCTTAACATGGAAAGGAAATTTATTAGCAATAATTATTGATTAACCATGTAAATATAAATTTCCAGATTCTTCCCGGCCTACCCTTTATCACTTGCCATAGTAGGGTCCTTGTGTTAAGCAATAATAGCATAATAATCTAAAACCCAGTTTCACCGGTTACAATAGCAAGGAGTCCTCCCTATTCTGGAAGCATTGGCCCCATGGCAGGAAATAGCCAGGAGAGCACACTAGTTAACAACAACTCATCTTAAGTAATAATGATTTTTATATCTATTTTTTTAGCTATTGTTAGTTGTTTGGATTAGTGTTTCGGGCAGGGGACATACAGCCATTCCCTTCTTGATGATGGTTTCCTCTGTTAAATCATTAGACTGAGGGTTCCCATCAGGGCCACTTTTCTAACTTCTTAGGGATTTTCTGCTCAAAGACGGTGTGGTCTATGGCCGGCTTGTCATCCTGGCCAATACCCCCAGGCCGCCAAATGGAGCCCTCCCTGCAGCATGGAGGTGCCCCGAAGACCAGCTGGGAATCCTAGACAATGGAATTTTCATCCACAGCCCTGCTGGATACCACAGGGACCGCTAGATGGAGCTGCAGGGAGGTGCAAAGAATATTATTTGCCCTACGCCCCGGAAGTACGTCCGAGTCACATGGACAAGGGGAATGGCGTGCTTCCGGGGTGAAGAAAAAGAAGAGTTTTGATCTGACCCGGAAGTGCTAAGAAGTCACATGGACTGAGGGTTCAGAAGCACTTCCGGGTCACGGACTATTAAAGGACTGTGGCAGCTCCCAGACGGCGAACTGGGCTGGGTGGAAGGGTGGCAACGTGTCTAGGAGTGGTGGAGAGTTTATTGTTAGTGAGTTGTGATTGATTTAATGAGTATTGTGGAGAGGAGGGTGTTTTGTGCACTGTTGCTTATAAATAAAGTCAACATTTGGACTTTAATCTGATGTCTGACGTCTTGGACATGGGTTCAAGGGAGCAATAGTGCCCCCTATCTGTCACAACGGATAAATCAATGATCTTGCATGTTTGTTTGTGTTGACATTAGCACATGAGATCCAACTGTTCATTTTTCAGACCTTTGTTTAAAGTGTTATAAAGGAGCTGGAATCCTAGCTCTATGAAGAAATCAACCTGGACATGATGCAGATATACAGTACATATGACAGGCCTGACTTATTCATACACCCACACTGACTCACACCAGACCATTTTAGAGACACAAATTTACCTAATATACACATCTTTATGAGGTGAGAAGAAACCATAATACCCAGTGTTAGAATCCATAAGTTTGAAATGTCTTAGTTCTCCCACATTTAGGGAACTGCAATGAAGTCATGAAAGTATCATCTTCAACGAAACTCCCATTCATCTTGTAGGATGCCATTCCAATGACATACTTTTCAAAGATCGGGATTAAGCATAAAGGCTTATAATAAATATGTCAACAGCCTATCACACAGTCTTCTTGACCTGCTGTAAGATATTTGTAAGATTTTTGTCAGTTTCTCTGTGAATATGTCTGCTATTAATATCTTTCTATAAAATGCTGAATGAAGAAAATTACTGAGGCAAAATCTGATTTAACTGTCTTTCTTCCTATTTACAGTGGGAATTGAGCTACACATTTGCCATCCTGACCACCATGTGCTCTCCTGTTCAGTTTGCCCTTGCAATTGCTTCCCTCCTGATTGGCCCTTACTGCTACTATGCATTTGCTGGAGCTGTTGGGAGTGCTTATGTTGGTTACGCTGTTCAGTTTCCTTTTCCATACGGAACATTTCCAGACATATGTCAGGACCCACAATTCTATCAGTGGTATCACTTTGCCCTGCAGTTACTGGATATCATCAGCGGCATCGTCTTATTTGGTTTTTCTCTATGCTTTGTGATCATCCTGACATTGAGGCTTCATCAAGCAGGGAATCTGAATGTAAGTTTCCATGCTGTTGTTTAAAATAAGGTCAGAAAATTTAGTTGATGTGTACCTAACACTCATGGGTCAGTGTCAGTCTTGTATCTGTAACTGATCTGTTGTATTGACCTGCTGATGCCTAAATTATTGCCATAAAGGCTAATCTACATACACGTCATCACAAATGCCTGTCCTTGTATAAAGTTGATAATACTTTACTGCCATAACAATGACAGTTTGGAGATTACAGAAATAGATCTCCAGGAACTCACCCTAAATGTGATACTTATCCAAATCATACAGTCATAACACTGAAGCTATTTAAATTTACTTGACAACATCCCTGTGTAGTGTTGGATGAGCTCAGTTTAAACATCTCAGTTCATTCACGCATTATCTAATCTCATGGGTCACAGAAATCTGGAATTTCTCTCCTTTGAAAAGTTTCTTAACAGGAAACAACCTCGTGTGGGACACCATAAATAACTGTGTATAGTAATGGATTGAGTTTGAATATGTATGTGAATGTTGCTCTGGGTATTCTGGTTTTCCTCCTACATCCCCAAATTGTGCATATTCAATAATTTGTTGATTCTAATTAATTAATGTAATTAATTAGATTAATTAATTCCAAGCTTAACCCTGAACTACATTAAAAAGGTTTGAAAATGTTGGATGGATAGAGAATATTGATGCATGTAGTTCAGGTTTTCAGATATTGATCAAAATAATAATGTGAAGGCAGATGTATTAGGCATCCCTCTAAAATATTATATATGGGAACAATTCCTGCTTTCTTTTTAAACTATAGAAATATTGCATTGACATGATTTTCTTGGGTAATTTTCCAGATGGTAGTAGATGTTCCTCAATAATTCTTCTGAAATTAGCTTCATTCAGTTTTCTCGATTTACAAGTTACTACATGCTATTTGTTTCATCATGTTGTCAGTGTCCCAAATAAAAATCCAAATTGGAAAGGCCATAGCCATAAACAACCCTATCAACAATTCAAAAATGTTAATATAATTAAAATATTCATTAACTCTACAGTAAAAAGTTAATCAATAAAAAATAAAATCTTATAATTAAGCAATCTGTCTAACAAAAAGAAAAACTAAATAAATATTATTAATTCATCAAAGAAACTGTCACCAAAGTTAGAAAAAACTAAATGAATGATTAGTAATTCATCATATGCTTTCCTTTTCTGTTTGTGCCCATACTTGAATGGCCCATACTAGTACTGTGCATTTGCTGGAGCTGTTTGGAGT
The DNA here is from genome assembly GCA_026402145.1 of Polypterus bichir lapradei. NCBI lineage: Eukaryota > Metazoa > Chordata > Cladistia > Polypteriformes > Polypteridae > Polypterus > Polypterus bichir. The sequence continues at coordinate 112,836,436 of JANRMT010062854.1, read as the reverse complement.
GCTTATGTTGGTTAAATTGTTCAGTTTCCTTGACCTTCAAGAAGTTTCCAGACATATGTCAGGGCAAACAGTTCTGTCATTGATATGCACTTAGTGGATACAATTAGCAGCATCTTCTTAATTCAATGCTTAACTAAGCTGAATTTTAACAAAGAAGACAGAAATTCATGAACAACAGTAAAGCCGAGAATCCAAAAGACTTGATAAAAATTTACAAAGGCTAAGGTCAAAATCATAGGAATCCAAGCTACAAGTGTCTCAAGATAGAGGTGAGAACCACTGGTACCAAACCCAATGTTTAGATAAGCACAGTTACTGCAGAACAGAATGTCCAAGAAATAATCAAAATGAACAAACGAGTTTACCACATGGTTTGGAATCCAGTGTATTCAGTAACAATCCATACATGCAAGGGGAGATCTATTCTTCCATTAGTGTTCTGAACCAGCTTATTCCAACTCAGTACTGTCAGGAAGAGTGAGCCTAATCAGGCATCATCATGTGCAAGGTAGGCAATAAACCTGGGATGGCGTGTCAGTCCAACACTTGGTACATTTGTGCACCAATCTAAAGAGGTCACCAGTTAGCCTAATGCATGGGATTTATGGAATGTGCATGAAAAATTGGTGTATGCACAGGAAAACCCATTAAATACAAAGACAGTATCGCAACAGACAGAGACAGAAATAGAAGTTAAACCCAGGGCTATGAAACTGTGAGGAAGCAGAGCTAACCACTGTACCACCATATCACCCCTCATCAGCAATGCTAACTCTAACTTTCAAACATTAAATTTAATCTGACCATTCCTACTCCTCCTAAATGAAAATCCAAATTCCTAAATAAAATGGAGCCACCTTTGATCAAAGTCTTTCTGACGAATTCAGTGTGGCTCATGATTTTAGAAATATATTCTTATGTTAAACTGACAGACCAAAAGGTAAAGATAACCTTCAAAATTAAATTCCTTGATAATAATGTAGTCGTATATTGATATTTAAATTATAGATTTAGAGAAGGTGGCTTTTGAATCGCAGAGGAAATTAATTTTGTTTGATATAGCACAATTTCATAGTGAGATCTGCAAATTAAAATGTAATCTTAATCAATGTATGTTCTTCATGTCAGTGAACTTCACTGTCTTTTGCAAAGTTTGTACCTTCCCTCTTTGTTCACATACATTTGATTCAGAAAATATTTAGACTGCTTCCCTTTTTACACATTTTGCTATGTTGCAACCTTGTGCTAAAATCAGCTAAATTCATTTTTCCCCAACATCAAGCAACACTCAATATCCCAGAATAATAAAGTAAAAACAGGATATTAAAAAATTTTTACTCAGACCTTTTTCTATGACACTAGAAATATGGCTCACTTGCATCCCATTTTATTGATCATCCTTGAGATGTTTCTACACCTTGTTTGGAGTTCACCTCTGGTTAATTCAACTGATTAGACATGATTAGGAAAATCACACACATGCCTTCTCATTTCCCACAGGTTTATTGCAGTTATGTCTGTCAGATGTTCCGACAGTGAAGTATGCAATAGGCTAAGGGCACCCAGGTGATCAAAATGTGTTAGAACTTAACAAGCACATCCACCATTTTGCAGATAAAGACATTACGACCATCAGCATTTTTAGTTGCAGGGCTAGGACTGTACAGTATTTTAAAAAAGTGTTGTTCACTATAGAATGTAACTAAGCATGAATACAAGGTTTGCGGTTTCTAGTCAGATCCTGCTTGGTGCTTGCCAGATGAGCAGTCCTGACTCTGAGTATTGGCAAGCACTGTGGCAGTAATTGGCTATATTCTGATTATATGTGATTTGCAGAGAAATGAATTTGAATTCTTCCTTTTTTACCATTTCACTTATTATTTTTTGAACTGAATTACAGCTCAATTTAATTCAAAGCTAAATATGTAAAGCACCAACAAAAGGCAGGCACCATTCTGGTTCTGTAGATCCAAAAATGAATGTTGACAAACTAAATTTTGTGTTAATGCAACTCCATCCAAATGCAAGACAGCAGAAGTTGCATGGATTCTGGGTCATAAGGCCTACTTTTGGTTCTGTAAACATACAGACATGGAATATTATTATGACAGACTTCAGTCTAGTTTTACTTTTCATATTAAATTGACACTGTTGATATGTCAATGCTTGTGAAAACGTCCTTATTGTTGCTGATCGATTTATTGTCTTTTCCTACAGAAACCTATGCGGGTCTGGTAGTCTGATCATCTGGAGACCAGTGCTGCTGAAATCACCATTGGATGTTATTTCATTGATTTCTTTCTTTCTGTGAGCTTTTTGCATCAAATAGTCTTTTCAGAAGTTCATTGCTACATATTATCAGCATATTATAAGCATATATGTAGATGTGATTTAAACACAGATTTAAAGAAAATATGGGCCACTACTGAACTGGCAGACACCAATCATCTTGTTTGATGAACTGACACTGTGTGAATATTTGACTGTCATGCATGTTACTGCCTAATGTTATGTCATAAGTGTTTGGATGAGAACATAGTTCAACCCAACATATTATTGATTCTTATTTGTGTGATATGTCCTTAAGATGCATAAGTCCCTAGGGTGTTGGTTTCATCTACATTGTAATGAAATATGTTACATGTAAGTATTCTTACCTTTGTCAAAAAAAACTTTTAAGTAAACTACACTTCATGGCAGCTTCTATTTTCGACTCCCATGTTATTCTGAAGCAACCGCTAACACCTACTTTACCCATTGCTTTCATAGTTTTAAGTAATGCTTCTTTTTGGTATGACTTTTTTAGCATTAGAAGGCTCATCTCTGTCACCATGTTTTGTGAACTGGAATAAGTTTAACGGTAATATTAAAGACCTCAGATTCAGGTAGCTTTCTACTGATGGGTCTTGGTGGTGCTAAAGCCACCTTGGCTTATTGGTTCTTTCTGACCTGAAAGGGGCATAGACTGGGGACAGAAGTATCAGAAGTTCTGTGGAGACCATTCTTCATAGCCACTCCAAGATACATCACATCTGCCACATTCACTTTTCACTTCAGTTTTTTTTTTTATTATACTTCCATTTACTCTACACAAGTGCTGTGTCTGCGAACGTCAATCTCTGAGCTGCTTGTTTTGCCACCCCCTGTTCTGCCCCTTCAAACAGTTCAGCAAGTATATAGATTTAATGCTTTACTGGTTGGTAGAATTGAGGTTTCCCTTCGGATTTTAATGTGTTACAAAAACGTGTCACCACAGAAAAACAATCGGAAAACACTGCTCTACCTGCACCTTTGCACCTGGCATGCTAAAAAAGATCTCCGTAGCTGCTGTCTTGCTTAAAAATTGACACACTACATTACTTGGAAATAATGTTGCGTTTTTTGCATAAATTAGCGAAGATACTGCAATCTTGAATCTTGGTTAGGATAATTATTACACTCAGGGCCAGCCTGGGAAGCTTATACAGGCCAGGAATCCCAAGTCTAACCCAGGCCACACAATATACACTGATTTTCTTGTACAGACACAGACTCAAAAAACCAACAAACACAATTTTGCTTTGGAATCTTTTAAGAGATATTAAGGAGACAGTAGAATCAGCTTTTACACATACATTTCACTCTTAAATGTTAGTCTCAAGACAACCTCTGATAAAGTGTGGAACAATACTTCATAAATGTAAACACTTCATAAATAAATAAACCATGTAGTTCTATAATATTTATATCAAAACAAATGTGAAAAAAGCACTCAACCACAAAAAGTAGTTGTCATTGGAATCCACAGTGCATAGATTAGGTTAACAATTTCAGCTGTGAGTCTCGAGTCTACACACCCACTGTCAGTGTCTGGATGGTAATGCTGAATACCCTTCCACAAAGTTTGAAGTGTCTCATCATAGCACTAAGGCTTAGTCAGAGCGCAAATAAAGTAAAAACAAGACACATTAATTAACAAACTTACCATGAAATAAAGAATAACGGGTATATTTAAAAACACAAATCATTCCACTCAGATACGTATTTCATTAATAAAAAAGTAAAACATTTCGTGTAGCCTATTCAGTCACTTTGAGGAAAAAATAACATTAAAATGTGATCATACGCTACACTTCATTAAAATTTGAAATAAAAATAATACAAAATAATACACAGTAACAAATACCAAAAACCATACAACATCCAAATATAATTCAAAGTATATTATAAACTTTTACACAATCTATATATAACTTTAATCATGAAAGCACCATATGTATGCACCTCTCATCATAGCACTCCTGTTTAACTGTCAGAGCGCGAGACGCACATGAAGTCAAAGCTTGACTTGAACAAAAACAAGAAACCATTCAACCAGAAACCAGAAAAGAAACCCTCCAACATTAAACCGAAAGGATTTGTGTCCACTACAGAGCAATAACACCTTCTCGTTTTCCAGTATAACATTATAAACTGAGATGCAACCTGGCGGTGTCGGATGGACCGAAACATAATGTCCCAGAGGTGTTCTATTGGGTTTAGGTCAGGCAAGTGTGGGGGCCAGTCAGTGGTATCAATTCCTTCATCCTCCAGGAACTGCCTGCATACTCTCGCCACATGAGGCCTGTCATTGTCGTGCACCAGGAGGAACCCAGGACCCACTGCACCAGCATAGGGTCTGACAAAGGGTCTAAGGATTTCATCTTGATACCTAATGGCAGTCAAGGTGCCGTTGTTTAGCCTGTAGAGGTCTGTGCATCCCTCCATGGATATGACATCCCAGACCATCACTGACCCACCACCAAACCGGTCATGCTGAACGATGTTACAAGCAGCATAATGTTCTCCACAGTTTCTCCAGACCCTTTCACGTCTGTCACATGTGTTCAGGGTGAACCTGCTCTCTTCTGTTAAAAGCACAAGGTGCCAGTGGTGGATCTGCCAATTTTAGTATTCTATGGCAAATGCCAGTCGAGCTCCATGGTGCCAGGCAGTGAGCACAGGGCCCACTAGAGGATGACGGGCCCTCAGACCACCCTCATGAAGTCTGTTTCTGATTGTTTTCTCAGAGACATTCACACCAGTGGCCTGCTGGAGGTCATTTTGTAGGGCTTTGACAGTGCTCATCCTCCTTGCCCAAAGGAGCAGATACCAGTCCTGCTTATGGGTTAAGGACCTTCTACAGCCCTGTCCAGCTCTCCTAGAGTAACTGCCTGTATCCTGGAATCTCCTCCATGCCCCTGAGACTATGCTGGGAGAAACAGCAAACCTTTTGGCAATTGCAAGTATTGATGTGCCATCCTGGAGATGTTGGACTACCTGTAGGGTCCAGGTATCGCCTCATGCTACCAGTAGTGACACTGACCATAGCCAAATGCAAAACCAGTGAAAAAACAGTCAGAAAAAATGAGGAGGGAAAAATGTCAGTGGCTTCCACCTGTTAAACCATTCCTGTTTTGGGGGTCATCTCATTGGTGCCCCTCTAGTGCACCTGTTGGTAATTTCATTAACACCAAAGAAGCTGAAACTGATTAACAACCCCCTCTGCTACTTAACTGACCAGATCAATATCCCAGAAGTTTCACTGACTTGATGATATACTCTGATTAAAAAGTGTCCCTTTAATTTTTATTTCATAAAATTTTTAAAGGTAGTATATATATATGGTACTGGATGTGTATGTAATTCCTTAGGTACCCACTTAACTTTTTTGTATTATTGTTTGTAATGAAAAAAAAAATTACATGAAAATGACAACCTGCTCAAAGTAATGCCTTAGGTGATTACCTCCTTGTCGGCCAGGGATACGCTAATATTTTTTTAACGTGTTAAACAGGACACATTAATCGCAAAAATGAATGTGTTAAGTTTCTCATATAAATACACTAAAAAGTAACTACAAACACTGTAAAGAGCCCCGCCTTTGTTTTAGCAGCAGCAAACAGTTTTTTTATATACTTCCGTTATACAGTAACTGTATGCTTACTGTAGAGGGAATATACTGTACCATATTCATTAGAACAGCATATTTTAATTGCACAGCTGTATATTTGTACAGGCTTCTTTAAGGTGAAACATAAGGGATTCATAGATCCTCCTACAAAATATACTATTCAGTCCAGTCCTTTCTATTTAATTCTTACAAAATAACATCAAGTCTTGTTTTGAAAACCCCCAAAATTAGGGCAGAAAGGTGGCTCTGAGGCTAAGGATCTGTGACAGTATCTGGAAGGTTGCCAGTTTGAGTCCCTGTTACTGCCAAAAGAGATCCATTTCTGTTAGGCCCTTGAGCAAGGCTGACCCTGTGCTCAGACCCCAAGGGGTATGTGAAAATTAACAAATTCCTAATACAAGAAATTGTAAAAGGTTAAATAAAGAACAAACAAAAAGTCCTATTGCCTACTACACTACTTGGTAGTTTATTCCATGACTTTCCTGTGTGAAGAAAACCTGACTTTTGTACGAAATTTCCCCTTAACAAGTTTCCAACTGTGTCCCCGTGTTCTTGATAAACTCATTTTAAAGTAAGTCTCGATCCACTGTGCTAATTGCCTTCATAATTTTGGAATTATGGAATCTTGCACTTCTGCTGGTGGAGACCATTTCCAGGACAGCCTTCAATATCATCAGTAACATTCTTTAATGGCATTCTCACTGTGAGTCTGTGATTAGTGATGATACATCATCTAGGGTCTATTTCTGAGACCTGGAAGGACAACTTGATCAATAACTGCACACTGTTCCCTAGTAAAAAGGCAAGTGCCACAGGGAAACTTTGCCTTGGTTTTGTGCTTCTTTAAGTAAAAGAGGAAATGTAATGTTTACAGTAGGTGTTACACATGATCTGTCAACCATTCATGAATGATTCATGAACCCGAGTTTGACCATGCCGCTTAGTGTTTGTGTCGGCTGAGTGCAATGCATCTTTTCTTAGATCTGCCAGAACATTTACACAGGGCCATCTTAACAGCATTATAGGCCCCCGGGCAAAGCAGTGCACTGGAGCCCCTACCTACTCAACCACTCAGCAAGTCACGATATACATAGATTAGCATGGGGCCCCTATGCTCATGGGGCCCCGAGGCAACTGCTCATCGTGCCCATGCGTTAAGACGACCCTGCATTTACACTCTATTCATCTTAGTAATGCCACGTGTGGTATTCACAACAAACACACTAAATTTATGTTTAGTTTCAGATATTAACTTCACAAGATAATCTGCATTTATTATTTTCACTTCTGTTATCTTTGCTACACTGCATAATAAGTTTGGTTTATCTTATATATTATATATACACAGGATGTTGAATGTTCCCAGACCTGTGATTTTTATACAACCCTAATTTCATTTTTTTTTTTTGCTATAAAGAAAAATATGAAAAATCAAACTTAAACGTGCCAACTTTAGATATTTTCTTTTGTGTAGTTAATTTTTTTAATTGTTTTGAGGTAGCAGGTAATGCTCCAGTAGACTAATGTCACACTTACCTATAAGTCTGCTCTTAAATTTTCCTGGTTTTCTAAACTATTACAACTGCTTAATTTTTGGTGTACAGCAAATTTAGGCTCACTCCAGAATGATCTATATTCAACATATTTACTTTTTTTTGTTATTTTAGAGTACATTATGGTAGAAGAAAAAGCAGCCCAGAGTTACTAAAGAAAGCGTTAACTTGGCCTGCAGGCAGAGCAGTTCTGCATTTCACTTTAATCTCAAATAACAATGAGTTCATGTTGAGTTTTTTTGCTAGAAAAGTCATGTATTAGTATCTGAGACGAATTCACATTTTGGTAAAAAAAATCTTGTATTTTTTCACTGCTGATCTCAGTATTTTGAAAATAGTTTTCATTCTTGTTCTTAACTCATTATCAGCCACTATTCCAATACTGAATCTAAGATGGTCTCATTAAGTGATTACAGCAAAGTTAGTTGCAAAGCAAGATTTATTCCTAACTTATCTAATGCTGACATGGGAATAAAGTTACTCCTCAGATCAACAAAATTTCCACATTTGCTTTCCATATATCTATCCACTTTCTCAACATGATGAATCAAATTTATATTGAGTCATCAGATATCCTAGCACACAATTTTTCGGAGTACCTGGTAAAAAATCCACAGAGACAAAGAAAACATATATAGGTTACACACCGAGGCAGAACCACAAACCACTGCATCACCATGTGTCTCCCTTTTTCTCTGTTAAAGACTGGTTTTCATGCAGATTTATAGACATCCTAGCAGAAAGGGCTTTACCAGTGTTGGCTTGGAACAATCTCAGGTGGGTTTTGAGTTTCTTGGACAAGACATGACAATCGCTGTTCTTAACCGAGGCATGCTTTTATGGATTCTTAGTCTTCCTCCATTAAAACATTTTCAAAGGTAGTACTTGGAAGTGTAATTAAATGCTGTATATAGCACCCTTGCCAATCACATATATCACCTATACCACGAGCCAGTATGGCATCAAAGTAACTCAAGCTAGGCAATCATACTCTATTATCTATCCAAGAGATTGGTCCTACATGATCAAATGGCACCATTTTAGGGACTTTGGGACTCAGTTGTTTCATGATGAAAATGTGTGTAATTAAATATTTATTATTCTCCCAATTACGTTGCCATGCCTTGGACTGTAATTCCCTGACTGACTGCAAAAATGCATGCACTGTGGCCCCATTCACATTTTTGCTTTTCCCTGCATTATTTCCACAACCACATAACAGGCAATCTGCAGCTTGTAAAGGTAATATCAATTTTTTTTTTTACCAGCCCTGTCTATATTATAATGGAGGAGTGCACCGTGTTTTTAAAAACTACTTAACATGCTGCATACTTTCTGTGTGAAAATCATCATAAGGTGGCCATCAAACATCTATAAATCAGCAGTACAAGCAGCCATGTGTTCTCCAGTTCACAGTCGTGTGTGCTCCTAATTTCTCAATGTAAATGCACACTAGAGGGGGAAATTCTGCCAAGATACAAAAAAGGGGCATTTAGAATCTTTATAAAATGAAAGATGTATTATCACAAAAATGTTCTGCAAGTACATGAAGCTCTGAAGAGCACACAAGAGAAAAAGGCCAGGGCAATCCAAGGCAAACCAATCTCAATATATAATCTAATGTCAAAGTCAAAATACAGAGTAAAATGGTCAAAAATCCAATGAATCAAAATAGCAAACACACAAGTAACACTCACCAACTCCCTAGTTCATCTAAAATGTATCACCAGGAACTGTGGAAGACCCTCTAGATTTATCATTTATCGATAAATGTTTATACACCCAATGTGGATGATAGGGAATTCATCCAAAATGTATTTGCATCCATTCCCAATGTGAGCACTCATAAAATTATAATGGCTGGGGATTTTAATTGTGTTTTAAATCCAGACCTAGATATGTCTCCTGTCACAGGGATGATGACATGTAACACTGCAAAGACAATTACACAATTTGTATCTGACCACAACTTATCAGACCCCTGGAGATTTCTAAACCCAAATTCAAGAACATATTCCTTCTACTCACCAGTGCATCATTGCTACTCAATAATTGATTATTTTTTGTAGATAACCATTTCTTGCCTACGATTAAATCCTACAAGTACGATACTATTGTTATTTCTGACCATGCCCCTCTGATCTTAGAGATAAAATCATTATGCCCCACATACTTATCTCGCAGATGGCGTCTTAACCCACTTTTATTAGCAGACGAGAACTTTACAGAATTTATATCAAAACAAATCAGTTTTTTTCCAGAGACAAATATATCCTCAGAGGTGTCTGCAGGAATACTCTGGGAAACCCTGAAGGCCTTCTTAAGAGGACAGATTATCTCATATCTTTCCCACAGAAATAAATTGGAAACCAAGCAGGTATCAAAGCTAACTAACGAAATTACTAGAATAGATCAAGAACATGCCAGGTGTGCAAGTGAGGGTCTTCATAGGAAAAGGCAGGTGGTGCATTCAGAACTCAACCTCTTGACAACTAAAGAAACAAAACAACTCATTTTTAAATCAAGACATCATTACTATGAACATGGAGAGAAAGCTAATAAGCTTTTAGCTGAACAAAGCCACAAGCAAGAAGTTTGCAATGCAATCCCAGCAATTACTAGCACAAACGGAGACATAATCATTGACCATAAAAATATAATGCACACATTTAGAGACTACTTTAAATCCTTATATTCTACTGAGTTTAAAGAAGACAAGGCACAATCTAATGCATTTCTGGAGGCATTAGAGATACCACAAACAGATACTCTTAGTGCAGAGGAACTGGATAAACCGTTGGCACTATCAGAATTATTAGATGCTATAAAGTCGCTTCAGTGAGTGAGAAAGCAGCACCCCCCGATGGCTAGCTCCCCTCCTATTAGCAACATTCAGAAAAGCTAGAGACAATAAAATTCTACCTCAAACTTTCGTCAAGCATTAATCACCGTCTTTCCTAAACAAAATAAGGACATATTACAATGTGCATCATACAGACCAATTTCACTTCTGAATGATGATGTTAAGATACTCTCCAAAGTCCTAGCTAGGAGGATGGAGAAAGTGCTGCCTTCAGTAATATCACAAGATCAAACTCGATTTATTAAAGGCTGACATTTAGCGTCCAATCTTCGACGCATGTTTAATGTAATATACTCACCCGCAAAGTCAAACATTCCAGAAATTTTATGATCCTTGGATGTAGAAAAAGCATTTGATATGATTGAATGGAAATACCTTGTCACTACATTGGAGAAATTTGGGTTTGGCCCGCACATTTGTGCATGGATCAAACTACTGTATACCAATCCAGAAGCTTCAGTTTGTATTAACAACATTAACTCAGACTACTTTAAACTAAACTAGATGCCCCTTGTCACCACTACTTTTTGCAGTCTCCATTGAGCCATTGGCAGTTCACTGTCGAAATGCTTATGAGATAAAGGGGATTATCAGAGAAGGCCTGGAACAGAAAGTTTCTCTATATGCAGATGATATGGTACTGTATATATCAGACCCACAAAATACTGTGCCTTCAGTCCTAACAGCACTAACAGAATTTCAAAAGATTTCTGGTCTCAGAATTAATTTGACTGAAAGTGTGCTCTTTCCACTGAATTCTCAAGCACACAATGTTAGATTGGACAACTTCCCTTTTAGCATCTTTGATCAGTTTAAATATTTAGGGGTAAATATCACAAGTAAACAGAAAGCTCTTTATCAACAAAATTTTGCTGTCTGTATGGAAAAAATCAAGCAAGACTTGCATAGATGTTAAAATGTAGGAAGCATTTTAAGATAGAGAATCTTATATCGGTGGCAACTCTGCACAAGAAACGCCTTTTTCAACCCTTGCAAACATATGCAGTTTTTAATGTCTGGAAAACATTTGGGATTAAATCACTTAAGGATTTGTACATAGACAACATCTTTGCATCTATGAACAATTACATTCTAAATTTAACTTTCCAGCAACGCATGTCTTTCTCTATCTTCAAATTAGAAACTTTGTTAAACAGAGCCTGCCCAATTTTCTTCACCTCCCACCTCCCTGTATGCTGGAAAAAATATTGATCAGTTTCAAGGACTTAGACAGCATCTCTGCAATATATAAAACCATTTTACAGTCCCTCCCTTTCAAAGATCCAAGAGGACAATGGGAAAAGGATCTCTCACTCAACATCTCAGAAAAGGAGTGGAAGGTAGCAATGCAGAGAATTCACTCAAGCTCCATATGCGCAAAGCATACAATTATTCAACTCAAAATTATATATTGAGCACATCTGTCTTGCTTAAAATTGTCCAAAATGTTTCCAGGGCAAGATCCAACTTGCGAACGCTGCAATCAAGTTCCAGCCTCACTGGGTCACATGTTTTGGGCCTGCACCAAATTAACATCATTATGGACCAACATTTTTAAATGTCTTTCAGACAACCTTGGTGTCACAATCACTCCTAATTCATTAACAGCTGTGTTTGGTGTTCTTCCAGATGGACTTAAAGTGGAGAAGGACAAACAAACAGTAATTGCCTTTACTACACTACTGCCATGCAGACTTATCTTGCTCAACTGAAAGAATCCTAACTCTTCGCTTTTAAGTCAATGGGTAACTGATGTTATATACTATTTGAAATTGGAAAAAATCTAATTCTCACTTAGTGATCTGTGCAAAAACTTTTCAAAACCTGGCAGGATCTAATCAATAACATTTTAGAATAAGCTTTTAAAGCACTGAGGAAGTAGATTCTCTCCCTATTCTTTCTTTTTCTTCTCCATTCATCTGTATTCACTTATTAATTTATATATTTACTTATTTTTACTAGGTTTAAGTTTTATTCTGCTGCCCATGCTCTTTTTCTCAGGGTTGGGGGTTGATTTGTTTTCAATTCTATTCTTGTAAAATTGATCTATTTGTATGGAATGTTGTGTGATTTCAATAAAATCAATAAAATTATTACATTTTTTTTTTTAAAAAGTGTGCAATTGGCTGTCCAGCCAAGCTGCTGAATCGCAGAGCTGCGGAGGGGTGCAGCTAGACCCTTCTCAGGATTATAATCGCCTACCCTATTGGGGGACCTCCCGCAAAAAAACATGCAACATGCTGCAGGCTTTGGAAAACAAAGCAGATAATAAACAAAAATAACATTACATATCTCAACGACTCAAATTTGAACAAAAAAGACTTAAAACATGACGGTGCTAGCTGAGATTCATAGCTCAAAGATGTAATTTTTAAATGGAGAACACCAGCCCATAATACTTTACTCAGAATGTAAACTGCATTTGAATTACAGACATTAAGACTTCAGGACCTAGTTTATTTGCTTGTAAGGTTTCATATTACTTCACTTGTGCATGTAACTAACCAAAGCTCTCTGTTGTGTGTTGTGAGGATTCCCCTTGCAGTCTTATTATGTTCCCTGTGGGAGATCACAAAGAACAGCAGAGCGAAGAAGAGCAGATACTTACACAATGACTTCTGTGCCTCAATCAACCACATTGCTGTATTTGAGATCTTTTTTATTCAGTATTTAAGCCCTGGAAGAGAAAGGTCACTTTCTGAAACCCAGCTCTATAAACAGCTTGTATAACAAGGGCAAATAAGGTTTTCCTTAATTTTGCTTTCTGGAAGAAAACAAATGATTTCTTTTAGTTGTAATATTATAGCAATTAACTTTAAGACAGCGGTGCAATTTCTGTACAATATGACCTTCAGGTGTACCTCTAAAAGCAAGTTTGGTCTAACAGCTAGATAAGTGCCCTATTGTTTTAACAACCAAATTCCAGAGCATAATTGTAGGAAAATCCACAAAATAGCCGAGCAATGTTCACCTTGTGTGGTTAAATGCTATTTTCTATTATTTTCCTCTCCCTAATGACTTAAAATAGTTTATAGAAAAGGAGCACAAATCTCCTGTGGGGCCTATGAATTGTGGGAGGTGAGTACATCTTGCATTGTGATTTGAAGCTGGCTTGAACCAGTCTACCAGTGACACTGTTCAGGGACACTTCACTTTTTAGGTTCAGTTAAATGAGGTAAAGAAAAATCCAGATTTACAGCTATTTAGCTGAAAAATGGGCTTTAAATTTTAGGAACTGTAAACTTTTCAGTTGTGAAAAGAGCCAGGCAGCTGTTAGAGGTCCTCTGCGATACTTGGTATTTGGATTTAGAGGGTTTAGCCATGGATGGATGTTAAGAGATCTCCACTTAAAGGAACTTGTCAGCATGTGTGTGGTTTACTGCTTGTAACAAAGGTACACCACTGCTTCTTACAGTGCTGGTCAATAACCTGTGTTAAGTCATTCGCAACATCCAATTCATACTGAGGAGTCCTATGAATAGTAGGCAACAACAAAGGGAATAGCTAAAACCACAATGGAAAACTTGAAACAACAAAGCCTAACTTCACACTGGGCCTTACTATACAGATGGGACCTTCACTGCTACACGGGATGGTTGGTTCACTTCTCCATACAATTAAAGTGTCACTCAGTTCTTACCTCCCTGCAAATACCATACTCCTTCTCTTCCACACCAGCCTTCTTACCTCCCATCATCTGAGTCCTTGTCTCTGACTTCAGTACCAACATCAAACTCAGACTGATGGAGGAGGGATGGCTTTATAGGTGAAGCCTGACATCACTTCCAGGGTGACCCCCGGAACTATTTCAAGGGTTACAAATGATGGGGGAATACCTAGACAGTATATCTAGCATTTGTACCCTGAGGCCCACTCAATATTTTAAGGGACAGACATTTAATAAGCAGCAAACATATCCTTCAAAATATCCTGAAGGAGACCATGAATAGTGAAAAGGAAACCCCGCTGCTTTCTAGAAGATAGTGGAAGTCCTCCATGACAGGTATTTATTTCCACTTGTCTTTGCATTACCCTAGGAAATGAATCCCCAGTGGTCTTGATAATATTATTGTGTTTAGGGCTCGCACAACAAAAGTACACATGTAACATAAATCTGTTTGGGCTTCATTTTCAGGAAGTTGCAGGGTCTTGTTGCACAGTCACTTATATCTTTGTACATGAGATTGGCCACTTATCACTCCCCTCAACCAAGAATTTGTCTTCCGAGAAACGTGTTATACCCCTCAAAGGGGGAGCCTATCTTAAGAATTGTCATGGCCGAATAGCACATCTGAAGAATTTTCAACATTCATTTGTTAAATATATAAACCACAACTCTCCATTAAGAAGAGTGCATTGTAAAAGCCTCCACTGCATTTTGCACATTCTGCTGTCCGACAAACATACTTACAAATGCATCTAATTTGGGTTTTAACCAATCAGCACAGGCTCAGCATTTTCATTGTGACAAAATAAATATTGAAATCTTCAGAGTAAAAAAAGAAATTGTACATTTTCTTTAAAAGGGCTGCATTCTGTGTGTCCAGACACACGCCTTGCGTAGGAGAATAGTAGGAAGGAAGCCACATCTCAGGGTTTGTGGAAAATTAAAGCTTTGTGGTTTCAAATGGAAATGATAAGTGTGCCATGTCATTTTTGCAGTAAATCATGATGATGGCAGCATTATATTGAAAATTTGCTTTCAGCTCTAGGGATGGGAAGGCTTTCCAAAGATCAAAGGAATGATGGATGATCACAAACATTATAGCTGTTTGAAGAAAACCAGCTCCACTCTTGCTTGTGGGACTCAAGGGAAGATTCATCTTCCAGCAGGCCAATGATCTAATGCACAAAGCCAAGACAACAATGGAGTGGATCAAGGAGTATGGACTGCATAAAAGAAGACAGCTGTTGAAATCATTGAACGTAAGGTTTAGTTTATAATATAATGAACTAAAGATACTAAAACTTGTAAATAATCCTATTTTGTGTAGCATAGTGGCTTAGCTCAGACTCAGGAGCAGTAGATAACACACTGTGGCAGACAGGAATTTGGAGAAATCCTGTTTAGTCCAACTTTGATATGTACAGTGCCAATAAAAGTCGGAGTTACTTATAGTTTTCAGCGCAATGTGGCAAGCATGTCTCTGTCAATTCAATTTTTGCACAGATGGTGTTTCACAATCCAGACAGCTCAAATCATTCTGTCTCTCAAAAGGGAAGATGGGTCTGATTGCAGATATCCACTGTGAGGCTATAACCACTGAGAGGCTGGGTGTACACCAGGAAGTCATGTTTCATTGCAGGTACATTTCATTGTTTGCAGAAATTCAACCACAAGTTAGGGTAGCCTGTTGTGGGGATAGTGTAGCTTTATAAAAGGCATTGTTCAATCCCTTCTCGTTCAATCGGTATTTAGTTCATAAACAGAGATATAACTTACTCCAACTTATAAATGATTATTTGATAGACACCTCTGTTCAAAGGCATGACACAACACAATACTAGCAAATAAAGTTTAAGTAACCAACCTTGCATTATAGTAAAAGGCTCAGATCCCATTAGCTAAATAGATGCAAGTGTATAATTGTTGGGAGAAGAAAAACCTATAACTAGGCTGTACATGTGAACAATAATTACAATAAGAACAGTTATTAATTCTAATACAGATTGCTGAATTACTTTCAAAGTAACAACAAGCGAATGAAAATCAACGAGATAAAGCAATTAAGTAAAAGTTTTTCTCTCTTTTGCTTTTCAACAATAACTAACTTATTTAAAACGAGACAAATATGGTTAAACAGTTTAAATAAGTTTAGAAAAAAGCCTCATTAGAGAAATGGAAATGCCCCCGGCTCCTCCATTAATCAAGCATTACATATTTTAACAGCAAATTGTTTTTTAAAAATCGACATTTCTGTAAATGGATTCTATTTAAAAAGTTTTACAGCAACAGTATACCTGCAGCATAACAGTGAATGTGTGGCTTGATTACTGCAAACAATAAAGCATCACGTCAGATTCGGTGTCCAGATTCAGCATCTTTTGGCATATGGGAGATTACAGAACTTATAATAAGGAACTAATATGGTGTGAGACTTTCCTGGACACCAAATCTTTATCAATTGCACACGCTTATTATTCATAAATAAATCCAGGTTCACAGTCCCGAACACCACACACAATGCACACAGCAATAATCACCACAATATGGGCTTCTTTCTCTCAGTCCTTGGCCGCCTTTCCTCTCCTTATGGGAGCTTTGTCCTGCTCCCACTCCCGACTCAAGCTCTTCGATTGTAGGAAGGCGGCCCCTTTTATTCCCGCCCGGATGTGCTCCAGGCGGCTGATGACGTCCTTCCGGCAGGACTTCCTGGAGTGGCAGAAGTGTTGCCCTTTGCCCCGGAAGCACTCTGGGCGTCCCTGGCAGGCTTCTCCGCCATCTTGCCGAGTGTGGCGGAAGTAACTATTTCCGGGTCCCACAAGGCTTAAGGTGCCCCCTGGTGGTAGCCACGGTTCCCAACGAGTTAAAACCTTTTTCCTCTTCTTCCGTGGTCCTCTCCTAATTCAGGGCGGTTGCCCCCTTGTGGCCCGGAAGATATACGTGCCACCTTCCGGTCATTCCAGGCATCCCGGCCGGATAAGGACCCCAGTAATCTGTGACAACAGATAGATACCGTAATACTAAAAATTGAAAGACATGCACCCAGTGACTGGCCTGTCTTCCTAATATCTTCCATAGTTACTGTAAAGGTTACTGTAGTTATTCTTTATTGTCTCATTACTACAGAATATGAACTTCTAAAACCTGTGAAATAAGGTACACTCAGCTGGTACAGAGATGAACAGTAAGACGTGTCTTTTAAACACCTTGATAATGCATTATGGATTATGATATTTATTGATTTTAATATATTTATTGATTTTAAGAACCTAATGTATCATATTTAAAATTAGCTAAGAAATTAAATTCTAGGCAAGCAAGATGGGCTCTCTGTTTCAGTAGATTTGATTCCACAAACACATACAGAGTAGGATTAGAAATGAGAAAGTGAATTCTGTCTCAAGGTTATATGAATCTGATGAAATTTTAGACAGAGTCCGAAAATATGTATTATCCCTCTAGAGATTTTGAGATTGTCCTGAGAGTTTAGTAAATGAAATACTGACCTCTCAATCCCTAATTGCCGACCAATATAAAAGAACATGATGGTAAATATTATGTCCTTTCTGAACCACACGCTAGGATATTAGAATGGGCTCATTCTTCACCATCATTTGGTCAACTGTGGGTAGCTAAAACTATGAAACATCTAAAGAGATATTTTGGATGGGAGAAAATGAATCAGAAAGTACATGATGATTTTGTTCTGTCAAAAGAAATTTGCGGTAGAGCAAAGCTGCCTCGGAAATTGGCAATAAAGCAATTACAACCTAATCCATCGTCTAGTCATCCCTGAGATTCTTGTGCACTCTTGTCAGTCTGTCTGGTTAGAATCTGCACATATTATATTATATTTAGTTCCATTGAGATGTCATTAGTTGAATCCTTCTGCGGGTTCCAACCCCTTTTGGTCAAATTCCTGTCCGTTGCACACTCAGGGTGTCAGAATATGTATAGTTAAATGCATTTTGGGAGCTAGTGCAGGAGAACCTCAAGATTGCAGAAACCTCTGTCATAGTCATACAGTTTCCAGATCATAGGCCCCTATATTGGCCCTGAGTTTAGGATTGGACAAATGGTGTGGCATGCAGTGTGGGACATCCATGTTAGAGTTCCAGTCTGCAACCTGGCTCCTAGATATATTGGATCTTACAAAGTTTTGAAAAAGATGTGTCTGCTGTCTTATTGTTTGGTCCTTTTGGATCATTTCAAGATTCATACTACTGTACATTTCATTACAAATACAATGTACAGTGATCCCTCGCTATATCATGCTTTGACTTTCGCGGCTTCACTCTATCGTGATTTTTTCTCATACACGCTTACGTCACTACGCATGCGCTTTCTGAGAACTTTTATCTAAGCCCCACGATGGCTCATAAACATGTTGGTTTTTCTAAGCCTTCTGACAATAAAACTAAGTGCCGGAGGAAGATGCTTGCTATCCAGGAGAAGGTGAAACTCTTGGATATGATCAAAGATGGCAATACCCTACAAACGCCTCCTCACGCATATGAAAAGACAGCGCCAGCAACTGCCTATCAAGATGTTCTTCAGCCGCGCACCCAGATACCCACTGCCTACTCTTAGTTCTCCTTCAGCGGAAGAAGACAACAATGCACCTGCTGAATATACTGCACCACCTGAAGACTCTCCTACTGAAGTTGTGCCTTCATAGGTTAGTGGTTGTGTGTAAGAACTGTGTGTGTGTAATTAAATGTACAGTACAATAATCTACTATATAAAAGCGGTCGGGATTGCAAAGTATAGCGGTATTCCGCTTATCACAGACTTACTACTTGCGGCTTGCGCTACGAAGCGACGCGATGTGAGCAGAGTTCTGCTGCTCCCATCGTCCCCTTGCTTTTGTGCGCGATGCGCTGGAAAAATAGACAAAATTATGTCTCTGGAAATAATTAATGTTGATGGAGTACAAATGCCTCACCGCGTAGTAAATATCAGGGGAGATGGTGCTGGCTTATTCTCATCTATAGCTTATTTAGTGCATGAAACTCCGTTTTTAGCGGTACAGATTTGGGCTGACATTGCACGACTTTGGACAGGCACTCGAGGGGATAAAAAAACTTACGTTTTCCGGAGATGTTATGAATGGGCACTTTAATGTTCTCATTCCCTACACTTACATGCCTGATGTACACATGGAGCGCACACAAATTGAGGATAAAAGTCAGTCGCCTTAAAAGGCGGATGAGCCTAGTAATAATATATTTGTAACGTCTAATATGTCTTATTTTCTCTTATTTTGTCTAATATATTGGGTAATACGAGTGTAATGGTGACTAAAATGTGTTATTTCATGTCTAGAGGGCTCTAATAATGTTAAAAAAACGTATTTAGAAGGTCGTAAACAGGCTTTCTATACTCTAACTGCAAAAATATTCGATTTATAAATAAAGAATCCTACTTCGCGAAAATTAATTTATCACGGTAGAGTCTGGAACGGATTAACCGTGATAAACGAGGGTTCACTGTATTACAGTCTGTATTACATACAGTACCAAAATACACTCATCCCCCTTTCTAGGTGGAACTGGGTGAGGAGTATGAAGCACAAAATATTTTGAATTCTCAACAATGCAGAAGCTATGTGGAGTATTTGATCCATTAAAAAAATTACAGTCCTGTGGTTCACTCTTGAGGGAACATGGATCACGCAGATGTTTCTCTTTTATCGTGAAATTTTCATTGTAGGATTCCTTGGGAAGCCTGATGGGAACAACCAGTGGTTGCTGCTTGGCTTGGTGGGCTTGTTTGTGATCTGGGTTATGTTTTTACTTTTTATGGTTTTCCTTGGTCTCTAGTAATTTTTTAAGATTGTTTTGGGGGTTTTGTATGTTAAGGAATCCAGACGTTGCATTTATCTTTGTTTTGGAGACATTTTTGATGTTGAAAAACAGATTATGTCCACCATCAGTACCATTTTCTTTTTGCTTTGAGTGTCAGGTGGTTGCTAGGCTGGAGTGTGCAACACATAGTGTCATTACCGGAGTGGTATCAAGGTCAGCATTGTGCACTGCCTGGTTGTCCAAATTTGTAGATTCCACTTAAAAGACTTATATTTTTGCTTATTTGAAGGCCTCTTTGTTAGGAATGAGGCAAAATTTTGCTGAATTAAATTTGACAATACAAAATACTGCCAATACAAAATGTGGCCTATTATTGTATGACATTAGCACATGACTGAAATGAAACACAAAGATAGTTTTAAAAATCTGACCAAAAAACCTGAGCTAAGGTGTAAGTAACATAATAAACTGAAAGTCCTTTGGTAGAATTGCTGTTAACTGTCTGTAGTATGTTGTGAAGGTGAAAGTTGTCAATGCACAACATAGAATTCATTGTGCATGAAAATATGCTGGGACCACAGGTTAGATTTGTCATGCAAACACTTAATTTAATGAGTCACATATTTAGACGAGTGTGGTGAATCACATCTTTCTTTCAAAAATGCATCTCTGCATCCAAAGGCTTGTTTTTAAATTGAACTATCTGGACTGGCAAAGTGCGTATGTATCATTGTATTAGAGAAGTTCTCATAACATATAGGAGCAGCAAGTTCCAATTACCCTTGAGCTGCAGATATGAGAACAAGTTCTCAAGACATCAATGCAACTTACACGGATACTGATTATGAAATAGTGGTAGAATACAGTGTAAAGGCCAGCCCAGACACAGACAGGTGTTGGACACGGGTTTAAAGTACACAAACAGTTTTTATTTTCTTTCCTTTCATGGAGAAAGTCTTCCTTGTCCCCCCATGCCCACAACACAGTCCCAAGCACAGCACAAACACAATACTTTTACTTTTCTTCTTATGATTATTTTCCTCCTCCACTCCTCCTGGCAAGCTTTGTCTCCCTCCTCCCGACTCTGGCTCACTGAGTACTGTCTGCTGGCCTCTTATATAAGGCACTTATAAGTGCTTCAGGTGCTCATTGCCCCACTTCTGGCAGTACTTCCAGGTGTGGAGGAAGAACCGCCCACACAGGCTCAGGAACAGCTGTAGTGCCCCCTAGTGGCACCCCCCCGGTCCTAACAGGGCTGTGTCCAAATCCATCTTCCATGAAGCCCTGTGGGAATCTGAGGCACAGCTGCCACCCAGTGGGGCTGCCATCTAGCATTCCGGGGGAGGTAGCACTCTTTCCACATCCTGACTGGGCAAGGGCCCTGGCCATCCACAACAATAGGAAGGACGTCATTACACAGCAGTGCATTTAACATTTATTCCTTTAGCAGATGCTTTTATTCCAAGGCAACTTACACATTTTTCCTTGACTTACCCCTCTGCTCCACAGTTTAAAATTACAAGCCAAACAATTCAGACGCAATCAAAGTGCACGTTGCAAACTTTCACTTAAGGGTATTTGCATATTAGATTCAACAATAACCTCATTTATTTGGAACTCAAAACATCTACATATCCAAAGAGCGACCCTACAAAGACAAAAGGCAGAAGGTGGCATGGCTCTACCTAACTTCCAGTTTTATTACTGGGCAGCAAACATACAAGATATAAAAACCTGGACACAAATAGAAGAACATACACATGCCTGGTCCGCAATAGAAGTAAAATCCTGCAGTACTTTATATTCCCTGCTCTGTGCCCCAATTAATGCAAGTTCCAGGGCAAGATCCAACCTGCGAACGCTGTAATCATGTCCCAGCCTCACTGGGTCACATGTTCTGGGCCTGCACCAAACTAACATCATTCTGGACCAAAATTTTTAATTACCTTTCAGACAGCCTTGGTGTCACAATCCCTCCTAACCCATTAACAGCTGTGTTTGGTGTTCTTCCAGATGGGTTTAAAGTGGAGAAGGACAAACAAACTGTGATTGCATTTACTACACTTTTGGCACGCAGACTTATTCTGCTAAACTGGAAGAATCCAAACTCTCCTCTTTTAAGTCAGTGGGAAACCAATGTTTTATACTATTTGAAATTAGAAAAAATCAAATACTCAGTTAGAGGATCAGTACAGACTTTCTTCAAAACATGGCAGGATCTAATCAGTAATATTTTAGAATAAGCTCTTAAAGCACAAAGGAAGCAAATATTTCTGTATTTCTTTTTCTTCTCCATTCATCTCTATTGGCTTATCAAACTCATCAATTTAGGTATGTTTACAATCCTTAAATTTTACTCCGTTTGCCTTGCTCTCTCTCTCAGGGGTGGGGGTCGACTTGTTCTCAATTCTACTTTTTGTAAAAATTGATTGATTTGTATGGAATGTTTGCAATAAAATTAATAAAATTAAAAAAAAAAAAAAAAAACGTAGAAATTACAACACTTTTTCTGTTCTCATTTGTTCCTGAATTTCTTTGGATCTTGGCATGATGTCTAGCTTTTGAGGTGCTTTTGGTCTACTTCTCTGTGTCAGGCAGCTCCTATTTAAGTGATTTCTTGATTGAAACAGGTGTGGCAGTAATCAGGCCTGGGGGTGGCTACGGAAATTGAACTCAGGTGTGATACACCGCAGTTAGGTTATTTTTTAACAAGGGGGCAATTACTTTTTTACACAGGACCATGTAGGTTTGGATTTTTTTTCTCCCTAAATAATAAAAACCATCATTTAAAAACTGGATTTTGTGTTTACTTGTGTTATATTTGACTAATGGTTAAATGTGTTTGATGATCAGAAACATTTTGTGTGACAAACATGCAAAAGAATAAGAAATCAGGAAGGGGGCAAATAGTTTTTCACACCACTGTAAATGAAAACAACGATACCACCCCTGTTCCCCTTATGGCGATTATAAAGCTCAAACAAAACACATACAGATAAGTTCATGAAAAACGGCAACGGATGAAATGTAATGAAGAAGATAGATGTTCCAGAGATCCACACGTTGAATGGGAATGTAAAGATAGTCCTACTGGTAGTCCCTGAAATGGTGAAGAAGGGCGGGTGGGTTCAGGAGCGCTCTTTTCTTCGCAGGATGGCAATGAATCCACTTATAGTCCTCATGTACACAGGCAGACAGCAGACAATCCAGACCCCTACGACAAAACAATCCAAGACAAAACGAATAAGTACAAGTAACCCAACAGAAGGCAGGCAGAGAGACAGGAACTTGAAACACAAATTACAAAAACTTTTTTTTTCTTTTGGTCAACGGCCTCCTTTTTAAAAGCTGTGCTGACATCCTTTGACCCGAACAGCCCCTGCACCCTCAGCAGAAGACCAATCGGAGCCACTTTCACCATCAAAAAACAAAGAGATACATTTACATTTTAAAAGATTTGCACTTGAGTTATTATGTTATAAGTTTATAGGTTCATTATTAAGACTGCAGGCTTTTATTTCTGCAGTGCAAATAATTTGTTATGTTAATAATATGACTTAAGAATAACAATACGAATTTTAAGAACAGCACAGTAGTGACAGTAGTGTCA
Source organism: Polypterus bichir lapradei (assembly GCA_026402145.1). NCBI lineage: Eukaryota > Metazoa > Chordata > Cladistia > Polypteriformes > Polypteridae > Polypterus > Polypterus bichir. The sequence continues at coordinate 112,813,007 of JANRMT010062854.1, read as the reverse complement.
TGGTAAAGAGACAACAGTTCATACCCTGTTTCCTTCTTGTGTGGAGTTTGCATGTTCTCCCCATGTCTTTGTGGATTTTCTCCTGGTGCTCTGTTTTCCTTCTACAGTCCGAATCATGGAGGTTATGTGCATTGGCAATCCAAAATTGTCCCTACTGTGTGGTTTTTGTGTGTTTATGTTCGCCCTGTGATAGACTGGCACTTAGGTTTTGTTCCTGCCTTGTGCCCTATACTGGGTGGGATAGGTGCCAGCACACCCCACAACCCTGTTCTAGACTAAATGGGTTTGACAATAACTGACTGAATATGAATTGTATTGTGGGATATATGTATTCTCTCATGCCTGCTCTTCTGTTTTGAAATGTGGTCTGTCCCTAACAACATTTTACATCCAACTAACTCATTTTTTTTTGGATTTTGGTTTTGATATGCAATTTAGATAATTTATTTTGATTATTTCAGCTCTTACTTGCTTTCTAAATTTGTTGCTCCAAAAACATTGTTTCCATCTTCTGACATTTTCAGGCTCAATTAAAATCATGAACACTTATTTTTACCTACATGTTTATTGCAGTCAGGACCTCAAAGCCAGAGTGATGTCTAGAGGCACTTTGAACCACTGAACCAGCAGGACATAATTTCCTATTATTTTATTATTTTTAAAATTATTCAAAGGATTTTCTGGAATAGTCATGTGCCTATCCTGGGCTTAGGCTAAGACATAGGGCAGTATTACTGTATGTATTTTGTATACAAGTATATACTGTATTTTATGTTGTCATGTTTGCATTAAGGAAATTACTCACTATATAGCATGTATTTAAAATGGTTACTTTCTGTAGATTTATGCATGTGTATTGGTTTATATGTGATGTCTGCAGGCTTTTGTGTAGTGTTTGTAGGATGACACCAGTGATGGATACAACAATGGGAACAATGATCAACTTGTTTGTTTCTCACAAGTGACATATTTCTCTTATTATTATTATTATGTTTGCCTATACCATGTTCATGCCATTAATACTTGTTTTATTATTTGTTTGTGTTTAGATCATTTTGGTAATATATTTTATGCCCCTTTCTGTTCTTTCCACGTGAACTGCTATTTTGTTTATCTGGTAACTATGATGCTAATTGATTGTACAGTTTATGATGCACTTGCCATTTCACCTATTACATCATGGCAGGAACATGATAAATACTAAAAAGTAACTGAACTTTGCTGCAAATTTAAGGAATCAACATGAAAGAAGCCATAATTTTAAGCATGCTCTTTGTTTAGAATCTCAAGTTTCTTTAGCGACTTTGAAGTTAAGGGTTTGCTGATTCTCTTGACTACACACGCTTTTATCTTAACTACAGTTGACCTCATGTGTGTAATGTCCCTTTAACCCCTGCTGCTCAGTTTTATAAAAGTGGTGTGTCAGGACTAAAAAGAAATCCCAATGGTTACCATGGAACCACAGGTTTCATTTTAGACTATTTGCATCTTTAAAATACAATACAACTTTGTACACATACTGCTTTACAGTTAAGGGCACAAACGGGTTAACTGACCTACTTTGGGTTACATACAGTGCATTTACATGTGCCTTAATAATCTGGCTATTCACAGAAACCTGTTTCCAAAATGCTATTTAATTCCTTATTCCTGTTAGAGAAACTGGGTTTTTGGTATCTGAGTAACTTGATTAAGAGAGGTTGATTTCTTTGTGAGTAACCCAGTAATGTGGCCATATATACTCTTAACCGGGTTACTGTTAAGGATTTTGTAGTCTGTGCATCTTCACACATGGTTACAGCCGCTACAGGTAGAAGCATCCACAAGATAAATTTCCTGAGGCAAATGATTGAGTGATCGCTTTATTCCTTCTCCTGGCTGAAATAATCTGTCTCTGTATTTCAGTAACTGCTAAATTTATATTGACGAGCTCAACGTAGTACAGTGCTAAACTCAGCAGCACAATCTCGGGAGTAGGATAACCTGTTAAAAGTAAGGTGTGTTGCATAGTCCTATTACTTTTTAAAGTATTGAGTGTTTTAATGCAATACTTATTTTAGTGAGGCAGAAAAAGCTTCTGTTACTATTATCCCAGCAGCACTTGGTGTAAGGTGACAAGCACATGTACTGGTACGCTGCCCTCCTCAGAGTTCAATAACACAACCAAGCAGAAAAGAGGGTGCTGTGTGTAATCCAATAAAAGAAATATATTTTTAAAATGTCAGTTTAGTAATAATCCTGCTGTTTAGTAGAGATATGTTGAACTAGGGCAGCGTTTCTCAACCTTTAAGTATTTGCGACCCGAGTTTTCATAACAGTTTTAATCACGCACCCCTAATATTTTTTTGAAATGTAGATGCATATTTTATTATACCTACTTAACTTTTATCGACATTTATCTAACTCTATATTTATTGTTCTAGTATCAGAATGTAGTTTAATTTAATTTGTTTTGGTTTCAACAGATGTTTTTTTCATATTTTTGATTCTTGGTTTTTTTTTTCACATCTTCGCGCCCCCCTTTTTGTTACTTTCGCGCCCCCCTAGGGGAGCCCACCCCACAGGTTGAGAACCACTGAACTAGTGCAATCGTGTGACACAGTACTAATACTGCAAATCATCAGTGGCTCAGGTCAAGGATGTAAAAGTGGATAGGTTTCATTTACTTCACAGCACATAAAAGATTAAATCTGCTCTGTCAATATAAAATCCTAAGCCTAAAAGTACAACGATTTTGTGCAACGATTTTATGTGACTTTTTATGTCACGTATTTTGTCACGCTTTAAATCGGGCTTATTTTAAAACCTATACATATATATGTTTGGTATTATTCTTTTCAGAATTTATCGAACTTTAATGTAATGTTGTTAGATTTTCATACTCTTTTTCCATTTTTAAATTATAAACTAAAATATCAAGAAAGTCGTGATTTTTATTTTTAATCGAGTAAACTTTCTTTCACAGGAACACACTATTTAAAAAAAATTGTCTATTCATAACACCAATGTTGGTATTTAGGTGATTTAGTTAGCTGAAGCTTGAGTTAAGATGACCCATTGCATACCACTTTAGTTTTCACGTGATTTTTCCTGTTATTTAAATGAGTTATTTTTTAAGAATAGTTTTTTTTATCTATAAGAATGTCAGTTAAAATGAATGGATCGTTTACTTAGTCTCATAAATACTGGAGCATAGTGGACCTCAGTTTAACGGGAATACTCCAATTGGTAAGAGAGTAAATATTTTATTCTTATTTCATGATATTTACTCTGTTAAATAATAATTAATTTTTCTTTTACATATTTATAGAATTTCATGATTTTGACTCCAATAAATAATCATTTTTATTTGTACATTTACAGATTTTACTAATATTCTGGCCACAACTAGGGGTTGGGCTCCAAACGCGCCAGGGGTGCTTGCCCCTATTGTATTTATAAAACACAAGAAATGTATCATAGGATTGATGCTTCTTTTCAGATTCACAGTGGTTGTTAAGGACATATAATTATGTTTTGTGTTGTTTAATAAGTGTCTTACTGAAGGAGGACTCCAAAAGCATATATTCCACATGTAAACAGGAGATTTTAAGAAATCAGATTTCTGCCTTAACCAGGTTACTCACCTTATCTCGATTTTGTATATGTTGTAACAGACGGATTGGCACTTTCATGAAGGTCATTCCCCAGTACAATTGGGTGGTAGCATCCCTTATGGCGAACCTGGTATAGATGCCCACCAGGCAGCATGGAAGTTAAGGTCCCATAAGATTTCACGGTTGGGTTCCATGAGTGCTGTTGGGGAAAGCTGTCAGAAAGTAAAGACTCAGGTTCTGCCTGACCCAGAGCTGCTTTCTGGAAACAAGCAGTTGGCAATGGAAGTACTTTTGAGTTAAAGCTTAAAAGGAAGCCTTCCACTTCACCCAGGGAGTCAGAGTTGGGAGAGGAGACAGACAACATTCACCTGGGAGGAGTTGAAGAAAAAAAGATATAAAAGGGTTATGCTGTGCTAAAAGGAGCCTGTTAAAGGTACACACATACTTGTTTTGAACTCAGAAATTTGTGTCTGTTCAGTTGTGCATGGAGCTTTTGGCTTGGTGGCACCCCCTAGTGTATGTAAACGCACTGAAAGTGATTGAAGTGAAAACTGAATCAACAAGCTTGGTTAAAACTGCAATGTTTATGTTTCTACACCTTTAGGGAATTTTTAGCCAAGAGTTTTTATAAAAGGTCCCATCATTGCCATGGGGAATAGTCAGTGTCTCCTGTCAGCAGGAAAGGATATGCTTGTCTTCCTGTCAGTCCTAATGGCCTTCACCCCTTACTGGTCACACATTTACAGCCACAGCTCACTCATCATTTAGAGTGACTGTCTTGTCACCTCTCTCTGTCATTACCTCCCTTTATATTTTTATACTGTGACTTTCTAACCTTAGATTCCTTTTGAGAAGATCCCCCTTTAAGTAGTACACATTGAGAAATGCACATGACTTACATATTGACATATTCACACAGATATTTGTAAGTTGTCTTCTAGATCAAGTGATGCCATTTGTTTGGAGCTCCTATACAATTCATCCATTTACTTTTACTGTCCAAATAAACAATAACAAGGAAGCTCAGTCATTCATCTTAAGCCATGCCATTAGACATTTGTTTGTTAGGTTAGCTCGATTTCATCTTCTATCCTGAATTGTATAGCAAGAACTTAACAGCCTAATTGCACTGTGAGATTTCCTGTTGTACTTCTGACCATGACTGCTAAGTTTTCTTCTGTTTTGTTTGATTTCGAATGTCTGCTGAAATGTAGAATCTGTTCAAAGAAGCAGACAACACATGGTGGTGTTCTCTATGCATATACTGCAAATCGAGAAGAATTCAGCTTCATATTTATATTCTAATGTACATTTGTGGATTCCTGGCTCCAATGCACATTAATTTCCCCTTGGGATTAATAAAGTATTAAATATGTTCTACAAATCTGTTCTACTAATAGACAAACTCAAAAGTCAAAGTCACACACAGTCACAGTCCTGGAGACCTCAACCAACTGACCACCCACACCCTCCTAGGAATTCTGTAGTTGAATCTGTACCCTGCTAAATATGTGCGTGTGTCCTTTGATGCACTGATATCCTACCCAGGTTTAGTTTCTGCTTTGCTCCTTATGTGGAAAAAATCAGTTTCTTTGGCCTATGAAAATAAGCTGGTTTTAGTAAATTGATGCCTGAATAAATAACAATATAAACTCTGAACTTACAAATGTAATGCAATTTCTCCTTCTGAATTATTTTGTCAACTACTGTACAGTTTCACTCAGTTCAGAAGCATTATGACTTGCTTCAAGCCCCGCCTCTAGTGCTGATTGCCTCACACACTACATACTAATGGCCCCTGCTGTCTCATTAGGTTACCTGGCAACCTTAACTTACAGGGATGGGTTCCTTCATACTTAAGCAATTTTTCAAGTGACTTAAATGCACCAAAATATCACTGCACTGTGCTTTTAATAGTTACCCTGGTCTTAACTGCTAAACAGCAGAAGATGTGAACACATTTGAGCTACTGAAATAATGCATTAGGAGTAATCATGGTGACATTTGATTTGCAGTTATGGTAAGAAGCATGTTTAAAATAAATCTACATTTTGATGTTGAGTTGTTTTCTAAAGTAGATGTTTTGTACAAGAGGCATACATAGAAAATGGTTTGGTATGATCAACCCTGTTGAGAGCTCATATGTCAAAAGGGAAAAATGTGTTCTTTCCTTTTTTTGCCAATGGTTAGATAGATAGATAGATAGATAGATAGATAGATAGATAGATAGATAGATAGATAGATAGATAGATAGATAGAAAGTTAAACAATCTTCTCCTTAAGTGTAGCAATTTAGGGCTGGGTTGTTCCATTATACCCACTGGGTTTTCTGACCATAGTCTAGTTTTTATAAGATTTTCTATTTTAATGAAATCTACTTTTAAATCTTACTGGCATCTTAGTTGTAGGCTGCTAAAAGACTCTTTGTACAAATTTAGTATTTTCCAAACAACTAAAGAAAGGAAACGTATAGGTTCCCCACTTTGACATAGTGTGGGATATCTCAAAGGTGCAGACAACAGTATGCTGAGCACTCGTCTAGGACCATTGCAGAGGCTGTCAAATAAAACTAGAGGATTACATTTCTGACATTCATACAGCCTTAGAGAATTGCTTTGAACCTGCCCTTTCCGTGCAAAGAAAACATCACTTATAACTTTGATGGATGAGCAAGTTGCAAGGTGTTCTAATCAGATCAAGGTTTTTAATTTTTTCACAATGAATGTACCTACACAATATTTCTTTAGTCTAGAAAAAAAATACTGCTCGATCCAAAATTATTAATTGTTTAAAGACAATGATGAGAAGGAGCTTGATAGCCTTGAAAACATCAGGGGCTTTGCATCATTTTTCTTTATAGGGAATTGTTTCCAGCTGGAGGGTTAATTTGTCTTCTAAAATTGCCTTCTTTTTCTGAGGAATACCAACATTGTCTGGCTATCAAAAATGGTTTTTAGAAGTACCACAGTAAAAAGCCTTTGGCAGGGTCCATCATTAACATTTGTTTAACTTTTTAGGGGCTTTTGGGTTTGGATGTTCTTTTATGGGTTTCATACATTATTTTGCTCAAATGTATTAAGTGTTCTTAAAATTAACAGTGTATTAGGTTTTCTCTTCTCAGCGTCCCGGAGTATTTGTCAAAGCATGCTTTTCTCATTATCTATTCAGCCACTGCTTCATCAGCTTAGGATGCATTTACAGGGCCTGACCATTCTTACTTGCTGTAGATTGCCTTTTAAAGCAGTCAACTACACTGATGATACAAGGGTAAATCAAATAATGAAGGCAATTTGAAAATTATGTGGTAAGTGCAACAGATAGAGGATGACATAGTTTGCAATTGCTGAAGGTATGAACACGTACACGCAGCAAACTGCTGTTAGTCTAGTTGAAGCCAAGATCAAATGAACACAGACGCTCCGCTGAGGGATTGTGCCACTGTTGAATAACGCACAGTAGTGAGACTTCTTTTTGCAGAAAGAGTGAAACCTGCTAAAATTTACGGTAAGAATGTTGGTTCAGTAAATTAAATTTTAAATCCAGCAGACCCCCATGACCCTGTAGTTAGAATATAGTGTGTTGGATAATGGATGGATGGATATTGGTTCTATTTGTGTTGCCATCTAAACTCTTTATATCATTGTAAGTAAAGCCTTCAAAGGCTACATTAAGTAACTTAAACTTCTCACCCAAATGTCTTCAATGTCTACCTCCTGAGATATTACACACTGTAACACATGTGCATCTATGGATCACTCTCAGGGCTCCTTTAAGGTATGTGGTACTATCCCCAGGTCAAGAGGGGGCACTATGGCTAATTATGTCCTCAGTTATTCCTCCTACAGCACCGAAACACACCCAGTGAGGATGCCGGATTGTGCCCCATCCCATTTTCCTGCTATAAATCATGCTGTTCATGGAATGACGGATCACCCTGCAAACAGAGCACAGCACGGACAGAGCTCCTGTGAAATTAAAAAAAACTAATATGAAGAACAACTGGGGCTTTTAGTTTAATTTGTTGCCTCCGTGCCATTGGGAACTTATATTTTTCATTAAGAATCAAAGTAGTAAGCAGGGATGACTGGGACAATGCTCCAACATTTCTTTGTCTGGGACTTGTAATTCTTTACTAGTTTACAGCACATAGTACACATGTGCTTCTAGTAATATGCACCATTGTTGTAAAGTATGAAAGGGATTTGCTGCTGTATTAAAAGGTGTCCAGTGAGCTGTGGAGAAATTGTATTTTCTTCTTACACTTACCAACATTATTTTGGATACCTCAGAGAATGAACACTTCCACATTATTTTGTTGCTGCAGTCCTAAATACAATAAAGATGGCATCAGTATCACATATAGTCATGTGAAAACGTAAACACACACTTAAAGCTTCCACATCAGTTAAGACTTGCATTTGATCACACTGCACAACAATTTTTTTGAAAAGTCTTGCTTCCTGAAAAGTTTTTGCTGATCATGAAAGGTACCTCCTGGGTATGCACAAATATAGTCTTGGTTTTACTGCTACACGCTAGGACCTCTGAGAAATAGACATTTATATTGTGACCTGGGGGGTAGATCGCACCCCTAGAGGATACAGACGCTCCTGGGAAAACCCCTCCTAAAACCGCTGACAGACTACCTTCATATTGCTCCCTCACCTTACTTGCTAAGCTACTTGCGGTTCTGTCACACGATAAGCTTCCTGCGTGGTACTCCGCATACTTAAAAGCCTGAACAGCATCTGTCAGTTTCAGAATTAATTGTTTGCTTTTCTCTCTCTCTCTCTCTCTCTCTCTCTCTCTCTCTCTCTCTCTCAGACATTCTCTGCTCTTGTGAAGGAGCACGTTTAAACTTTTAAAAGAGACAAATGTTTGTTTGCAGTGTTTGAATAAAGTTCTTGTCTTTACAACCTCATCTGTTTCTGTGCAAATCTGTGACTCAAGCGTGACAAGTAGTACCAGAGGTGGTTGCACAGATGAATGCCGAGGAGTTATTTCAAATCACTCAGAATGTCCCGCTTCCTCACGACCCAGAGGATGATCTGATTCCTGCACTTCCTGATAATTCTAAGGATGTGCTGACGAAGATGGGTCCTTCCGAGACCCAGGAATGTTTCTTTTAGCTTTTGAATATGTGGCGACTTTGTTGGGATGGGATAAAGGAAACTGGGTCATTATCGTCACCCCTTTTTTTCTCTGGGGATGCCTTACAGAATGTGCCTCGCAATAAACTCTGCGATTATGATTTCCTGAAGCGGCAGGTTGTTTTACAACGGACCACAACCTTTTTGGCTAAAGGTTTTGCACTTAATGATTGGAGATTGAACATGGGCGGTCCCATCCATGCGCAAATAAAATATTTGATTCATAAAGTACATTGCTGGTTTGAGGGAGACAAGATGGAACATGTTGTGGGCAAAGTTGTCATGAATATACTGCTGGCCGGGATACCTGCAGTTCTCCGAGATGAGTTACTTTGTCATAATGTTGAGTCACTGATGATCTTGGCCAAACGCTTGGAGGGTTCTCAGACTGCTTGGAGAAAAAGTGGTGGATTTGCTGCTCCTTATGCTGTTTTACGGCCTACGAGAGATCGCCCAGGGAATGCTCGTCGCTTTGAATGAAGGTTAGAGCATCAACGGGCTTCAAGACTTGACAATCAGGCGTCGTCAGGATGGCCTCTGGGGGATCCAGTTGGGATGTAGTGCCCATATCTGGGGAGACAGAAGGAGGTCGTGGACGTCGCCGTGGATATTCAAGCAGTGGTGCTGAACGAAGCTGTTTCTGGTGTGATCAACCCAGTCACTTGGCAAGGGAATGTCACCTAGCTCCAGTTCAATCGATGGAAATTGGATTGGCCATGGTTTGTTGCTTCCGTATTCCTTATTCATCAGGAAGAAAGGATGGCTTATTGATCTCGGTGAAGTTGGGGGGTCGCGAGATCTAGGCATTATTGGACACAGGCAGTGACCTATGTGTTGTCAGACGGGACTGTCTTGACGACAGATACCTTAGTAACACTGAGACTGTAAAGATACGTTGTGTACATGGAGATGTTAAAGACTATCAGACATTGCTTCTTCCTTTGACTTATAAGGGTCGTCACTTTAAAGTTTGGTCTGCCGTTTTGGATTCCCTTGCTGATAGGCAGAAGGAATGCCCTTTTTCCTAGACTAATTACTGAATGTTGGGCACCTGTCATCGAGTCCCCTGTCAAGCTTAGCGGGGGGGAGGAAGAAGAACTGGTGGCGGTCGTGGAAGATCTCGAGCCCTGATTACATATTGAACCCGATCTCTCCAGCGAGACTGAGGGAGACACCCCCAGTTTCCCAGAGTGGCTGGCTGGCCCATCTACAACTTCTCAACTTGCAAAAACCTCCGTACACAAACCGAGCACTAGCAAGCAGTCGGATTTTGTGCACTTGCAGCATGCCGATAGCTCATTAGAATATACATTTAAACAAGCTTGCTCTGCTAGTGACTCTCATTGCCAAGAGCATGAATCCAGGGGCTTAAAAACCCTACACTTTCTAGATAAAGACGGTTGCCATTTTCAGATCATTTAATGGGGGAATTTATTGAACAACTAGTTGTACCTGAAGTACATAGGGACATTCTTTTGCAGTTAGCCCACTCTCACATCTTGGGAGGGCACCTGGGGGCTGATAAGACCAGAGATCATTTATCAAAATGATTTTATTGGCTGAATATGGGAAAAGATGTTAAGCGATTCTGTACTTCATGTCCTGATTGCCAGATTGTCTCCACTTAAAAACCTCATTGGGCTCCCCTTTGTCCTATGCCTATTCTAGAAGTCCCCTTTCAACTGGTGGGATTAGATATTGTAGGTCCTCTTTCTAAGAGTAAAAACGGGTATCAATATATGCTGGTGTTGGTTAACTATACAACACGATATCCAGAAGTGGCTGCTCTGAAAAAGGCCAATTCCTCCACTGTTGCCAAAGCTCTGTGTGAGATTTTTACTCGTATTGGCAATGGCATCCCTAGAGAAATTTTAACTGATCAGGGCACATCTTTTACTTCTCGCATGATGAAACAATTGTGTGACAGCATGGCTATTAAGAAATTGATTACCACTGTTTACCATCCACAGATGAATGGTTTGACTGAACAATTTAACAAGACTTTAAAACAGATGATCAAGCGAGTCGCTCTTGATGATCCGACATCTTGGGACTCTGTCCTGCCTTTTGTTATGTTCGCAGTGTGGGAATCTCCGCAGGCGTCCACTGGCTTGAGTCCTTTCGAGTTGGTATTTGGCAGGCGCCCACAAGGCCATCCTGGATGTTGTTCAAGAATGGATTGGAATCGAGACAACAGCTCATGGACCGAGGTTTGCAGATCGGGTCATTTCATTGCAAGATAGAATTTCTAAGCTTTCTTCTATCGCTGTGGAGCATCAGCGACGTGAGCAGGAAACTCAGAAACGTCTTTACGATAGGCTCTGTAAGCTCTGTGAATTCAAACCTGGTGATCGTGTTTTGGTACTGATTCCTTCTGACCCGCACAAATTCCTAGCTAAATGGCAGGGCCCTGCCATTATTGAGGAGCGTATTGGACCGGTGAATTACAAGGTTAGAATACCAGGCCGGCGCAAACCATTCCATATTTTACACATTAATCTCTTGAAGGAGTGGCACGACCCGAAGTTTACACTTCCTTGGCTGCTGTCTCACAGACTGAAGTTGCCATTGGTGACAATTTGACTGACTTGCAAAAGACAGAATTGTAATCTTTGATTGAACAGAACACTGATGTTTTCTTGGACTTGCCAGGCGTGACTAATCTTGCTGAACACAAAATCACTACTGAACCCGGTGTTCAGGTGCAGATGCGGCCATTTCGGATCCTGGAAGCATGACGCAATATTGTGCACGAGGAAGTCAAGAAGATGCTGGCATTGGGTGTAATTCGTGAAATTAAAAGTGATTGGTGTCGTATTAGTCCGTGTCTGTATTGATTTCAGACGCTTGAATAAGGTCTCTAAATTTGATGCTTATCCAATGCCTCGTGTTGAAGAGCTGTTCTAAAAACTGGGTCAGGCGTCCTATATCTCAACGCTAGATCTCACAAAAGGTTACTGGCAGGTGCCTCTTGAGGCTGGCAGTTGTGAGAAAACAGCATTTGCAACTCCTGATGGATTTTATGAATTTATAAGACTCCCGTTTGGTCTTCATGGAGCACCTCTAACTTTCCAGAGTATGATGGATCAGATTTTGCATCCTCATTCTGAATATTCCGGGGCATACCTCGATGATGTCGTGATTTTCAGCAATGATTGGCATACACTTTTAAAATGTCTGTCCTTGAAAGCTTGAGACAGGCTGGCTTGACAGCTGACCCTAAGAAATGTAAATTGGGTACTCATTATTTGGGTTATTCCATGGGCAGGGGTTTACTTCGGCCACAGTTTAGAAAAGTGGAGGAGATGCTTGCTTACCCCCGTCCAAAAACACAGAAACAGGTACGTGTTTTTCTTTGGGCTTGCTGGTTATTACAGAAGATTTATCCCTGACTTTGCAAAAACGGCTGCTTCTATTTCAGAACTTAGTACAAGCAGGAAAAACCGCCCTATTTTATGGACAGAAATTTGTGAACATTCTTTTTGTAATATGAAAACTGCTTTGTCTTCCTATCCGGTTTTGCGGAATCCCGACTTCTCTAAGGATTTTGTTCTACAGACTGACGCAAGTGCATTTGGTGTAGGCACCATCCTGTCCCAGGTTTGTGATGGTGAAGAGCACCCTATCACATATTTAAGTAGAAAATTGCTTCCTAGGGAACGCAATTATTTGACTATTGGGAAAGAATGTTTGGCGATTAAATGGGCTGTGGAAGCGCTTCGTTATTACTTATTATATTTCACATTAGTGACTAATCAGCTCCACTTCAATGGTTATACCGTCAGAAAGATACGAACTCTCGTCTCATGAGATGGTTTTTGGGCTTGCAACCTTACAGTTTTACAGTCAGGCATCGACCTGGCTCTGAACATGTTAATGCCGATGTTCTGTCACGCCTATTTTGAACCTGGTTTGGAGAGTCGTTTGGTTCACGAAAATGTAAATAAAGCTGAGGGAGGGGGTATGAGCTTGGGGGCTGATTGCACCCCTAGAGAATACAGGCTCCTTGGAAAACCCTTCCTAAAAACGCTGACAGACTACCTTCACATTTCTCCCTTACCTTATTTGCGGCTCTGTCGCTCGATAAGCTTCCCACATGGTACTCCGCATACTTAAAAGCCTGTACAGCAGGCTTTTTTGGTCTCGTCCGTTGCGAGAGATGGACGTCTGAAGCGGAGCTCCGCTAGCAGTGCTGTTATTTTTCTTATTATCTTCTTATTATCCTGAGATATCCTGTATTTATCCAACCTGAGGGCACTACTACAGTATATGCAAGCATATATAAACATGGCCAACAAGAAAGGGGTTCAGAAACAAACGAAAGAAACGAAAACTAAAGCTACATCCAAGCTCAGATCGGCAAGTCCAAGTTCAAGCTCAAAGTACGGCCTTTCAGAGACTGACCTGGAACAGATAGGCGAAAGCCCAGACTCCTTGGAACCACGGTCCGCTACATCGTCTCCGGCTGAAAGCGAAATTTGGAGCGAATGTACGAGTGCGAGTGACGCAGGTCACAATAGCTCGCTGATTGGAGAAGATCATCTGAAACTAGAAAAGGCCTTGCAGTCCGCGCTTTCAACTAGGGAACACCGGCTGCAATAGAGCCCACCACCTCACCTACGGTGCACGAAAGCAGAAATGATCTGTCTGAACTGAAGGTGATGATCGCTGAGCTCAAGCAAGAGATAAAGAAAGATATAAAGAAAAGCGAGAAGGCAAATGACAAGGCATGGAAAAGGCAAATGAGAAGCTAAATGAGAAGCTGTGACAGCAGCGCCAGTAGGATAATAAAGACCTGGAGAAATGCATATATATTTGCTTTTTAAGGCAGTCTTTAAAGATATGCTGGGTAAAATTGAAGAGCACATTCAGGAAACCTCGTTTAAACTGAGCACACTTGCTGATCAACTGGAGGATGTCAAGGAGACATTCACGACTCGGATTAAAACAGCCGAAAATCTAGCTGCTAGTGCTGAAGAAAAAGCAATAACTGCCAACTCCGAATGCAAAAAACTCGGAGACAGACTTGCTGCTTTGGAAGATGGAAGCAGAAGGAATAATATTAGAATCGAAGGGCTACCTGAGAATCGAGAAAGTCCAAACCCAGCGAAATTCGCAGGTGAACCATTTTCTAAAATAATTGGAGAGGACTTTAAAGCAGATTCTGAGATAGCAGCGGCTTATTGCGTATGCAGATTAAATACCGTTAGACCTAGATCTTTTATTATTCTCTTCGAGAGATTATTATTTAAGCTAGAGGTGATGGTACTCCTCACATTCGTATCTTTCCTGATTTCTCTCCAGCAACAGCAACTAAACATGCAGCCTTCTACAACATTAAACAGCAGTTATGGCAAGCCAATATCAAATACAGCCTCTTGTATCCTGCCAAACTGAAAGTGGAATTGCACGGTCAATTCTATGTCTTCGCCAACAAGGAAGACTCAGAAAAGGAATTAAGAAAGCTGATCCTGACACTATTCTGAGACACAATAGTGAGTCGTAGCCTGTGATGACATGGCAAGGATAAATAACCTACTGTCTGATCTATTTGTTAAGATACAGGTTTTTATAATTATATATCCTCGTTATTACTCGGACGCTATCTTTT
>JANRMT010062854.1:112751428-112798250 GCA_026402145.1 Polypterus bichir lapradei | reverse complement strand
CCATGGCTTACAGTAGATTTCCTCCCACCTAATACAACTCCTCTACTGCAGCCTATGGACCAGCAGGTTATAGCTAACTTTAAGAAGCTATACACCAAGGAACTGTTCCAGAAGTGCTTCCGGATGGTCTCAGATACAGATTTGACTCTTACAGTGTTCTGGAAGAAACATTACAACATCCTTTCCTGTGTGGGGTTAATAGAGAAATCCTGGGCCAATGTCTCTCTAAGGACACTAAGATCTGCCTGGAAGAAAGTGTGGCCTAAAATTAGAGGAGAGAGACTTTGAAGGCTTTGTAGAGGAGCCTGAGCCTGCAACTGACCCTGTGGTTGATGACATTGTCACTATAGCTGAGTCCATAGGCTTGCAGGTTGACAGTGGTAATGTTGAGGAACTGGTGAAGGAACACTCAGAGGAATTGTCTACAGAGGAACTTCAGCAACTTCTGGCTGAGCAACAGAGAATGGCAGCTGAGCAGATTTCTGAAGAGGAGGGGGAGGATCAACAATCAGTGCAGCAAATGTCCTCTTCTGAAATAAAGGACATCCTGAAAAAATGGACAGAGCAACAAACATTTGTAGAGAAGACCCACCCAGACAGAGAAAAAGCTAATTGTTGCATTAACTTGCTTAATGACAATGTCATGTCATACTACAGAACTGTGTTGAAGAAAAGACAGAAACAGACAACCTTAGACCAGTTTTTATTTCCGAAAAGGTTGAGACCTAGTGAGCCAGAAGCAGGTCCTAGTGGGCTACAGCCTCTCCCAAGGAGAGAAAGGACACCAGGGAGCCAGAGTCCTGATGTTCTTATGGAAGGGGACTCTCCTTCCAAGCAATAACTACCTTCCATTTCATTCTCCTCCTCCTCCATTCCTGCAAGCCAAAGATGTCAACTTAAATGGTGAGTGCAGTATGAAATTGTTGTTTCTGGCAGTCTAGGCACTTTTCGTAACTGTTTGATTAGTACATTAGAAAAATTATTGGTGTTTTCGGTAAATTATGCACATTATACAACCTTTTTTTATTATGAAAAGTTTAAGTAAGTGTTGCTGTGGGAGGTTCAGAATGCATTATGGGTATTTCCATTATTTCTTATGGGGAAAATACAACCAACTTGAGTTACAACCAACCCTCGTGAACCAATTGTGTTCATAAGTCAAGGGTCCACTGTATATATATATATATATATATATATATATATATATATATATATATTAGGCATATAGTATTTATTCAGAGGACCAGGACTGCGTGAAGTGGGGTCCAGCCTCACATGAGGAGGCAAAATGGGAGGCTGGGGGTTTAAGGTGGGGGATAGAAAGAGAACAGGCTATATCTATATCTAATCTATCCTTTTAATCTTTATAATTATAACTACCAATGTAACAATAGGCTGCATGGCAATAACTCTTGGGGAAATAGGAAATTAAGGTTAAAGCTGTCTCACTTCCAGTAAAGACTATAAAATTACATCAAAAATTCGGAATCAATGTCTCTATGATGGGACAGTTAACTTTGTGAGCTGGAATGTTAAAGGCCTAAATCACGGATTAAAGAGAAAGAAAGTACTCTCTCACCTAACAGGTTTAAACGCTAAAATAGTATTTTTACAGGAGACCCACTTAGGATCAGTTCCAGCTGCAAAAGGACTGGACTGGCCAAATGTTCCATTCTTGCTTTACAAAGAAAACTAGAGATGTGGGAATTCTCATACATAGAACAGTCTCATTTGTAGCATCAGATGTAGTATTGGATCCTGAATGGAGATATGTGATGGTCATGGGTAACTTATCTAACTGTAAAATGATTTTGATAAATGCTTATGCACCTAATGTTGATGATAAGGAATTTATACAAAATTTATTTGCATCCATTTCCAATGTGAACACTCATAAAATTATAATGGCTGGGGACTTTAATTGTGTTTTAAATCCACTCTTAGATAGGACTTCTATCACGGGGGGACGACATCTAACACTGCAAAGATAATTACAAAGTTTATAACTGATCACAACTTATCAGACCCCTGGAGGTTTTTAAACCCAAACTCAAGAACATATTCTTTCTACTCACCAGTACATCATTGCTACTCAAGAATTGATTATTTCTTTATAGATAATAATTTCTTGCCTACAATTAAATCTTGCAAATACGATTCTATTGTTATTTCTGACCATGCACCTCTGATCTTGGAGCTAGAGTCGCTATGCCCCACACACTCACCTTGCAGATGGCTTCTCAACCCGCTTCTATTAGCAGACGAGAATTGTACAGAATTTATATACAAACAAATTAGTTTCTTCCTAGAGACAAATACATCCTCAGAGATTTCTGCAGGAATACTCTGGGAAACTCTTAAGGAGGTCTTAAGAGGACAGATTATCTCATATCTTTCCCACAGAAATTAATTAGAAACCAAGTAAGTAGCAGAACTAAAAAGTGAAATTACTAGAATAGATGAAGAACATGCCAGGCTTCCAAGCGACGCTCTACATAGGAAAAGGCAGGCTCTGCATTCAGAACTAAACCTCTTGACAACTAAAGAAACTGAACAACTAATTTATAAATCCAGACAACATTACTATGAACATGGACAGAAAGCTAATAAGCTTTTAGCTCAACAAATTCACAAGCAAGAAATCCGCAATGCAATCCCAGTAATCACCAACACGAACAGAGACAAAATCATCGACCATAAAAATATAATGCACACATTTAGAGACTACTATAAATCCTTATATTCTACTGAGTTTAAAGAAGACAACACACAATCTAATACATTTCTGGATACATTACAGATACCACAAATAGACACTTTTAGTGCGGAGGAACTCAATAAACCTCTGCCGTTATCAGAATTACTAGATGCTATAAAGTCACTTCAAGGCGGGAAAGCAGCAGGCCTTGATGGCTATCCTGCAGAATTTTATAAGAAATTATCCGCTCAGCTAGCTCCCCTCCTATTAGCAACATTTACAGAAGCCAGAAACAATCAAATTCTTCCTCAAACTTTTTGCCAAGCATTAATCACCGTTCTTCCTAAACAAAATAAGGACTTATTACAATGAGCATCATACAGACCAATTTCACTTTTGAATAATGATGTTAAGATACTCTCAAAAATCATAGCTAGAAGGATGGAGAAAGTGCTCCCTTCGGTAATATCAGAAGATCAGACTGGATTTATCAAGGGTTGACACTTATCTTTAAATCTTCGACTGTCTGTTTAATGTAATATACTCACCACCTAAGTCAAACACCCCAGAAATATTATTATCATTGGATGCAGAAAAAGCATTTGACATGATTGAATGGAAATACTTTTTACTACATTGAAGAAATTTGGGTTTGGCCCAAACATTTGTGCATGGATCAAACTACTGTATACCAATCCAGAAGCTTCAATTTCTATCAAATTTGTATACCCCTTGTCACCGCTGCTGTTTGCAATTGCCATTGAACCACTGGCAATACACTGTCGAAATGCTGATCAGATAAAGGGGATTATCAGAGAAGGACTGGAACAGAAAATTTCTCTATATGCAGATGATATGGTACTGTATATATCAGACCCACAAAATTCTGTGCCTGCAGTCTTAACAGCACTCACAGAATTTCAAAAGATCTCTGGTCTCAGAATTAATTTGAATAAAAGTGTACTCTTTCCAGTGAATTCTCAAGCATATAATATTAGTTTAGATACCCTACCTTTTATCATTGCAGAACAGTTTAAATACCTCGGGGTAAACATCACAAGTAAACATAAAACTCTTTATCAATAAAATTATGCCATCTGCATGGAAAAAATTAAGCAAGACTTGCATAGATGGTCAACCCTTCATCTCACTCTAGCTGGAAGAATTAACACTGTTAAGATGAATATTCTTCCTAAGCTCCTTTTTTATTTCAAAACATTCCAATATACATCAATAAATCATTTTTTTTGCAGTCCCTCCCTTTCAAAGATCCAAGAGGACACTGGGAAAAAGATCTCTCAATTAAAATATCAGAAAAGGAGTGGAAAATAGCAATGCAGAGAATTCACTCAAGCTCCATATGCGCAAAGCATGCAATTACTCAACTCAAAATTATATATCGAGCACATCTGTCTTGCCTAAAACTCTCCAAAATGTTTCCAGGGCAAGATCCAACCTGCGAATGCTGCAATCAAGTCCAAGCCTCACTGGGTCACATGTTTTGGGCCTGCACCAAATTAACATCATTCTGGACCAAAATTTTTAATTACCCTTCAGACAGCCTTGGTCTCACAATCTCTCCTAACCCATTAACAGCTGTGTTTGGGGTTCTTCCAGATGGGTTTAAAGTGGAGAAGGACAAACAAACTGTGATTGCATTCACTACACTTTTGGCATGCAGACTTATTTTGCTAAACTGGAAGAATCCTAACTCTCCTCTTTTAAGTCAGTGGGAAACCGATGTTTTATACTATTTGAAATTGGAAAAAAATCAAATACTCAGTTAGAGGATCTGTACACTTTTTTTCAAAACATTGCAGGATCTAATCAGTAATATTTTAGAATAAGCTCTTAAAGCACAGAGGAAGCAATTATTTCTGTATTTCTTTTTCTTCTCCATTCATCTCTATTGGCTTATCAAGCTCATCAATTTAGGTATGTTTACAAGCCTTAAGTTTTACTCCGTTGGCCATGCTCTCTCTCTCGGGGTGGGGGTCGACTTGTTCTCAGACCTACTTTTTGTAAAAATTGATTGATTTGTATGAAATGATTGCAATAAAATTAATAAAATTTCAAAAAAAAAAAAGCCTGTACAGCACCTGTCGTTTTGGAATTTATTGTTTGCTTCTCTCTCTCTCTCTCTCTCTCAGACATTGTCTGCTCCTGTCAAGGAGCACGTTTAAACTTTTAAAAGAGACAAATGTTTGTTTGCAGTGTTTGAATAAAAGGCTTGTCTCTACAACCTCCTCTGTTTCTGTGCAAATCTGTGACTCAAGCGTGACAATATGTTTACTGACAATAACGTATTTAGTCACGTTTATGTTGCACATATGCTATTAAATTCAACAGAATCAAAAGTGTTTTGCTCCTTATTTTCTTTTGTATTCAATGTCTGGTGCATCACATTGCAGTGTCCAACAGTAGTCAGCAAGCATTGACGGATTCCAGTTGCCCTGGTATTGTTTCTTCATCGTAGCAATGTCCTGGTGAAAGTGGTGGCTCTAGACTAGGGATCTGCACTGGCAATCGGAAGGTTGCGGGTTCGAATCCCATAAATATCAAAATGGACTCTCCCATGTTGGGCCCTTGAGCAAGGCCCTTAACCTGCAATTGCTGAGCACTTTGAGTAGTGAGAAAAGCGCTATATAACTGCAAAGAATTATTATTATTTCATTGTGTTCATCACTGACAGCACCGAGATTTGTGGGGAAGAAGTACAAGTGTGAGTGGAGGAAATGAATTTGAGTGACATGTTGCACTTTGTCTTGTATGCTTTGAGAAGTTTGTCTACCAGCTGAATGTAGTTTGGGGCTCTGTAATTGTTCAGAAAATTGTCAACAACGTCTTTGAAGGCTTTCCAGGCAATTTTTTCTGGCCCAACTAACAGATCTTCAAACCACTTGTCACTCATAACATGTCTGATCTGGGGGCCAACAAAAATGCCCTC
Source organism: Polypterus bichir lapradei (assembly GCA_026402145.1). Taxonomy (NCBI): domain Eukaryota; kingdom Metazoa; phylum Chordata; class Cladistia; order Polypteriformes; family Polypteridae; genus Polypterus; species Polypterus bichir. The sequence goes on along the minus strand of JANRMT010062854.1, from coordinate 112,792,605 downwards.
TTTGATCTTGGCGTCAGTTATTCTTGGGAACATCTGTCTTAAATAACGAAAACCTTCGCCTTCCTTGTTCAGTGCTTTCACAAAATTCTTCATGAGTCCCAGATTTATGTGAAGAGGAGGCAAAAATATCTTTGCCGGGTTGACAAGCGATTCATGTGCCATATTTTTCTGTCCTGGAACAAACTTTTTACGGAGTAGCCAGTTCTGTTGAGAACAGCGCAACACTTTGGCATGGCCATCCCATTCATAGATGAAATAACAGTATTTGTATATTCGGCTTTGTATAGCCGAGCTGCAGTCCTAGTAACAGAGCAACGACTTTAAGATCTCCACAGATATTCCAGTTGTATCTACTATACTGGACGTGCTTCAGCAACAGTTCCATATTCTCATACGTTTCTTTCATGTGTGCTGCATAGCCAAAAGGTACTGAAGGATAAACTTTGCCATTGTGTAGCAGAACAACTTTCAGGCATAACACTGATGAATCAATGAAGTGATGCCACTCTTCCAGGTTGTGATCTCAACCCAAGGCTGAGAACAGTCCTTCAATGTCACAACAGAAACAGAGACTGTTGACTTGTGCAAAAAATTTGGTTATATCATGATGTCGGCATCGAAACACAGAAATTTTCGTACCTGGTGACAGCAAACACCATTCCTGCATTCTTGAACCCAGCAGTTCGGCTTTTGCTTTTGACAGACCCAAATCTCTGACCAAATCGTTCAATTCGGACTGTGTTATCAGAGGTGGATCGCCTGATGAGCACGGTTCAAAATCCGGGTCAATGTCACTGTCAGTACCCTGCATTGCAGTTTCTTCATCTGGTTCTTCTAAGGTCCAATCCTCTGGTGGTTTCGGAATTGGAAGACTGTCGTCATGTGGCACGGGTCTCATTGCTGAAGGCAGATTAGGATATTCAATTGACTTCTTGTCTTTGGCAGAGAAACCAGACACATTAGTCAGACAGAAGTAACAGTCCGTCACATGGTCTTTCTGTTCTCGCCATATCATCGGAACAGCAAATGGTCATTCGAGTGCCTCTGAGCCAGGCTCTCAGACTGACAGCACAAGTCGCACAGCAAATCTCAGGACCCCATTCTTGTCTTGATTACCAATTTTGCAGCCAAAATACAGATGATAAGCTTTCTTCACAACAGCAGTCATCCAACGTCTCTGAGGCGCAAGTGCATATTCGCCACAGATATAGCAGAATGTATCGCAGCTGTTACAACATTGACGAGACATAGTGCCTGACACCAAAACGTCTATAGCATCAAGTTTACTTACTGTTATATTGCTACTGATACTATACTTTACTATACCGATACTATACATACACACTGACTGTCTATATAAACCAAATGAGCAGGATCAGCAAGCCACCTTTATAGCATGCTGAGACAGCGTCAAGCTCGTTCAGACATGCCCAGGTATGCCTAGGATGTCAACTTCCACAGAACAGCTTCCAACCTGGCCTGATTCCATGCCTGGACATGCCCAGGCTGCACAAACCGTTGTTGATAAGTCACTTACGGGAGCGAAAATGTTTGGATACAAATATAAGAAAAAATCATGGCAAAACTAATTTTTCTGAAATGGTACGTGATGGGTAAAGTTTGATGTGATATTCGTGATCAGCACCCAAAAATCTAAAAGAAGCACCCAACAGTGTTCAAGAAGCAAAAACATTGCTGTGCAGAATGACCAGGCACTGCCATCCCTACACACAGGGCCAGTACCACGACTAAGGCAAATTAGGTATTCACCGAGATGTGTAGATTAGCTACCGAAAAGTCAGTTGCTGCACTAATAAACCTGGCCTAGGATGCAAAATAACCTATCACTGGCACTGCCTACCCAAAATCAGTTTATCTGAAAGTTTTCCTAGCGTATTTGGGATTATGGTAACACCATGTCTAAGGAGAAAAGGCATCTGCAATGACCTCACAGAAGGAGTTGCCACATCTGACCTGCCAAAGAACGATTATAAGCCCATTTTCAAGCAACGAAAAGTCTATCATTCAGCAATAGAAAAGATTATTTATTAATGGAAAACAACAGTTTTCTCAAGAACGTGCATCCCAACTAATTCAATAAAAGATCTGATCATATTTTACTACAATGAATCACAAAGAACCCAAACACCACATCTAGTAATCTTTAAAGGCCTCTCCCAACACAGTATATGTTACAATGTCATGAATAAAATTATATTTACTTAACATACAGTTTTTCTTAGAGTTGTTATGAATGTTCTTTTTATGCTATAACAGCATTATTATTATAGCATTATTGTATCCTGTAACTTTAAATATGTAGCCATTCCATGTATTTTGTGGATGGAGCCCTAGGAGGTGGGGCCACCCTGACTTCATTGCTGCTGGGGCCTCCTTGTGGTTTTATAGTAAGTCAGGAAAGAGAGACTCAGCAGCAGAACATTAAGTTTTATTTTACGTTTTGTGAGAGTATTGCATTTCTTGCTGTTTTTGTTCTGGTTTCTGGATTTTTACTATTGTTTTGGTATTACTGTTACTGGATGACGTAATGGATTTGTTTGTGGTGGATTGCCTTTTCAGGCAAATCCTTTCACCTTTTTGCTCTGTAAAGCATTTTTGCTTTATTTCCTTATAAGATTTCCTTATTTATAAAGATTCTTGTAAAACAAGTCTGTATAAAAGCCAGAGTCTGAATGTTTCTTCCTGCTTTGACATGCTGTGGCACATTCCTTGTATTTTTAACTTTTAAAAACTGGTAAAAACTCCCCATTTCTGAGGCTTTTTTTGGCTGAAGCCAGCAGTTAATATTTGGGTCCAGGATGAATTTAGAAGAGCTTGGCCTGGGCAGGTCATTAAAGCCCTGGCTGACTTTATAGATCGTTTTGGAGATATCACACAGCCTTGCTTTATGTTTGTGACTCCATTATACTAGAGACAATGTGACATTATGCAAACAATATTTAAGATTCTGAGGCACAACATTTTTGCAGTCAAATAAAAACAATTGGCAGCTCATGCACTAAGCAATAAACAGGGAAAGGCTTGTTAGACATAGTTAGGACGTCTTGTTTTTGTTTTTTTTTTACTTTGAACTTTGTTTTTCATTTTGGTTTACTTTTTTGGGACTTTCTGTCCTTTTTTTAATGAATATTGGCCTGTTTACTGTATATTTTTTAAAGTTTGGCTCTTAATACCTTTTTTGTCTCCTGGCACATCACTTATACTTTTTATCCTTGCAAACATGCTGATTTTATATCTCATACACAATATAAAGTTCACAACTCCACCATCAGTAAAAAAAAATAAAGGGGTGTCAATTGGAAAGGTAGCCAGAAAAATGCCCCCAGTGCATCTGAATAAACCAGAAGACATCTAAAACATTATATCATGGTGGAATTGGTTGGTTATTATGCACAATTCCAATCTGATAAAAAAAAAGAAAACAAAGTGTATCACCAAAAGATCCGCATACCAACCATCAAACTCATTGGATGAGAGCTGATGGTTTGGAAATACTTTGTACTCACAGGACTTGGAATACTATGCTCTTTTAACTAGGAGTCCCAAGGCACTTAAGTCCTAAAAAGTTCTATCATGTTCTTCCATGTGAAGAATGATTGAAGTCGTTTATGTTAGGTAGAATGACTAGAGGAGACTGGGCAGTCTTATGGCCTCTGAATCCCTGCAGAGTTTTTTTTTTTTGTTTGTTTTTTTTTCTGTTCTCCCTGGTCATCGGACCTTACTTTTATTCTATGTTAATTAGTATTGCCTAGTTTTATTCTTTATATTTTGTTTTTTTTCTCTTTCTTCATCCTGTAAAGCACTTTGAGCTACATCATTTGTATGAAAATGCGCTATATAAATAAATATTGTTGTTGTTGTAAAAAGCACTTTCAAAGATGCCCACTAGATGGGGATATACCACCAAAACCCCATCTAAATAAAAAGGTAAACACAAAATCTTTAATAAAGTAGAAAGCTTTATTTTTCACAAAATGCCCTGTCATACAGTGGAGCTCCATACAGCATAAAAGACATAAAGGATTTGCCTGAAACACAAGGCGATCCAAACGAATAAGTCCCAAAACGAAATACCAAGAATAGTTGAAATACAGAGCGTAACTACTCCTTAGCTCGCTACTCCTTACCGCATTTGAAACAAATTCCCAAGAACTATGGGAGACCCTCAGGATTTAAATTGCAGAGGGTGGCTCCTAGTGGCAATTGACAGTGGCCCCACCTCTTGGGGAACCACCCATAAAACTCATTGAACATAACCAAGGAGATGATATATGGACATAATCAAAAGCAAGCAAGCATATGCAAAAGAATGGAAAAGTGACAAAGAAGGAATAAAACAAAGATATGAACCCTAGCCAGATGAGGAAGCTGGACTAAAATATAACACCTGCACCTACTGTGCCTGCCACAAACCACTCCATATATCAGAGTAATCTAGAGGAAAAGGAAGTCAGCTTGGCTTACACCAAAACATGCAGCAGGGAAGTGATTTCATGCCCATCAGCATCTATGACTAAATGGCTGAAGCAGAAAATATCAAGGTTGTGGAACGGTTAATTCACCAGGCTCACTTCAACCCCATAATGAAGCTGTTGCAAAGCATTAAGAAGGCTTAGCATCAACCAAAGCCCTCAAAATATCAATGAACATCATTAGGCGGAGTTGGCAAAAACAAATCCCATTCCCATACTAACCTCATAGAAAAAATAATGACTTCAAGTTTTCATTGTGGTTCTGCCAGCCAGTGAAGCAAGGAGTGTACTTACTTTTTCAATAACTCTACGCAATAGCTACAAAAAACATAAAAGAATTCAAAATAAATACAAAGCCTGTTTAAGTACTTGAATATTAACACTGATGCTCCATTTATTACTAAATCCATAAGGTGAAAGAGAATATATAAGATGGGTGGGGCCATTTTGAATGTGTGAGGGCACTAGTGGTGAATCAAACCTTTAGACTGACCAATGTAAATTAATTTGATATGAAACAATTGAAATCATCTTATTTTGAGCTGAATATCCCTTTTTCTTAATGGTGATAAATGTTGGTGGCTACTGGGACACATGCGGGGAATTTGAAATGCTAGGGTGTCATAGCATATTTTGTAACTTTAAGATAATGTTGTTTTGGTGGAATAAACTGATTATTTCAAAATCATGAGTTCTGTCCTGTTCTGTTCAGGAATTCTGTCCAAAGTAGGCTTCTGGCTGACCCCAAAAATGAAAGCAAAATGCAAACATAATAAGAAGGAATAAAGAGCAATGTAACATAGTGATGATAGTAGTTAGTTTAAATAAGATATGTACATACACTTTATTGCATATTATAGAATAACATTTCATAAGTAGGCTATATATATTCTCGATATAAGTGCAAAACATATTAAATACACAGACTACAGTGATGCACTGAACATTATGAATCTTCACTGCTACCTACAATAGGGTACAGGAGTTTCTTGTGAATTCCATAACCATGTAGAATATTTTCCCATGTCCAGCTCCAGATTTTATTGGACATAAGCAACCAACCAGTCTGTGCTTCTGTGCCACAGTGGCACATTGGTTAGTGTTTTTCTCAGAGGTCCAAGTTTATATCCCAAATCAGGCACATTCTGTGTGAAGTTTGCACATTTTTCTCCTGGTCTGCATGGGATACAAAACCATTCATGTGAAAATAAAATGGTTAGTGAGTGTGGTCGTGTACATTCTTGTGTCCTGTGGTGGAAAGGTAAGCCATCTAGGCTTGGTTTATGCCTTGCCACTGCTGTTGCTGGGATATTCTTGGCCACCAACAAACCTAATTTTTATCAAGTGGATTTGGAAATTACAAAATGGACTTCACTCTCTGTGGACAGTGCAGCAGTACTCACAAGGAGCTCCCTAAATTGTAGGTGAATAAAGGTATGTCAATGGCTGTATTGCAATAGTAGCATTTGCTTAGAAGAACAGCATAAACTCCTTCCAGAGTAACAGCTGAAAATCCATCTACCCATAAAATTATTTATGGCCTACTTAAAAAATATAATGGCCAACTCCAGAACAATTCTTTATTGAAGAGTATCCTCAAGTTCAATGAGCCGCAGTGCCTACTGAAATCATACCTCTCAGATTCTAATTATAACAACAACTTTCAAAAGCTTACATGCACCCTAAAAATGTCCCCTGCTATCTGTAGTTCAAAGGCTGGGTGTAGATTCTGAAGCACACTGATAACCAAGAGGTTGTCACTCATGGACATTTTTTTCTTGGGAAGCGTCCCCTGTCATCCTGGGGTAGTACTGCTTACCTTACCAGAGCCAGGAAGGTGGTCCCCAGACACACATGCTTGAAATAAGCAAGATAAAACATATATTTCATGCAACATTTAAATAATTGCTCGTCTATCCCTGTGTTTTTATTTATTTATTATCACATTTCACTATGCATTAATTTATTTGCGTATTTGTTAATTTAATTTTTTGTAAAATATTTCACCGCTCATTCAATCCAACTCGCTTATTTTATTTAGTCACATATAACCACAAAAAATATGGTTAAAGAAACATTTATTTTTTGCTTTTTAGTCCATTTATAACTAAAGTAAATAAAATCATTTTACTTAAAAAAAAATTTTTATATACAGGTAAAATTCCGTTATAACGAATATCTTTACAACGAAATTTTCATTACAACGAAGTATTTTTATGGTCCCCATATGACACGAGTCTATAGAAATCTCGTTACTACGAAATACATTCAGCAGATACTTTTACAACAACGAAGGGCCTAAAAAACCTTGAAATACCTTAATGAATCATCCACAGAGCAGTTAGTTCTGTGGTCGCAGCTCAGTTTTGCACAATGATCCCCAAACAAAAACACTGTAAATTTTTTTTCTTTCTTCGGACTTTCCTTGTACTGTTTTTTTTTTTTTTTTTTTTTTTTGCTGTTTTTGTTTTCAGTGATACCTTTTGCTTATTGCTCATCATTTTAAAAACATCCATTGGAATTTAACTCATTGTAACCCTCCTATAGAAACAACAGACACGAAAAAACGATAACAGTTCATATTAGAAAAAAAAACTTTCATTTTTTGCAGCTCTCAATTAAGGCAAAAAGAACAAAGATGTTGCCAGTGAATTTGGAATTTTGCCATCGACACTGTCAGCTTTCTTGAAAGACAGAACAAAAAAAAAAGAAGAAAAATCTCGGGGTTGCAAATGTATGTGAACTGCTGCATTTGAAGATGTCGAAAAAGCAGTTTTTATGTGGTTCAGTGATGCTCATTCAAATAACATTCCTATTAATGCGGCACTCATTCAAGATAATGTGCGGTTTCTAAACACTCTTGGGACCTCCTGCAACAAGCCGAAGAGCATCCTGAAGTGCGATCACTGCTTCTGTGGAAGCTTGTTTATCCATACAGCCCTGCTGCGGCTCTTCACCAAAGCAAACAGAAAAGATCTTGAGGAACATTGTAAATGCAGGGAACAGTATTACTTGGCCACTAACCTGGCCACAACCCTGCCTGACTGCTGTGTCTTTTTATAGGAGAGTTGCAGATCACTCTACAATAAATAACCGTGCTGTTCCTGTTTCAAGCTGAATAAAGCTGGTTTTGCTAAAGAACTGAGACTAAGCCACATGTTTTGGGGTTGAAGACAGGGACTTATAGCGCAACCATAATCTTTTAGGATCTGCTTCTGTGGCGCTTCACTGTAGCGCTGTGAGCCTGCTGTTGCCCTGCCCCAGCAACAGACAAACAATCTTCCACAGACGTGGCAATCGCTCTTCAAGACACACTTCAGCGTATCATTCCCATTGGGTGGTGGGTGGGAATCCCAAAAAAGTTCAGAAACCTCACAATATGAAGAAGAAGAAAAGGATGATTCGTCTTCTGATTGATAACTGTGCTGCACACAACATGTTTCTACATTTAGATAATGTTTGTGTTGAATTCCTCCCACACAATTGCACAGCGGTGCTCCAGCCATTGGATTTGGACATCATTCGCACCCTGAAAGTGTATTATCGCAAGGAAATGTTGAGAAAAATTCTCGTCAGCATAATTTGTAGACAGGAGAAGATTAAAATTGATGCGAAAGAAGCTGTTGAAATTATTTCAAACTCCTGGATGCAAGTTAAAGAAAGCACTATAGTGACAAATGCAGAATCTCATTACTATGAAAATTTCATTACAACAAAATATTTTTTAGGTCCCTGGCAGTTCGTTGTAATGGAATTTTACCTGTTTTTTAAATTTTTACTTTTTAGTTTTTGAGTATTTTGCAAATAATTTTTCTTTAATCATTTTTCATGAATATGAAGCATCTTTAAAAGTATTACATAATATTTCTTCTTTGCAGAATTAATTGAATATTAAAAATAATTATATTTTGGTCTCTATTGTTTTGTTCAGGCTCTTATGGGATTAGCACTTAGTCGCTGCAAAAAAAATATCAACGACAGAATGGCAAGCTTACGGCAATACTTCCTCACCATGATCATCAAGGCTACTCCTCCGCAAGAGTAAACAAGTAAAGTCAGCAGACATATTTACCCACTCCACTCACTGGAAGAGGCAAGTGAGGGCAATCCAATGCGTCTCTTACTTGTATGCTCCTGTATCTCACTATATTCTCTCTCCGTCATTGCTGTGTGTGTGTGTTAATTGGAATCACATAACTGTTAATTACAGTGACATTCGTTACGTAATTGCATCGGTTTTGAAGGATTATTGAATTGTCATCGATACTGAACACGTATGCAAAATTTGAAGAAATTCGCTTTGCCAAAAGTGGGTTTAAAATCAGTTGCAAGATTTGACCCAGACAAACAAACAGAGGAGTCAAATTAAATAAGATCGTTTAAAAAAAAATATTTACAAAAGTTCTCTGAATCACAGAATCCTCCAAGGAGCACAAAAGGTATAGAAGGAGTTGCCAGAAATTGGCAATACAGTAGCAAGCAAGGTCCAAATTAATGGTCAAAAACAAAGTAGAGGGTCAAAAAATCCAGAAATACAATAAATAATTCATACGGTAAGGTAGAATTCACCAACACCACAAAGCGCATTCAATGAACTGTAAAAAAAACATTTTTTTTTCTTCACCCTCATCATGGCTGGTCCCTATGTAATGATAAGTAAAGTAAAGAAAATTGGAGTCGCCGCTTAGGGAACTAGCTACAAAACACATAGAACATAGCAGGACAAGCAGAGATACATACAACTAATCAATACACCAAACTGATAAATACATAGTTACACAAATAATAAACACAAGGAACAATCTTGACATAACCAAGAGAATAAAAAATAAGCAAAAAAGACATGAAAAGGAACTTAAACAACAGCCAAGGTAGACACCCTGGCTGAAACATAACAGAGAAATGGGGAACCAACTTTACCAATGCCTTTGAAAAATCAACCAGAATTTAAATAGGAATAGTTTAATAGTTATGAAAATAATGTTGTAACATGTTGTTGTGGCTGTGGACACAGCCATTCTAAGATTCTTAATTTTCAAGATGCAGCTCCTGGTTGCCAGGGGCATATTCTTTGAGGGCATCTGATATCATTGAAGTGATAGGTTAATAGGTCAGCAGTGATGATCTTTCATTACCTTACATTGTGGTAAACCGCACAATTTGCTTATCAGTTCCTACTTTTAAGAAACACTTTACTGGTTGCAAAACTTCTAGCTTTGTTTCTTCAACTTCAATTATTGATTCATGTTTTGGGTTTTGTTGTCAATCTTTTGGATTCTCAGTTACAATTCTAGCTTTGTTTATTAACAACATCTCTTTTTCTGGTCTTTTTCATTATTCGGTGTTATTTAAAATTCTTTAGCACAGCAATGACAGCTGGAGCAAACCAATGGTAGCTTGCATACTGCTGCTGTAGATTAGCCTGTGTCAGCAGTTGGCTAACCAGCTCAATTCACTTATTCAAATAAAACCTAGTTTTTTTGGATGACAACATTTGACCAATGCATTGGTACAGTGTAATAAAGCTGTAGCAAATAAAATGATAATTCCCAAAAATTAACATTTCAACAGTACATACCAACACAACTGGCTTGGACCAAAATAATGTCCTGGATATGACATTAAATTGCATTGAGCCCTGCAAGCAGTCCTCCAACTTGCAATGAAATCATAGGGATTGGTGGCAGGATTGGTACTCCAGCCACCATAAAAAAAACCTTCACGCAGCTCTGAGATGAGAGACCAGATTCCTTTCTGCTCTCTGCGTAAGTAGCTCAGCTGCAGCCACCCACAGGAAGGTTACTTGGATTATGGAGGAGATGGGGGAAAGCCCTCAGAAGCCAGATCTCTATAGGTGGGTACACCTTTTACTGGGCTAGTCGCTTTGATGACTGTTATACTGTTATATCTGTTGCTGTAGCGGATCTGCTTCTTCCGATGGTGTCCAATGTCATTCCTTTCAATGAGCGTATTGTGAGACTCAGATTACGGCGCTCTCGGGGTGCCTTGTCTGTTGTCTCAATGTATGCTCTGACCGCTGTGAGTGATGTCTCATTGAGGGAGACGTTGTATTTGCAACTTCGCTTGGTAGTTGATGGTTGCCCGCAAGGTGACACTCCTCTGGTCCCGGTTGACTTCAATGCAACCAATGGCACTGACAGGGCTGGCTATGAGGATTACCTCGGTCCCCATTGGTCTGGTGACTGCTGTGAAAGTGGTTCCATGTTCCTTGACTTTACAAAAGGTCAGGGGCTGCAAATCTTTGGATCCTGGTTTCAGTGGCCTGAGCTGCGTTGTTTGACTTGGTACTCCGATACTGGTGGTGCAGTGAAGAAGATTTATCACATCCTCATGGGCAGACGCTGGAGGCTCTTGCAAAACTGTAGGGTCTACAGAAGTGCCCAGTTTGTGAATTCTGACCATAGACGTGTTGTTGCTATTCTGACAGATCCAGCTTAGGTCCAGTGGGTTACCACCTACTATAAAAATGTGCCTGGACCTGGCCAGACTCCGAGGTCAGGCTGTTTCTGACGAGTTTGCATGCAGTTTGTGTGAGAAACATATGGACTTGGGTGCAACTGCCAATCTTAATGTAATGTGGGATTCTTCCTTGACAAGACCCTGAAGGTTTCTGAGATCACTGGAAGGGGGAGTGTGGCACTTCCAATTTTCATGCAAAAGGATGAAGGTCCAAGTCTTTAAAGTCCTGGCACTTTCTGATTTGCTATATGCTTGAGAGACATGGATGCTATCCAGTGGCCTGAGACGAAGACTGGATTCCTTTGGTACTGTGTCTCTTTGGAGAATCCTTGGGAACTGCTGGTTTGACTTTGCTTTAAATGAGCAGTTGTTCACGGAGTCCCAAAGGAGGCAGCTACATCGCTACAGCCATGGTCCCTGGGGGTGATCCGGCTCACAGGATCCTCATTGTTGATGGACCCAAGTGGCTGGACCAGGCCAAGGGGATGCCCACATAAAACCTGGCTGTGACAAATAGATGGTAATTTCTGGAAGGTGGTATTGGACTGCCTGTCTACCTTGGGGGTTGCCAACCAGAATCCTGAGTTGTTTTGTTATGTGGTGGGTGTGCTGACGCGCTGTAGCAGTGCATGCTCCCCAACCTGACCTGACACGGAATATGGATATTATTTTGAACCTTCTGGGCTCATATCAGTTTCAAATTAAATGATAAAGAAGAGTCTGAAAACTTAAAAAAGGCTGTTGGCTAGCACTACATCCCAAAGACAGTTGTTAAATTCCTAAATACAAGCTTTTTCAGAGAAAGGCTACTGTTACTTAAAAAAGTACTTTGCAGTGTTTTACCAAAAGTTTTCTACTCCTGACCAAAAACAAAACACAAGTTTTAAATAGAAACACATTTAAACCAATTATTTAATTTTACAAAATAAACAGCAGGAAAACACAACATGACGATACAGGTATAAGTATGTATTTTTGTTAGTGTATTGTATTTTTTAAATAAGTTTATGCCAAGAGTTTTCAAATAGTTCAAAAAACAGCAACCAGAAAGGCATTCCAGCAATTAGTATGATTCGTTGTCCGAAAAAAACTCTAGAATCCAAGTGTATTTGCTTTAAAGCAATGAGTTCACACAAAAAATAAAGAAAGCTATAACAAACACAAAAATAGAAGGAAGTTCTAGTCTATGGTAGTTTGTTTAAGCCTTACGTGTCTAAGTCACATTCCCTAATGTTTCTACCTGTCATTACATATGCTAGGACCTATGTTTGCTATATGTACATACGGTCAGAATATGAAATGCTCTTAATGTTGTTCTGTATAACAGTTCATGTTTCTTACTTCAATCTGAGCTCATTCTATTGTCTAAATTCAAAAATAGAACATTAAGAACATTCCATTAAATTGTTAGCTTGCTGTATAGAATCTTCCATTATCTATGTGAAAGCTAAATTCTATTCAAATTAAGCAAAATTAAGGTAAATGTACTATTAATATTAACTTAAAAGGTTTGGCACTTTGTATTTTTTGTTAGCTACTCAGATAAGGTAAGGGGCCTCCTGGCACAACCCTAGCTGTATACAATATTGACCATCTTATAGCCATATTTTCTTAAACTATTGAAGACCCCAGATGTTTATTTTCTCCAGGCTTTGCCTTCGTAGAATTTGTGTTTTCCTTTCCACTACTGCCATCTGGCCATGGCTACTGTTAAAAAAGCAGACTAATGATGCTATTACACCATCACTTTGTACTGTATTATATATAGGTAATGATATTAGCAACATTTCAATTACTCTGTAAACATTCTTCTTGTTGTCTTGAATTTGTTATGTTATTTTTATTATTATTTCATGGTATTTAATTATCTCAAGGTAATTGGTGGTCTAGATTTATTGCATGATGCACACTGAGCTGCATTACGTGTATGAAATATACTATATAAACAAATGTAATATAACTAGAATTAATAATAATATTTCAGTAGAAACTTACTTGTATTTGGTGTTATCTCTATGGTATTTTTTGTGCAAAGCACATTAATTGTAATGTAAGGTGCTACATAAAAAATGTATCATTATTATATGCTGGATTTTGATACAAGCCACAAAATATATTAATGAACCTCCATATGTTGTCCCCCTGACCTTTTCTTGTTAACACATAATTTACCAGTCTGATATTGAGATTACTCAGTCAGCTTTCCTTCTCTTCCTGAGTCTTGCTTCCTTAACCTGCCACAACTAGTAGATGCCACTGCCTGCATGTGTAGAGTCACCTTGCATTTTACAGTGAATAGGCTTGTATCATCATCTATACATCCATTTATCCATCCATTTGCTTAGCCTTCCTTTTCCAGGGCAGAGATGTGGGGAAGCCGAATCCTATCTCAGCAAGCATTAGATGCATGATAAGAAATAATTCCTGGACTGGCTGGCAATGCTTTTTATCTCCTCCACCTAAAAGGCACTATATAAAATCAAGGTTAATTAATTTGATACGACCTTCTCTGAAGCGCTTCTTTTAAGATTAAGCAGGGCTGAATTTCTGTTGATCTCTTCTTGAAAACTCCCCAGACTTGCCATATTGTGCCTCTTCCTAGAAGACACCGGCTTCCTGGAATTTATTGGCCGAGTTCTGACCTGCTGTTTACACCTTTTTTTTTTATCTGGAAACCTTTCGATCTTCCATCTTGAAGTAGACAAAAAAATTAACGAATTGAATTCAGCATCATTTTTAATCACCACTTAGCAGATTGCGACCTCCTGACAAATTAAAATATTTTATTACTCGTCAGCCTCACAAGATGACAGATTAATGATCATAGAGCAAAAAGAAAGAGACAGGCAGAAAGACAACTGTCAATACAGCACATTGTACGTTTTGGAAGCAAAATTAAAACAATTAAACACAAGTTTAATGTTTTTTATTGAAAAGTCAAATTGGAGCAGCGAGCATAGAGTTGGGCTTCAGGCCAGGAAAAAATGGAATATATCAAAAGCTGAGGGAGAAATTGTTGCTTAGTTTTGCTTGTAAAACTGAAGAAAGCAAGAAAAAAGTATGCAGTGAACTCATAATTTTTGGATGGTTTCCAGGTTCCTGACATCAAAGACTCTGGTGTGGCATAATTGATTTCAAAGTTAGAGAACTCCCTTTGCTAAGATAAAGAGCAGCTGGGGCAGCTAGGGATCTCCAGCACATATGTTTTTAGTAAAATAAATAAATAAATAAACAGAACAAGAAGGGGACAACATGTCAGACGTGGATGTACACCACAGCTTTGCTCCGCATGCACATATGACACAGCGCAGAATGGATTGCTGGGACAAAAGATCGCAGATTTAGGTCTAGCAGATTTAGGTCTAGCGACCCTCGGGGGCAACTTGTCTCCGAGCCATCCATCTGTCGTATTTCCTCTGCGCTGTCTCCACGCGAGATTAAAAGAGCGGGCGCCAGAGGGCGACAAATTACGTGCTAAGACAGCGTTGCCGGCTAAATTGGGGGCTGACAGATTTGTACTGCAGCAGTTGAGTCGCAAGGTACGTTTTAAAATAAATGGAAAGTACTTCTGAGAGGAATAACGAAAAACCAGATTTAAATTACACAACTAGGAACAATACGTTAATGAGGCTTTTCTTTCAGTAACAAGAGCTGTTCGAGAAATCCGTCATACAATCCATCAAAGAACAGGGTTTGAGGTTAGAGCTTATGAGGTTCGGTGATAGCAGCACTCCTTGGTTAACCTGACAACAGCCCGCGAGAGGTTAAGGTGCAGCTCAGTTGGGAAAAGATCTATCTATCTATCTATCGATCGATCTATCTATCATTAACTAATCACTATCTATCTATCATTAACTAATCACTATCTATCAGTCTATCTGTCTGTCTAATTTACATGTGCCTTCCATATTTATCTACTTTTGCAGTTGTATGCATAGCTTATTTATGTGTTCACCTAACTATGCACTGTGTCTGTTTTTCTCCTTCTGTTTATGTCTAAACTAATTTCTCTATTTTCTGAATCTATGTTCTCCACAATGGGGTGCAGGAGGTACCCGTTCCAGTAATATCAGGTTCAAGGCAAGACACATTTACTCATACTGGCTCAGTCTGAAGTCATCGATCAACATAATCCTAAATGTTTGTCAAGAGGGAGCAAAGAGAATGTATTGTAATGTATGAAGCAAACATGGGGCAGAATGTGCAAACTCCACAGCCTGAGTAACAAATAAACATTTAGATAAAAGTAGATATTTAAACATAACTATGTTTGTACATACTTGCACAGTTCTCTGCCTACATGTAATGACAGTAAAGAGACACCAAATAAATAATTGCTTCCCTTGTATCACAGAGTATTGGAAAAAATGTTCTGTACCATTATTCTTATGTGTCTTATGCTGTGATCACTTTGGTTTTATTCTTTGAAGACATCATTGGAGTTTCAACATTATGGTCTAGCGGGGCACACACACACACGCACACACACACATCCACACCTCCCAGCAAATGTTGTGCAAAATATGTAATAAGCTTCCCTCAGTAATTTAACCTATTATTAAAATGTTTATAACAACCCGTAGCTTTGTCTTCTTAAGCCAATTTTCCAACATATGGTCAGTATAATTTCTTATAAAATTTTGTTTTGGATTATGCGAAATTGTCTTTGTGCCAGGGGTTGCAAGCCTTTTCTAATTTTACCCTTGAGTGTGTGCATATTTGCAGCTTGAGTTTTCCAGGTTAGTGAGAGGGCTTAAAGGCTATAGCCCCTTATTCTTGGTGTTAAAATGATGACCACCTTTTTTTTATATTACATTTCCAGTTGGAGTTTTTTCCCAGTCAGTCCTATTTAGCACACACCAGTGAAGAGGTACAAAACGTCCAGTACCCTTTTTTCCCTTTAAGATAGCCTGAGTAATCTGAAAAAAAATAGAAAGCAGATCAATATCAGAAATGCATTTTTAATTGTAGACTGTTATATTCCATTAAAGCACAAACATCATGTGTCCATGACCTGGGTCAACATGTGATTTTGTACTGTATGAGATGTCTGTCTTGTTGGTAAGATACCTGGCTCAACCCTCAGTTTTTTATGTGTTCTGTACTGTTCATTGTGTCAGCAATCATGTCATTACATGTGCCAGTTTATAGAGGCTACCTGCTTAGATGCTGGGACCTTATGCCTTTCCCGGACACTGAGAACACACAGGACAGGTGCTATGGGCGCACAACCAGATTTTCTTCAGTGCAGGTGGCGGGGTGTCTACGCATCAGGAGGGAAGCTGCTGTACCAGCCAATGAACATCTGCAGCATTGTGATTGTAAATGTATGAGGTTCATTAGCACATTTACAAGGTGAATGTGAATTATTAAGGTAAATTGCATAGAAATAGCATACACAGTTTTCCTGTTTTTTGGTGTGTGCATATTTTCACACTTGAATCCATGAAAATTTGTGAGAAGAACAGGTGCTTAAAAAGGGCTTACATGGACAGTAGCCGGGTGCAACAAAAAAGCATTTTTTTTCATTGAATTTCTTGGGTTTGTCAGTAACCTAACTGACTGAACTATTTCCTGAAAATTTTCCAGGTGACTGACTTAGGCAAAATTATTCTCTTTTTTATATATGTACACTGTATTGAGTCAAACTGATTGCACATATTACAAAAAACAATAAGATAGATAGATAGATAGATAGATAGATAGATAGATAGATAGATAGATAGATAGAGGAACATTTACTAGAGAGTAAATCCAGAAATTAAAATACTAAAAATTGAAAATATCAAAAACAGAGCAAATTGAACAATGCAGAATTGAATCAAGAGAAGCACAAAGTAACAAGTAAATACAGAAGTAAACTAAACTCACACAGCTCCATTGAGCTTGCTTGCCTGTCTTTTGTTTTGCCCAGATGGTCAAGTTAATGGCTTCTCCTTGTTAACTTGTCACCCCTGAAAGTGTCCTTTTCACCTGCTGATTTGTGTCTCTGTTTGTCTAATTTTCCATCTCAATAAGTAAGTTTTGAATGCATTTTTGTGGGGGACTGAATTTTGCAAATGCCACCATAACCATCACAGTGACTTGGGATCCATGTTTTTTAAGAGAAAGTGTATGTAACAGTATACCGCATGTAACCTTCTGCTATCTACCAGTTTTTATTTTCATTTAACCTTTCAAGATTCTGCTAGTTTTAAATGAGCAGCACTTTTATTGGTCTTCATGCAGCACCACATTCATTTGTTAAGATTATAAAGGCTCAGTACCATGCAAGTGCCACCGGCTAAATGCTGTAAATTGTTGTGAATGTGCAAAGCACATGGTTTTCTTTCAAGGGTGCGCGAGTGACACAGAGTACCACATATATTGGTAGAAGATACTGTATGTGTTTTGAACCTCTACATTTTTTCTTTCATTATATAAGAGTTTGTCAGTAATACTGCATGCACATATAGTAATTGTCTTCCTTTCCATAGCAACGCATGTCAGTACAGGCTGAGAGATATAATTCATGCTTGAATCCTGTTGAACAAACATTCACTTCTCAGCAGGACTGCCTAAAGTCCAGCAGCAGCAAACCTCCATTTTCATAAATTTTCCAGAATAGCACATTTCTCAAATTAACCTATTTTGTATTCTGGACAAACTGATAAATATCTCAGTATAAAGTCTTAAAAAATATTTACTTATATAAAATATTAATACTTTGAAAAATATAAAAAAAACTTTGTCAAAGTATTAATTTTAAATGTATTAATCGCTAACATTCTAACTGTGTGCAGTTGAGAGGCTTATTATCTAGGTCTACTTCCTGCCTTGTGCCTAATGCTGCCAGTAAAAACTTCAATTTCCCTTGACTCTGAATTAGACTGCATGTGTTTGAATGTGGATGGATAGATGGGTGAATGGATGAGTCTTTCTAAGACTGAAATATTTCTATTGGCTCAAACAAAAGATTCTATTTTTTTGCTCTCCAGGATGAGAATACGTTTTTTCTTCAAAAGTTCTTTAAAGGTTTCAGTAATTGAAAATTGTAAATGTAAAAAGTTGTTCAGCAGAGTGTAAAGAAACTTTACTTTTAGACTGACAAGTGAGTTATATATAGTAAATTATCTTGAAAACAGAACTCTTTTGATCATCATCCATCACTAATCTGGGTTACAGATCATCTGTGCATATGGCAGTCATTTGTTTCTGAGTTTCCCCCTTGGAACTCACCAAATCTCTGAATAGTATTAAACATTAATGGACAGCAGTTCAATAGTAAAACTAAAAGTAACAGGTGAAAGAGGATGTCTATGTGCTTTGAAACTCACTATTCATGATTTGAATACAATCGCATTAATCAGGATGACCAGGGCCAGAGATTCAGACCCAAAGAACTCAGATGCTAACCTCTTGGCTGAAATTTTAACTTGCCCACTTCAATCGGTTCTGTAAATGTTGGTCCACTCAGATCAAACCTGATATATCCATTATGATTTAGTACCAGATGATTTGTGCAGATACATTAATCTCACTGAGTACTCTATCTGTACTATGCAGCATTGATGTCACTGATAGCTGAAAACTCATTTAATTTGTTGAAATTTACATTCATCAAGTAAGTTTTGTACAGCATGGGTTTTGGTGTGGAGTCTGAGGTCACTTTTTAAAACCTTACATTCCATTCCTTCATCAGGTGTTTTTAGGAATTTGAATATCTCTATATTTTTATATTTAAGAGGGTATTCAGGCAAGGGTGTCACTCTTTCCTTGACTTATCACTACAGCCAATGGCTCACACTTGTGATGTTTGGTCCGTGGCACAGGGCAACTTTGTAAATCAAAAATCGTGTCCCCATAAGAATGCAGGATTCCAATCGGGTACGGGTGTGCACAAGTGCATTTCGATCCACAGTTAATTGACATGCCGACTGATCATACTGCACACAAGTGCATAGGATGGCAGACCAGTCAGGTGCATCAATGAGCCCACTGAGGCAACTGCTACTCACATCTGCATCCAATTAGGCAGTAGAGTTAAAAGGAGCCTGTTGGGAAACTACAGCAGATGTTGTAAGGGTGACAGCAAGAAGGGCGCTTGGTGTGACATCTGGACAGAGAAAAGAGGAAAAAGAAACCTGGTGGTGGAATGGGGAAGTACAGGACAGTATACAGAGGAAGAGGATGGCAAAGAAGAAGTGGGATAGTCAGAGAGATGCAGAAAGTAGACAAGAGTACAAGGAGATAAGGCACAAGGTGAAGAGAGAGGTGGCGAAGGTTAAAGAAAAGACGTATGATGAGTTGTATGAGAGGTCAGACACTAAGGAGAGAGAAAAGGACCTGTACCAATTGGCTAGACAGAGGGACTGAGCTGAGAAAGATGTGCAGCAGGTTAGGGTAATAAAGGATAAAGATGGAAACGTACTCACAAGCGAGTAGAGTGTGTTGAGCATATGGAAGGAGTACTTTGAGAGGCTTACAAATGAAGAGAACGAGAGAGAGAAGAGGTTGGATGATGTGGAGATAATGAATCAGGAAGTGCAACGGATTAGCAAGGAGGAAGCAAGGACAACTATGAAGAGGATGAAGAATGGAAAAGCCGTTAGTCCAGATGACATACCTGTCGATGCATGGAGGTGTTTAGAAGAGATGGCAGTGGAGTTTTTAACCAGATTGTTTAATGGAATCTTGGAAAGTGAGAGGATGCCTGAGGAGTGGAGAAGAAGTGTACTGGTGCCGATATTTAAGAATAAGGGGGATGTACAGGACTGTAGTAACTACAGGGGGATAAAGTTGATGAGCCACAGCATGAAGTAATGGGAAAGAGTAGTGTAAGCTAAGTTAAGAAGTGAGATGATGATTAGTGAGCAGCAGTATGGTTTCATGCCAAGAAAGAGCACCACAGATGCAATGTTTGCTCTAAGGATGTTGATGAAGAAGTTTAGAGAAGGCCAGAAGGAGTTGAATTGCATCTTTGTGGACCTGGAGAAAGCATATGACAGGGTGCCTCGAGAGGAGATGTGGTATTGTATGAAGAAGTCAGAGTGGCAGAGAAGTATGTAAGAATTGTACAGGATATTTACGAGGGAAGTGTGACTGTGGCGAGGTCTGCGGTAGGAGTGACGGCTGCATTCAAGGTGGAGGTGGGATTGCATCAGGGATCAGCTCTGAGCCCTTTCTTATTTGCAATGGTGATGGACAGATTGACAGACGAGATTAGACAGGAGTCCCCATGGACTATGATGTTTGCTGATGACATTGTGATCTGTGACGAAAGTAGGGAGCAGGTTGAGGAGACCCTGGAGAGGTGGAGATATGCTCTAGAGAGGAGAGGAATGAAGGTCAGTAGGATCAAGACAGAATACATGTGTGTAAATGAGAGGGAAGTCAGTGGAATGATGAGGATGCAGGGAGTAGAGTTGGCGAAGGTGGATGAGTTTAAATACTTGGGATCAACAGTACAGAGTAATGGGGATTGTGGAAGAGAGGTGAAAAAGAGAGTGCAGGCAGGGTGGAATGGGTAGAGAAGAGTGTCAGGACTGATTTGTGACAGATGGATATCAGCAAGAGTGAAAGGGAAGGTCTACAGGACGGTAGTGAGACCAGCTATGTTATATGGGTTGGAGACGGTGGCACTGACCAGAAAGCAGGTGACAGAGCTGGAGGTAGCAGAGTTAAAGATGCTAAGATATGCATTGGGTGTGACAAGGATGGATAGGATTAGAAATGAGTACATTAGAGGGCCGGCTCAAGTTGGACGGTTGGGAGACAAAGTCAGAGAGGCGAGATTGCGTTGGTTTGGACATGTGCAGAGGAGAGATGCTGAATATATTGGGAGAAGGATGCTAAGGATAGAGCTGCCAGGGAAGAGTAAAAGAGGATGGCCTAAGAGAAGGTTTATGGATGTGGTGAGAGAGGACATACAGGTGATGGGTGTAACAGAACAACAGAACAAGATGCAGAGGACAAAAAGACATGGAAGAAGATAATCCACTGTGGCAACCCCTAACGGGAGCAGCCGAAAGAAGAAGAAGAAGAAGAAGAATTTATTTAAAGAAGGATTTGACTGCACCTTTGGATGCTGATTTTTTTTGATTGTTTTGAATAAAAACACTGTCACTTTTGCACCTACCCCTTGTCTGGGTGCATGTGTCCTCATCTGCCTGGCTCATCTCCGTTATGGTATCGATGATACCTAGTTCAAGAGGCTCCCGGGAGGAACTGACAGCGTGGAGCAATTCACCTCAATTTCACTGAAATATAGTCCAGTCTTCAGGCTGACTTCACAGTGAGAATACAATTGCCCTCTCTCTAAGATTATACATTATATGTAAATTAGTGTATTTCAAGACCTTTAAACTTTGCCTAGGGGCCCATTCTAGTATATGCTGGTTATATTTGGTATAAATTGAAAGGTGGATAGGCCCCATGACCCAATGGCACATGACAACAAGTGCATGTAATAATTTTGCCCTACTAAGAAATGGTTGCCCTAGCATTCTGTGACTTGGCATCAGCTTCTAAGGTAATCTTTTAGGTAGATCTGGACTTTAATCTTACTTTGGCAATGATTTCTGTATCTCTTTTTCTTCTTCTTATTGCAACTACACTAAGCATTAGTCCTCGTTTTTTCCCTTCTGAGCTTCTTTCCATTCTCAAAGTCAATATCATTTATCTGCTCCTAATTAGAAAAGTCCTGCTATACTGTACACCACTTTCCCTTAGTTCTCTTTGGTCCCTCACCGCTCTGATGTGGTGCGAAGAATATTAAAGATTTCTCAATAAATCCTAATCATCACTTGATGTAGTTTAGATAAAAACAACGCCTTCACCTTACCCTTGGCAATCTAAACGTAATGGCCCATTGCCCTGATCCTCTTAGTCATCTCTGTGCCCTAAGTGTGCCTGGCACTTTTGTGCCTTTGTATCATACTGATTTTGTCCTCCTGTTCTGGCTTTTATTACTTACTTTCTTTGATGTTATGTGATACAATTCCTTCTTTATCTCAAATTCTTACATTCCAGCACCCCTCAATCCTCATTCTTTGCAGCAAAATAATTTTGACTGTTGGGATTTAGTGGCTGCTAAACACTACTACTCAATTGCTGATCGTTTGAAGATGGAAGGAGCCTAAAATAATCACACAGGAATTGTCTGTCCCCCACTTTGAATCGCACAAAGTTACAGTATCTCATAGATATATGCAAGCAGATGCCACATTGACCAATGTTACTATTGGCAGGAATATGTCTATGTACCCACTATATTGGAGTGGTCAAGATCTGCTCGCAAATTTGTTTGTTTGTATTGGGCCATGGTTGTTTTGTTGTATTTATTGAACATGTCAGAATATGGAAAGCTAATTTTAAAATTTATGTGGGGCATCATTTGTAAAACTATTTAAGCTCTATAGTCAGTCAAAAAAAATTAAAATGCCATATGTATCTAAGAACTAAAGAATGAAAATGTCATAAAAGATCTTTTCACAAATTCACAATTCAATTTAGTTTTAGTGGAAACACCAATATTATAAGTGTGTCAGTGATACGGTTTCAGAAATAAAGGCACAAGTGTATACCTGGAACTGTACACTCTTGAGGATGTGGGGTATGACAACTGTACTATGGGCACGGGTACATTTAAGCCCTTATAACAGCATACAGCATTTCAAACATACAAAAATTGTGCCCATACCAAGGGTACAGTTAAAGAGGAAATTTATACTATTTTTTTTCAAAGACTGCACAGTGTAAGGTGGAAGGAGAACAGGATGATCAAGGGTCTGAGTCTATCCAGGGAATCAAGGGAAGTAAAAAGAGGGATACCTTTCGTGTTTAGCTTGCACAGTAGAGAGAAAGCAGGTAATGTGTGGCATTGCAACATGCAATTCAAATTACTTTGGTAGGACAGGAGATGACTTGGAAAAGCTTTGCCAATAATACAGTTAATATTAGAAGTGCCTTAATTGCAGTGCAGTGATCACAATCTCATCAACTAAAATTCTTGAAAAATTAAATATAATATCTTAAACACTTTTCGATGTCTGGTTTGTTCAGTTTATGAATAAATGTAGATCCTAACAGCTATTATTGAATTACAATTATAATGATTAATATGACAAAGTATTCCTAACTTATGGTAGGCAGTGTAAATACCACCCCATCCAGAATTTATAAGTATTACTATCCTCGAAACAATAGAATTTTTTCATAAATTAATCATTAGAAATATACATGATGTAGCTGTAGAATCGCGTATACAGCTGTAACTGGACTTAACAACTAAAAACTAAAATATTACTACTTATGATCACATAGAAAAAAATGAATCTTTACAAAACATTTAATATAAAAACATTTACAAAAATCAAAATACCAATATCTTGTTATTCCTGCATTTTTGGTCTGACAGATTATGTTAGATATATAAATTGGGAATGCTGGTAGTAGAAAATACAAACTAGTAATAAAATAAAAACATACAGTATATAAAAGAGCTCTCAGCTGTGAAAAGTGGTCCTTTCCTGCCTCGTTGTAAGATTCTCATGTTTTTGCATTCACAGGCTGCTTAGTTTTAGTGCAAAATGGATGCTTTCATATGTTCTTTAAATAATAGGATGACCAATCCAGGGTGACGGCACTGTTGACATACCTGGCTGAAGTGAATGCAGCATCTATATGTTTATATCTATGAAGTTATTGTCACTGCAAATTAAAAAAGCATTCAGTGAGTCAGTCCAAAAGTGATGCTTCTCTGGTTGATTCTTTTTTCTGTAAATGTGTGATACAATAGCACCTTTATTTGGGTGTGGTGGTGTGGTGAGCTGCCATCACTATTTTTCTTAGTTGTATGGTGCCGGACTTGGGACAGGACGGGAGGTGTGCACGTGCAGTTTGGGTGTATTTCTTATTATAGTGTGACAAAGCAAGGTGATCTACAGGGTGGTCCAGATCTAATTATGCAGATCCAGATCATCTGGATGACTTTGATTTATGCAGGGACAATTCCAGTCTGGCACGAAGACGATTCTTCATGTCGTCAGTTCGCACACTTCTCGATGGTCCAGGATTTTTCGGGTGATTTTCTGTGTAATAAACTTAAGTTACAGCATAATGAAAATTGCATAATTAGATATGGACCACCCTATAGAACAGACCCCATACCCGGAAAGACACCAGTCCAGTGAGGAAGGGTATTTTAGTTGAGAATATAAATTATACAAGGAAGGGTGAAGGGAAGGAGAAAATACCAATTAAAAGGATTACCAAAACAATAAAGACTATGCATTTTTAGTACTAATTTCTCTGATAATTAGCCAACTATATTGCTCCTCAATTAGATCCTGATGAACTCTTTCAACTAAACAAGGGTCACGTACTCAAGGACACCAGTTGAAATTAAGAGAAAGTAAATTTAGGACAGAAGTCAACAAGCATTCCTATTCAAAGGGTTATGGTTATTCAGAACAAACTACCTAGACATGTAGTTGAAGCAGAAAACTTGACAACCTTTAAGAAGTATCTGGATGAGATACCGGGACAGTGTAGCTATTAGGTAAATAAATTAACTTGGCAGTCTGAATGGTTTCCTCTCATTTGTCAATTTTTTTTATGCTCCTTCTTACTTTCCTCCTTCTCCTCATTCTCCTTCTCTGCAGGTGATCCCATGCCTCTGGTCCTCTCCTGTCCTCAGGTTGTCCTGACTGATGAGCTGGATGCCCTGATAAGGCTGATTCTGGGAGTACTTTGTGTTCTATATGTACCTTGCCTTATCAGAAAGTACTTGCAGGTCAGCTCTATTCCCACAGAAACTCCTGCAAATACAAGTCTTCTTAAGAACACTCTGGGACCTTAATCATTACTATACAAAGTTGCAGTTACCCACTAGCAATGTAGTAGGATTCTCACTCTTGTAGAACTCTTTCCTACCAGAAGACCTTTTGGCTAGGCATCCTGGCCGACTCTCTGGCGCAACAGTTACTCTGTGTAATTTCTAGCTGTTGTTTATTTATTATTGATCAGGAATGTAACAGCTTAATCAGGCTGACTATAGTGTGAAATAATTTTCAGATACCTCATTTATTTAATTTTGTTCAATAGTTCTGAATTCATGTGCACCACTGTTTAAATATGCCTTTTTTATTCTTAATTTTATAAAGCCAAAGAACAGTAATACACTATCATTTGTTTTGACCAATTAGCTTTCCAGCTTCATGGTGTTGTGTGATTTTCTGGTAAAAACAACCAGCAGTCAACTGTGCAATTTTGCTGTCAGTAGCTTACCTGTAGTTTAGGATTAAGACATGGCATTTAGGGAACAGGACTGGTTTGACTTTATCTTTGTCTTGCACTTCAATAGTCTTTAGTTATGATTGATTTCTGTTTTGATGACACCTCTACCTAATCCCCATAAGAAGTTAGCTTTTTTGTGCCACTTCTTAAATGTAAATCTCCAACTGTCCTGTCATGATCACAATAAAAGGTGGCATACAAAAGTTAACAAGGATAGATTGTGTACAACAAATAACATAGGACACTTGAAAAATAAATAAGTACAACAAACACTTGTTGTTCAGCCTAACCTGATTTTTGTGATTAGATAAAAAAAAGTTTCATTACACAGAAAGGGTCTAAAAGGAACAGACATTTCAGAAAGAAAAGCAATGCAAAGTTTCAGACATTGATTCGGAACAAGAAGTGAGTGAAACTGTAAGTGCATCTAATACAATTGAACACAATAAAATCAGACAATGAAGCAAATGCTACTGGTGCTACCAGTCTTTTCTATTGTAAGTGTGCATGCTAAGAATAATTGAATAGTTTTGTTAAAAGTTTTCTTTGCTTAGGAACTCACATTAAACTCATTTACATTTGAAAAGGTTTAGAAGGAAAAGTAAATAGCCTTCAGGTGCTATTGGCATCACACTACAGGAAGACCATGTGATTTAAGGTCATGGTTTTTGCAGAGTGAATTAGCACATGTCAGATTTCATGTGCATCTTCAGTTCTCCCCAGAATCAAAGGAAAGAAGAGAAAAATATAATAATAATAATAATAATAATCGTAACAGTAGTAATAATAATAATAATGTTGACAATGATGAAAAACAATAGCTACGCTGACTTGTTAGTCATATAATGCCCAATAATAATACTCTAATACAGTATGGTAGAAGTGCATTTTGTACTTTCTCCTCTCCAGTCCACTTATTTTGTATAGGCTTTCTATAAACATGATTTGGGAGAAATTGTATAAGCAAATTAGAAGCATATGTATTAAGTTTATTGTCATGTGTCATAGTGCAATGAAACTCCATGTCACCTCAAACAGTTGGCAAAAAGTTTGTACAAAAATTTGTATTGAGACACACTAAACTATACAGTATATAGTTTTTTTAATATATATATATATATTTTAATATATATATATATAAATATATATATTAATATATACTGTATATATATATATATATATATATATATATATGGTGTGGTGTGAAAAACTATTTGCCCCCTTCCTGATTTCTTATTCTTTTGCATGTTTGTCACACAAAATGTTTCTGATCATCAAACACATTTAACCATTAGTCAAATATAACACAAGTAAACACAAAATGCAGTTTTTAAATGATGGTTTTTATTATTTAGGGAGAAAAAAAAATCCAAACCTACATGGCCCTGTGTGAAAAAGTAATTGCCCCCTTGTTAAAAAATAACCTAACTGTGGTGTATCACACCTGAGTTCAATTTCCGTAGCCACCCCCAGGCCTGATTACTGCCACACCTGTTTCAATCAAGAAATCACTTAAATAGGAGCTGCCTGACACAGAGAAGTAGACCAAAAACACCTCAAAAGCTAGACATCATGCCAAGATCCAAAGAAATTCAGGAACAAATGAGAACAGAAGTAATTGAGATCTATCAGTCTGGTAAAGGTTATAAAGCCATTTCTAAAGCTTTGGGACTCCAGCGAACCACAGTGAGAGCCATTATCCACAAATGGCAAAAACATGGAACAGTGGTGAACCTTCCCAGGAGTGGCCGGCCGACCAAAATTACCCCAAGAGCGCAGAGACGACTCATCCGAGAGGTCACAAAAGACCCCAGGACAACGTCTAAAGAACTGCAGGCCTCACTTGCCTCAATTAAGGTCAGTGTTCACGACTCCACCATAAGAAAGAGACTGGGCAAAAATGGCCTGCATGGCAGATTTCCAAGACGCAAACCACTGTTAAGCAAAAAGAACATTAGGGCTTGTCTCAATTTTGCTAAGAAACATCTCAATGATTGCCAAGACTTTTGGGAAAATACCTTGTGGACTGATGAGACAAAAGTTGAACTTTTTGGAAGGCAAATGTCCCATTACATCTGGCGTAAAAGGAACACAGCATTTCAGAAAAAGAACATCATACCAACAGTAAAATATGGTGGTAGTGTGATGGTCTGGGGTTGTTTTGCTGCTTCAGAACCTGGAAAGCTTGCTGTGATAGATGGAACCATGAATTCTACTGTCTACCAAAAAATCCTGAAGGAGAATGTCCGGCCATCTGTTCGTCAACTCAAGCTGAAGCGATCTTGGGTGCTGCAACAGGACAATGACCCAAAACACACCAGCAAATCCACCTCTGAATGGCTGAAGAAAAACAAAATGAAGACTTTGGAGTGGCCTAGTCAAAGTCCTGACCTGAATCCAATTGAGATGCTATGGCATGACCTTAAAAAGGCGGTTCATGCTAGAAAACCCTCAAATAAAGCTGAATTACAACAATTCTGCAAAGATGAGTGGGCCAAAATTCCTCCAGAGCGCTGTAAAAGACTCATTGCAAGTTATCGCAAACGCTTGATTGCAGTTATTGCTGCTAAGGGTGGCCCAACCAGTTATTAGGTTCAGGGGGCAATTACTTTTTCACACAGGGCCATGTAGGTTTGGATTTTTTTTCTCCCTAAATAATAAAAACCATCATTTAAAAACTGCATTTTGTGTTTACTTGTGTTATATTTGACTAATGGTTACATGTGTTTGATGATCAGAAACATTTTGTGTGACAAACATGCAAAAGAATAAGAAATCAGGAAGGGGGCAAATAGTTTTTCACACCACTGTATATATATATATATATATACATATATCGCATTGGGGGCGGCTTAAATGTTTCAGATAATTGTGGTTTCCTGCCAGAACAGAAGAAGGCACTGTTAACTAATATCTTACCTGTTCCCCTCCGTACAGACCAGAAGATTGACGGCTTTTATACTATTTATGTCACTTTCAGTGTCCACCTGTCTGGATCCACATCTTTCTGCCAGAAGTCCTTATTATCAGATGCTGCGTTATCTCGAGACAGTCTGTCTGGAGACTCACATCAACAACAACACTTTATTTTATTTTTTAACAAGTTTATAACCCGCGTTTTCTATTTATTAAAATTAGGTTAGCCTCCTGGTGCACCAATGCCTCACAGTTGTCTGTGTTTTTTCTTACAGTGGCATAGTTGATTATTCCACTTTTGCTAGGAGATGGAGCAACCAGAAGCTATAGTTAGTATACAGACCTTGATGGCAGAGATCCAGACATTGAAAGTCCTTTTAGGGGAGCAACACAATTGGCCCTCGGAGGTAGAGGTACATAACCAGACAGGTGCTGTATTCCAACGGGAATGACCATTGGGACCATTCCAGATATAGCTAGCATTACACAATGATGACAATGTTAAGAATTTTTTTCTAGTATTTGAACGTATCACTACCTGTCATCACTGGGAGCATCCGAAGTGGGTGCACATACTGGTGCCTTTCTTAAGGGTACCAACACACCAGGCCTATTATGACCTTGATAAGTAGGCTGCCGCTGAGTATGATCAAGCTGAGGTGTTGTTGAAATACGGTGTAAGCCTGGACCAGCAAGTGAGAGCAGGCCTTTGAATTAAGGGGCGGAGTTGGGTGCTGGTTGAAACCAGAGGGCTGCAATCCTAAATAGATCATATAAATAGTACCTTTTGACTACCTGATAAATGCCCTCCCTGATTTTCTCACCTGGCTGGTCTGGAGGCAGAAAATCAAAAGCATGGAGGACCTCATCACAACCCTTTAGTAACATCGCGCAGTCTCTCACCTGGAGTGTTCAGGATTGCCTGCTGATCACCAAAAAACCCAGATGGAATGTGTTATCACTCCTGAGCCTACCCAGTGTGAAACAGAACCAGGGGTTGGACAACAGGAGAGGTATGTAACCCCTCCCTGCTGCTATAGGTGTGGGGAGGTGGGCCACAACATCCCATACTGCCCCTGCTTTGGTGAGACAATGGACTGCATGTGGGGACAAGGAGAAAGGTACTGTTTTATGGCCAACCCTCCATCTCTTCCGTTCATGGAGGTGGTTGTAGTAAAAGGGAATAAGATCACTGCACTGATTGATTCTGGCAATAAGATATCAATTGTTGCACACTGTTACATGCTTCCACGACAATGGGAGTCTGGGATGACTAGTCTGACCTGTATTCATGAGGAAACTCTATGGTATGGGTCCACCTCTTGTATCATAACATACCATGTGATAACCTGGAAACTTAGGGTGGTTGTGCAGATCACCTTATTTAGTGATATTGGGGAAAGAATGGTCATATGTTAATGGTGGAAAGACACAAACCACCACAAGTAAACCTCTGGACCTTTTTATAGGTATCTCAAGCTGCCCCTACGCCGTGTCATCAGCCAGCAGTAGAAGAGTATCACGTGGCAACCCAGTATAATATGTCTCAATCTGAATGTGACAATATTTGTTAACATGTTGAACAGGCCACATTACTGCAAAATGTATACAGCATACCCTTGAAATTCTCAGGGGTTATGTTACTAGAGCACCCACGTATTGTGAAAAACCGTGAATTATGGATGTGGTTAAAAAAAATATCTATTTTTATAGTTTAAACCTAAATATGCCCCAAAACACTTTAATTTCATTTCAAACTCCGCTTAATACATTACCTAAAAATAGAATGTAAAGGTAAACCCATATACTGTACAGTACCCGCAGTGCTAGAATATAAAATACCGATGTTACAGCTATATGTACTGTAATTCATGCAAGCGTTTGCATTGCCAGAGGCCTTAGAAGGTGCAGAGCATTTTGACGGTATCTTGGGGCTTTAACCCTTAAACTGCCACATACTTGGGGGTTAATGCATCCATGGACGCCAAATACTTTTTTGCTGCACTTTTTAAGTAAGCGTCACAATTCACAAAGAAAAAGTGAAATCACCGAGCCAACTGCGCTTGAACTGGCTGCACGCAAGCACACAGAGGCCAACGCTGACACTTCCAGGCTAGTCTAGTGCAGCAGCTGAATCCCAGAGACAGTGAGGCTGCAATGCTGTAGGGGCTGGCTGCTCAATGAATGTATGGCACTGACTGATCAGCTCCAGCATGCTGGTAAATTGCACTGGAAAGCCAGTTGTGGCGGTCAATAAATGTATGTCGCCAAATATACTCGGCTTGTACATGCTGGCAAATGGCACTGAGAAACGACTATAGCCGGTTTCGGCCGTTTAAGGATTAAGAAGAACAAAACGGAAAACACGAGAACACTCAGCTGAAGACGCGTCACAGGGCAGCAGTCAACCAGCAGCAAGGAAAAATGAATAATGCTGTAGCAGTCCGGTGCCTCCGGAGAAGACGATGATTTATTTATTTTTATGGTGGAGATTCCAGGGACACACCCAGCCTTGATCCGACCCACACGCACTCACAAACAGAGACAAAAACAAAGCAAACTGGTAATCAAACAGCAAATTAAGAATGTAATGAAAACAACGATACCACCCCTGTTCCCCTTACGGCGATTATACATTAAATACAACAAAGCGCCAACAAAACACATAAAGGAAAGACCATGAAAAACGGCAATGGATGAAATGTAATGATGAAGATAGATATTCCAGAGATCCGTATGTTGAATGGGAATATAAAGATAGTCCTACCGGTAGTTCCTGAAATGGTGAAGATGGGTGGACGGGTTCAGGAGCACTCTTTTCTTCGCAGGATGACAATGAATCCACTTATAGTCCTCACATACATAGGCAGACAGCAGACTATCCAGACGCCAACCATGAAACGATCCAGGACAAAATGAGGAAGTACAGTTAACCCAACAGACGGCAGACAGAGAGACAGGAACTTGAAACACAAATTACAAAAACTTTTTTTTTTCTTTTGGTCACCGGCCCCCTTTTTAATAGCCACGCTGACATCCTTTGACCCCAATAGCCCCTGCACCCTCAGCAGAAAACCAATCGGAGCCACTGCAGGGACTGCTGGGAGTTACAGTTTCAAATTCTAGTAGAGTATGCTCTCGAATTGGCTACTTTCAACCATTACAAGGCGCGTTTTCCTCTACAGTTGCTTCATGTTCTCTCTACAGTGCAGTATTGCTGCGAAAAAAAGCCATAGAAAATTGCGGAGGATATTTGCTGTTTTTGCTAACAATTATTAGTTAGGTTCTAAGGAAAAATCCGTGAAGGACTGAGGCCGCGAACCCTGGGGTCTACTGTATATACTGTATATAATTTAATGTGCTTCTGTAAAAAGCCAAATTTATCTATTTATCTACAATGTTTTTATGTTGCAATATTTGTAACAATATTTTTTTGTTATGATTAGCATATGCTGATATGTTAGGACATGCACAGTTTGATTAGAGCACACATTTCTGATTTATTATAGAAACAATACAGATACAGTAGATATGAGCTCATCTGTAAAATAAGTGTGTAACACTTTCTGTTTTTCCCATTTTTGTCCCCTTGATTATGATGTTTCCTGTACAACTGGGATGCAGATTTCCACCAACAATATTCTAGAGGACAGCCAGCTGATTCAAATAAACAAAGCTGTTAAACTTATTCCATCAAACAATACAAAAAAAGCATACACAAATGTAAATGATGTTCAAAGAAACCTTTAAAATTATTTCACATTCTGAAACTAGGGAGTCCTGGTCACATATCAGATTAAATTGTAAGTCAGCCAATAGATAGGCAACATTTAGTACACATGAAAAGAGAATATAAGCACCAGAGATCTGACAAGTCTTTCACAGGATTGAGTTTTAAGATGCAGTATCAGGTAAACTAAGTTTATTTGTAAATGTTGCAAACAAAATTGGCTGATTAGAGTGTGAAATAGTGTGGATCTAGCAAAAATATTTAAAATGGTCTTGAAATCAAGAACACACTTGAAAGCTGCCTTTTAATGCCATTGTATAAATACAAGATGGAAGACACTAAACTTCTAAAAGCAAATTTGGGGACATTTTGGAGTATATGATGACCTAGGGTTATCATGCTCCAGCAAATGCACAGAAACATGAATGTAGGGCTAACAAAATATTGCAAAATTGAAAAGGGTTGCATTAGTGGACAGTTGTTGATGCCAAGAGTTAAGGTGACACAGGACAGGACAGAATGTAGGTATAGTGCCTGACTGGGGCCAGATAAAAAAGAAAAATAGAAAGAATAAGCACATTTACATAGCATTCAGTGTCATTATTGTCATGAGTATTCATATGAATGTATAATACAACATTAATCAATCTTACCTGGAGTTTGGGTTTAAAAACATATGTTTTATACTTTAAAGTGTATTTCCAGCCTGCTTTCCTATTGTTTCAGTGCACTATTAGTGTACATTTTTATTTTTATTTATGTTTATGTTCTGTGATACCATGGCTGCTGCCATCTTGTGGGTGTTGTTGCCTAAAAACACTGGTTGCCAGAGACATGGCTATGTTCATTGCAATTATGGATCCAATCTCTTTTATGGTTTAAATAATGGCTCGTGATCTGTTTAACAAAACCAAAGACTCAGCGTGTCTCTCTGATATCCCTGATCTTGAATTCTTGCTTCCTCCTTTACTACAATTATTGGTTTACACTCTGGTTCTAGGATTATGTGTTTTCATAATTGTCTTTCGGTTTCAACTCATTTCTGTTTTTTGACTATGTTTCAGTTCCTGCTCCTCTGTCTTCATATTTTTTCTTACTGTCTCTACATTTTATGGCCTCTGGAAATGACATGCCCTATTAATGTAAATGTAATGCTTTCTGAAGGACCGTCAGGATGCCATCATTATATCTCTGGGCCAGCTGAAGAAAACAGTGACACCTCACTAGATCCAGATGAGATGTCTGCCTAGAATCTGCTTTGGAACTGGATATAGGAACACAGTGAACTAAAGAGAGGGCACTATTGTTATGTGGCTTCAAAGGTTTTCAATATCTCCCCTAACCCTTGATCCCTGAATTGGTTCCACAGCTGGGATTAACAGTAACCCAACGATTTATTTTTTTAATCATATATTTTATTGATTGTTTTAAGGATAGCAATACAATGAGTGGATTACATGTCAGTAAAATATACAGTGCTACTGTATATCTTACTGAAAACAGGCTGGAACTGAATTTAAAAACTGCAAATGAAACTCTAAATATAGAGTTGGGAGTTTAGTTGGGTCAAGACACAGAAATGGGAGGCAAGAGATAGAGTGACTGTGCATTCCTGCTTTTTGTCTTTTTTATTTAATTCTTCCGTATGTCACCATTTGCCCTGGGCTGCGCCCATGGCTTCTCCTTTTTGTCTTTATTGGTTTGGTCCCCACTGTTGGCACTTATATGCACCACTGTTTTTCATATTTTCGGCGTGTTTTTATCATAATGATGGTGATGTGAGTATACGGTGAGTGCTTTCTTCACTTGTTTATGATGTTTTGTAATGCAAATTCATGAGCATGGCCATGTTTTTTATACATGTAGTATCGCTATCCATTGCTGGTCATGTAGGCAAGATATGTGAGGTAATGTGGGCAAAGTATGTGACATTACATTGCTCCTATTTCAGACAGTAATGCATTGAGGATACAAATTATTTTTTTCTTCAGCGATTCTTAGTGTAGTGACTACACTAACAATGCTTCCAAGAAGGCATTAATGTTAGGACCGTTTGCTTATCTTTTCTATGATTTTTGCTTGTGTTTTGATGTTTTTTACATATGAATCTCTGGCTGCTTCTGCTTTTTTGATCTGGCCTGTTTTTTGACTTTGCCTCTGTCTACTTCTTTTATCTTTCCATCTTCTGATCTCCAATTTTCACTCAGCCGTCTAGCAGTTTTGTGCATTTTTTCAAAATCCAACTTTTCAACTTTGTGTTAAATAGAGGTACAGTATGGAGTGTAAGAAGAACGACCATAAGACATTGCGAAGGTTTGGGGCCGCTACCCGTATAATTTTTCCCAGCAGCAAAATTAATGCCAAAGCACAGACATGTTGATACAACAGAGTCCAAAACAGAACTGATTTATTGGCGGCTTTAAAGGCCAGTAAGGGAAGTGATGTTATCAGGACCGGAACCGGAAGTGGCATCGTTGGCTGCCCCAGAGCCAGGCGGGATTACCCTAGAATGGTCTGCAAGAGATCGAGAGAGCGAATTAGTGCACTTCGCCACCCCCTGGTCCGGTGTGGAATTACATGTATTCAAGCCTAAGCCTAGATATCTCTTAAACACGCGTGTGTGACAGGAGGTAAATATTTTTCAGTTAAGTACTGTATTTCTATTGTTGCAAGTATTTCCTGCCTATCTTCCATTTAACGGTTATTTTAAACAAAATAAGATGTAGCTTTTCCACGCTATTTATATTTTTACTGTTTTTGCTTCTTGATTCATACTATCATTACCAGTTTAATAGTCATTTTCCAGGTTTAACCATGTTAACAAGATCTTTGTCTTCAGCTCTGTGCTGTCTTCTGCATCCTTTGGAATTAGACTAATTTTTTCACATCATATGACCCCACCACCAACCACATTTTCTTTAGCCTCCCTCTTTGCTTCATCCCCTCTATCTCTTCACCCAATTATCCCCTGCCTTTTGCTCCCCATTTTTCTGTTTCTCTTCATCACAGCACTTATCACTTCCTCGCCAAATCATTCTTTTAACTCAGCAGTCATCTTCCTCTTACTCTGTAATGCTCCACACATAGATTTCTATTCATTCAAGCTCGGTTTCATATTCCACCTTCACTGGCCATGTTTCACAACTAAACTGAGGGTCTTTTTAATAAGAAAGGACCAGGGGTCAAATTTATAGAAAGTTTCTTATCCACAAAAAAGGCCTGAGATGTGCATATACAACCTTCCACACAAACATCAGGGTTATAAAAGAAATATTAATAGGAGAATTTGCATATATTTAAGGCAGCTCTGACCCATCCATATGCAACATTTTGGAGAAACACAGAAATGATGACACCCTTAGGGAAATACAGAATCAGGAATTCTTCATGTTTTGGAGTGAGCACAGGAAAGATAACAAAAGCCACATGTGCGTTAATGAATCAGAAATGGCCTGTGGTAGTGGTTTTTAAAATCCACTGACGGGGAAATAATTTTCAGCCTAATGGATCGAAATTGTTAACATTCTACCGACAATCCTCTGTACCTGACCTTCAAGAATAAAGTGCTCTTTTGTTTTCAGGGAAAAACAAATAATGGCACCATTGTCATGGTAAATTGCACTTTGACTATACTTCTATAAACATTTCCATTGCGTGGTGGTGTCTTTTACAGGAAAAATGTCAGCTCATCAGTGAGTGAGACAGGTTAGCTCCAGCTTTTAATTCACATGAACTGATGAAATCAGATATATTATAAGGAAAATATTAACTGATTTGTCGAAAATGGCTTTCACAGACAGAAGCCAAGAAGACAGATAAAATCCAAATCAGGCCCAGCTGATTTGTGTCAAAAATGTTAAGTTTCATATGTGCCTGTCCCATATGCTTGCAAAGTGAGGTAACTTCCGACAGCATCCAGACATCAGCCAGATGGCAGAAGTGTTAACCCTCACAGGACAGAAACAGATGTCGTTAAAGCCTGCCAAACACTTTCAGCATGAGCATGCTTACCTCACTTGCCTGTAAGGAGAATTCCATAGGCTTGCAGTGTGCCACTTCTCCAGTGAGTGTTAGTGGGTGGGTTGTGTAATTCCTCTTACTATTCTTGCTTCTGTCTAATCTGTGGATGAGTAGTGGAAAATGAAAGAAAAAGGCAGTTCAAAGGTATACCTTTGGCTGTAAGAATTGTGTACCTACCTGAACACAACCCTTACATGCTGGACTTATTTAATTTTAATTTCAGTCATTAATCCATTAATTTTATAAATATACTTATTTCAACACAAGCTCAATGGTAACTGGTCCTTTAGAGGTAGCAATCGAGGTAAAAAATGGAAAATGGCAGGAATCAGCTCTGCAAAATATATCGGTTCATCAGAGGGCATACTCACGCACACCATGTTTTTATCAACTGATCATCCCATTTTACTTCTTATCATGCACCTTATTCTGATATCCCATAATACACTGTCAGTTCCATCAACTCCACACTTAAAGTGACACTTAGTGACAGGCACCCCTGTAGATGCTGCACACCTCACCGTTTTACCAGTCAACCTAACATTCACATCCCTGCAAGAAAATCACAGTACAGAGACAAAACCCACATAAACGTGGGGATAGCATGCAAACACATAGATTTATCAGGTGGGATTTGAACCCTAGAGTCGGCACACCTAGCCAGTGCACCATTGTGTCCATTACTGTCAAGTACAAAATAATTTATTTCAAAATATAGAATAGACAAAATATTCTTGTTTATCACCTGACTGGCACTGCAGTCGATGCTGGCCCTTATGAGCCCAACCACACCACCAGGTGCTCATCAGCACTTATCCAGGAGTGGGTCTCAGGATCCACATTTCTGTCAAGGTTCATGTAAAATTGTGCAAGTGTCAAATTTTTGGACTGTTCTTTGTCAGGGCACAATCCTTAGACTAATAGCCAGGGGTACCCTGGAGAGGCCAGGGGAGTGAAGATGCTCAGGAGCCCCCTGGCTAACTGCTGTACTATTTAGTTTCTCAAAAGTCAAGAGATTGAGTCATCAAGCTAAAACACAAAACCAAATACATAATCAGAGTTTGAAATAAAAGGGTCAAAAAATCAGGAGTTTATTTACAAACCAAGTCACACACTAAGTTTATTGAATAGAATCTACAATCTTGGATAACCAGGAAGTGCATGGTTGCGTGCACCTCTGGCTGTGGCAAATGTAAACAAAAGACTCCACAAAATGGCACTGCCATTGAAATACATAATGGAGTTGTCATAATTAATTTTAACAGTTTTATAAATACCCTAATTGTAACTCAGAATATTAGAGTTATATTGAACAGAACCACAAACAGACAAAACCCCCACAGACATACGGTAAATGCTAAAATGCTAAAAATAATTATATAAGAATCTAGATCATAACTATTAAGAAGTATCTGGAGGACCATAATTAGGAGGAACAGCCTTCCTGATCAGAATCTGAGCCAAGAACTGCTACTGGATTTTAGTACTACTTATGGATTGTCCATATGAAATACCATGTTTAAGTATAAGGTTTCTCATAAGTACACATGGTTCAGACTATCTATGGCCAAAATTCAATGAGCAGCTTTGCAGTCATGTCATCTGATTAAAGACTGTATGTTCTGTACACTTGGGCATAGAAAGGCAATGAGCTATAAATTAATAAAAATTGGTTGTGAGATGGGCAGATCTAAATGAGAAGTGTGACTGGATAAGAAACAACTATCAAATTCCTCTCTTACTGTTAAGATGAGCTTCAGTGTCCCAAAGGCCTACTACTGCATCTCAGTTGCAGTCAGTAGCCTGGATTCTATTGTGGAAGCAGCTGCAAATAAGCTGTTGCCAAAAGGATGTTGATGCCTGTCTTAGTGACTATCCTAGGACTTGTTGGTGAATATCAAGGCTGTCAAGTTAAAGTTTCAACTGGGGATATTGTGAACAGGTATTTTATTTTTATTTTATTTTGAGGAATCTCTAAACATGATTGATTCATCCTCCTTGGTGAAGCTAGTGTTCAAAGCACAGTTGGATCCGTCTCTGCTGTTGAGATCACCGATAACTAGGTGTGGTTCAGCTCCTTAGTGGCAAGACCTCCAGAATGGATGAGATCTAGAAGGAAATGATGACAGAACAGGATATTATGGAGGGTGTTTTGGCTAACATATCTCTTCAATGCTGTGTTGAAGGCAGAGATATTGCCTTGAACCTTTTAAAAATGGGTGTTCCAATTACTGAGAAATCATACGCCTTGAAAGGACAATGCTGCTGTATTAGAACTCCATCTGATAGTTGTACTACATAAATAAGAGAAGCAATACAAATTCTATCGTGGCTCGGCACCATTGGGTCAACACTTTATCCTTGCATGAATATATGAAGGGTCATGTGAATGTTCCAATCCTTTCTACATTCGGTTTATGGGTGTTTATGCTTCTGACTGAGTCCGTCGTGGTGTCTTGTGGTCCTGCAAAAGTATGGGATTCTGGTTTGTAGTTACATGTCTTTCAGCCCCTGTCTTGGTAAATCTGTTATAATTAACAATCATGATTCTGGAGAATGGTGATATGTTGCATGTTGATTAGCAAGTAAGAAGTTCACAATACTCAGTACACGTGACAGCATTTCACCTTAATAAAAGGATATCTGTACATGTGACTGTGTGTTATTTCTCTTTCATTCCAACGGATGGTGTACGTATTAACACTGTTTTTATATCCCATACTAAATGGCATATAAAAAAGACATATACATTACATTTGTCAATCCTGCAGATGATGCCCCACAAACATTTATAGTAATGCATCTGTTGGATTGCCAGATGTGATGCTTTTGATTAATACATGCATAACAAACTAAAATCCAATAGATGGTGCACTATAAATGTAAATGCTAAGGTCTATGCTGATTACTTACATTTCAACTCATCTGAGGCCAGTAGCACAGCTAATGACCTTATAAACATATTTGCAGAGAAAGTGCTGTGTTTTTTATAGTTATCCGATTCAATGTGAGTGCAGAATTTGTGATTTGTATGGACAGGATATGAAGATACTGCCAAGGATTATAAACCTAACAATTATATTTTTGTTGTTGGCAGATTATGTTGTTCATTTGACCTCATCAGACACATTCTTTACCCTCAACAAAAATAACAAATGGTGGAAAGACGGCAAGACACAAATGGGAAAGAGGCTGAATGTAACCTAAACTCACTGCAGAAATAAGGAGAAAACTCAGTTCAACTTCTTTTAATATTGTGCTCTTTGAATCAAAGTTGCACAGATCACCAGATATAAATCAGCCATGTCATGTTCCTACAGCCTCACAGTCAAATTGCCCATCATCTCACCCCCCATTTTCAGGTTCCTGAGAATAGTCCATGTTTCTTTCAGCTGAGGTTATTTCAACAGGCACCTAAGCTTCATCCTTGGCACAGTCATTTTCTTATCTGTTCATTTTCAGTGCCTTTTTAGTCACTTTGTTTCTATTTTGTTTTTGACCTTCATTCCTTGACTAATAATTGGTACTTTGTTTTCAGTTTGGATTGTTACTCTGTTTTTGCTTTAAGTCCTTTTAACCAGTTAGCTACTAATCTTTTCCACAATGACTTTGTTTCTGTATGTTCTGACTGTTTGTCTTCCTAATCTGAATCTACCTTTAGGCCAGCTGCTTTTGTCCAGGAAAGTAATACTTGGCAGTTCAAGTTTACAAATCTTTCTACTATTAAAATGAAGACTAATGTTAAGTGCCAAGGAGAAGATGAAGGTTTGTTTAAATTATACAGCAATGTGATAAACCAAAGATTATAAGTAAACCAAAGAATAATAAAGTACTGTACATAACTAAGTTAACTGTTAAATATGGAGAAAACAGAAAGTAGAAGGCACAAAAATCAAGATGTGGTATATCTACAGTGCAGTAGGTTTTCTGGTCACCTGGATAGGTCAGGAAAAGGTGGCAGGCTATGATGTGTCATCACAGGGGTGACTTTGACACACTAAGATAGTGTATTTTCACTCATTTGTAGTGGAAGGTCCTGCCTGTTGGTTAGAAGTGGCCTCTGAAGGAGAAAGCAACATTAAAGTGTCCAAGACACCAAGGAGAGTTGAATAGCAAGTAGGAGCAGCCACAAGATGAAAAACAGTCAATTGATGTAGACAAAACATTAAACAAGGAAAATGTCATGTG
Source organism: Polypterus bichir lapradei (assembly GCA_026402145.1). Lineage (NCBI taxonomy): Eukaryota > Metazoa > Chordata > Cladistia > Polypteriformes > Polypteridae > Polypterus > Polypterus bichir. The sequence goes on along the minus strand of JANRMT010062854.1, from coordinate 112,752,501 downwards.
AACAGCAGCATCAGCCGTTCAGACATAAATGAGTCTACATCACATTTTAAATGGGAAAATCTTCACACTGTAGGATGTCACCATTTGAACATCAATGGTTTCCTCAGCTTGCATAGTTATGTTTAGTTTATCTTCTGACTCACCTATGCAGCATACTTTCTATTCAATTTTGTCTACAATTGTTTTCCTTAATTTGCATGAATTACACATTAAACAAAAACACATGGAGTTTACTAGGGCCAGCTTCACTGACTTTTCATCTAATGTGATAATAAGTATTAAGTCTGCCTTTAGGAATTTCCCAAGCTTGCAGAGGCATTCAGAAATTACATACTTGATTTCATATATACAGGATATATATATATATATGTATATATACCCCATATATTGTAAAGTTTGCTTTGTAGGTCAGTGATATTCATACAGGAATACAAAAACAGACAGCTTGTAATGGTGGATAGGGGAACATTTATGGAGTGAGACCGGAATTGACACAGACTGAATGCTGGGAAGGAAACCGTGGTGGTTGATGGGAACCATGACATCATCTGAGGTAGATGGAAGGAAGGGAAAGAATGTGGAAGTGTCAACAGGAGATTAGGGAGTCTGAGTGTATTCATAGCGGTGAAAAAAGGAGAGAAAGGTTAGTGTCCCACTTTTCCCTTTTGGCATTAGTTTTCACGCTGCACCTCGGGTCTTTATGCAGCTCCCTATGCGCACGTGCGTGACAATATATATATATATATATATTGTGGAGGACTGCCGGCTTCTCATGCCGGTCCTCACCCCCAGGCCGCCAGGAGGAGCTCTCCCGACAGCAGGATAGTGCCCCGAGGTCCAGCAGGGCCTCATGGACTTTGTAGTATTTATACACAACCCTACTGGATACCTTGGGGGCCACCAGGAGTCGCTGTGGGGGGGCTTATGGGCTCTTTTGTGCCTTATGACCCGGGATTACGTCACGGTCATGTGACGGGAAGGAACGACGTGCTCCCGGGTTGAAGTAAAAGGACTGATTGCCCTAAACCGGAAGGAGTAAGGAACTGTGGACTGTTGGGACAGGAACACCTCCG
>JANRMT010062854.1:112700989-112751224 GCA_026402145.1 Polypterus bichir lapradei | reverse complement strand
ATATATATATTTTTATATATATACTATACCAATATTCTGTGTCAGATCAGGGTGATTGGAAGGAAGAAAGCTTATATTTTTTAGCTCACTAGCCTCAAAATGACCCCTTCTTCAACCATTGTGGATGACTGACTGTGACTGTGAGTGAGTGTCTGGCTGCTCTGGAAGCTCCAGCTGTGAGTGGTCAGCAACCATTTCCAGCTCCATGCTACAGCACACCAAGTCCTTAAGGCAGCAAGTTGGTCTTCTTCCCCACTGTGGCCATGATAATGACTGGGTGGCCACAATTGCAGCACAGTGAGGTGGATAACGGTGCTGTGCCTTCAAATAACACAACTGTGGTGTTGGGGGCTGGTAAAGCGCAATCACAGTGTCTTCAATGCCCTGCCTTTACCCTTTATAGTGTATTACCTTGGACAGCTAGACTATGATAGCAGGGATCAGCCAGTATATCGTACAGTCCTTTTTTGTGCTGGAGGCTGCATAATTACACCTGGTCACCAGGCTGCCGTAGATTTCTCTGGTAGCAAAATTGTACAACCTCTTTGTTGCACACTATCATGCCTTAAGTAGTCTAAAGTGAGTATGTAAGTGATCGTCAGGTTCCACTGCAGATTTTTATATACTGAGCCCAGGTACTGTGGTAGTATTCAGTTCATGAGGTGTTCTAAAGGTCAGAGTAATGGATATGTGAAACTTCAACATGGCAGGGGTTAATCCAGTTGACTCTTGGAATGTGGAGTGCTAAGCCCATAGCGCAGTAGGCAGATGCTTGTCCCCATCCTGTTCATATTATTTCATCAGGCAGAAGAAGATGGTTGACCAGTATCCATTTAAATATCTCCACAAAGCCATCAGTCTGAAGGTGGAACAGGATCATGTAGGTTTTGCAGGAGCTGTCAGACCTCACTGTTGAGATTAGACTCAACTGTCCATCATTGTACAGGTGCATCAAAGTAGTAGAACATTTATTCCATAAACTTCCTAGCACTGTAGCTGCGTTCTGATCCTGAATTGTATACTCTTCAGGTCACTTTGTGAACAAATCCATGGCATCAAGGTCAGAGGCCAAGGATGTCTATAGCTGCCTGCTGGTAAGGGGCTCCTATATCGAAGGTCAAGTGAAGGTGTACTATTATAGATCTTTGTGAGTGCTGCAATTATCACAGTAGTGCACAAAAGCTTCATGTCATGCCTGCAGTCTTCCCAGTGATACTGCCATCTCAACCATTACAGTGTCTTTGCCTCACCCTGAGTAGCCCAGATAAGTGGTCTGTAGTGGTCTGATAGTGGTCTGTCCCAGAGTAGAGTGATAGCCTGGTTTTCATAGCTCTGTGCTTGGAGTACTGGATCAGGTGGCTAGTTGTCTTAAAGATTTGCTGGTCCAACCCATTATACATTTCTGCCTGCTGCTATGCAGTCACCACTGCCACTGTTCCTGCCCTTGTAATCACTGACAGCACCATTATATATGGAGTAACAATATACATATAGTAACATCTAGGGAGAGCACTGACCACCAGGACGAAAAATGATGCTACAGCCATGTAATTTTGTAAACAAATATTTTATTCCATTCTCAAAGGCACTATAGTCTACAAGGCTTTTTATATAACAATAGTTCTGTGATTCAGTGTAAAAGCTCTTTCCTTTTATAAAGTTTATCTTTTAGTTCCTTCTCCCTGTGGTCTTATTCCCATTTGATGCATATAGAATACTCTTCAAAGGGCGAAGTTCCTCCTTTGGCTGTAGCCGGATGTGAACTGAACTTCTCTCTTCCAGCAGCTTCATTTCAAAGGTTCTTCTTGGGTCATATTGCTGGAAGGGGTGAACCTGGGTTGACCTGCTGTAGACCTCATGGGGCATATCACTACACAGTATATAATCCTTGTCTTCTCTGAGACCTCTAAACAAATACTGGCCCTGTTCAAACAGCACCGATGGCAAAATTTGAACCAACTCTGCATAGAGAGCAGTTTCAGGGCACAGCCCATTTATACACATACAAACACACACAAACACACACACACACTCCCATGCTAACTCATACTTATCCAGTTTTAAGGCAAAAGTCAACGTAAGCTGCATGTCTAAAATACAGGAGGAAACTCAGAAGATTGTGGTGGGCTGGCGCCCTGCCCGGGGTTTGTTTCCTGCCTTGCGCCCTGTGTTGGCTGGGATTGGCTCCAGCAGACCCCTGTGACCCTGTAGTTAGGATATAGCAGGTTGGATAATGGATGGATGGATGGATGGATGGAAGTCAGAGGATCCAGAAATAAACCTATACAAAAAACAGGGATTATGAGTAAGTTCCACATCAGGATTCAAACCCAGGAGCTAAGAGGCAGAAGTGCTTACTAATTTCCCACCCGGTACATTGTTTATTTATATTTTTCATCCCCTATAGATACTGGCATATTACAGGCCTCTTCAGAGGTGAAATATTGGAAATGGACAAATCCAATGGTTGTGCTATTTTCTTTATCTGTATATTTCATACACCCTTTCCTCTTCTTAATACACCTCACCTCTTCCTTGATCGCTCTCTTACTGCTAACATAATGCTAGAGTCCCTTTGGGTTATTCCTTGTATTATTAGTCATACTCGTTTATATCTTCCTTTTGGCATTTCTGACTTCCTTGTAGCTCCTATGTCCTCATGAGCCTTATAACTAATGCTCTTTTCATTTTCTCACAAAGATGCCTTTTCTTAGGTAATCTTTTTCTTATCTTCTTGGTATTCCACTGATGCTACTTAGTTATCCTACTACTGTTTATAATTTTTGCTATGGAAGTGTCCTGTTGTTTATGAACTATCCACTTAAATCTGCACTATTGTGTTAGAATAGATACCATAACTTGAAGTTTATCCCAATTTATTTCTTTAAGGCTTTGCCATATCCACTCAGAATCAACTTTTGGAAATGAAAAGTAAGGTTTTAATGTTTGTTTTTTTCACTCTGCTAATACTGTGTGAGCCTTATTATATAACAATCATTGAATGCTAACAGTTCAACTGCCTTTATAATCTGAATTTATCATTTCACTTTCACTTCTCTTATACTGATAAGGAACGCAGTAGCTTGAATAGACAGACCAGGACACCTTGTCTTCAGATGACTGCAGTTCTCTGTAGTGTCCTAGGCCTAACAGGTTGGGCTGAGCCTCGTACACTTCCTATGGTAGGCACCAGTGGATATACTAACTACATGCCCAAACCCCCTTAGCTGCCTCTTCTGAGAAGAGTGGAGAAGCAGACTGTCTTCTCCAAGGTCCATCTGTGAGCTCAGCAACCCTTCAAATGTGTCTCATTTTGCTTGCTTGTACTTGGCAATCTCATCCATTAAGCATCTACCTAGCACCTGTGACTATACGTGTAGATTGACTGGTAAATCAATCACAAATTCGCTGCCACCACACTAATTCATTGGTCAGCTCTACCCCCATTCATGACCATGAAACTTCATACAGCAGTGCTTAAATTCCTTTGCTTTGGGCAGCTGCTTGATGCTTGCTTGCAGGCAACAAACAGCTCTTTTAAAAGAGACGATCATGATCACTTATTTGGAAATGCTAATTCTGCTATGCACAGGATATCACAACATGATGAGATTAAGAAGACAACTTCATCAGGAAACAAAAGACCTGAAGTCCAGGACAATGTCCACCTGCCTTCCATCTGTAAACTACAGTGCTTTGGTTTAATTTTTCCTGAGAGAAAGTGAAAATACATTACGGGAACACACTGTCACCACATCAGCTTTACAGCAGAGTGATTGGATTGGTAATAAGGAAAAGAGCCGTGGAAACTGCATGGAAAATCAGAACAAATGGGTGTTTGAAAGGTATTTGCATATACAGCGGCAGCTGCTGCCCTTGTCTGACATGGCTGGAGTGGGGCCACTGCACAGCCTGAGTTAACATTTACACATGGGGGGGCAGGTTATGAACTTCACTGATTTAATGCTTTTTAGGTCATTCCACTTGCATAAGTATGACTTGTTCACATTCCCCATTAGCCTTTTGTACTTGTCAAGAAATCAAACTGCGGGAAACAGCAATTATTTTCTGCAGTTTGAAATTTTACTGCTGCCAGGTTTTGTGGTTTTTTTTTTCCTCTAGCTTCTTGAAAAGGCCAAACATGTAATCTCTATTTGATAGTGCCCATCTATTTTTGGGAATGGAGGCTTTAATCTATGCTGCTGCTAATGTGTTGGCCAGTTAGTGGGCCTGTTCACTTCTAAAATCTACGAGTAAAGGGATTGCTGGACATTTCGAAACGGCAAAAACTGTGCTGTGAAGTCATGAAAATAAGTGAATAGTGAATAACTACCGGAAATGGAAAATTCCCACCATGAACTGGCCAAAAACTGTAACATAACATCAGCAGCTTTGGCTCAGACACCACCCAACCCCCCTCCACCCCTCACAGAAAGTAATAAGAGGATCGTCCATTGTCGAAAAGGCTCTGGTAAACAAAAAATAAATTGTTCATCCACATCATTTCCAGCCCACCCACCCCCAGAACTAATTTGCCACATTATAGACATGCATGGAAAATATTGTTCATAATCCAAAAAAATCACTTGACAATTCCTCCCTAGGAGATAGTCAGGCATGCAGCTGGTGCTACTCAGCATCATCACTGGTCTACAGTATGTCTTTTATATAATTTATATGCTCACCTTGTGCATCAGATAAAAGTGTTCATACTGCATGCCCCTTTGTAAATTTACATAATTTCTATCCATACACCTTCTGTTGGAAGTAAGGCAAGAAGAGAAGTAAGTCTACAATAGGATACAAAACAGGACACTTTAAAGTCACCAATTAAACTGTTGTGTACAATGCTTTTCAATTCTGAGGAGACTAGAGTACCAGAAGAAGAATCCATGAGAGCATGCATAACTACTGTTTATTGGATGTGAGTCCCAGGCTGGGTCACCGTCTGTGTCTATATTGAGTGCTCACTGTTTTCACTAGGGTATGCTGGTTTACTCTCATACCTGAAAGATACACATTCTGGGCTTTTCAGCAAATCTAAAATTGATGTCTCAGTTAGAGTTTGACACCGCTTCTATTCAGCATCAAAGCCAAATCTGCCAGGCTGCAGGAGAGTTTTTTTACCCCCAAGCTGTTAGACTCCTTAACACCAGGCTGCCCCCTGGGACCTTCCACACAGCCTCAACCACCTCTAAAAACAGAACTTTTATACATGAAAACCACAGTCCTGCAAAGATGAGTGTGCAGGTAGAAAAGAACTGAAAATCTCACACTGACCTTTAAGGATTTTATCACTCTTTATCCTTCTGCTGTGAAACATTCTGACCTGTCATTGTTTACACACGTCTTAAACAACTATTATCATACACTGATAATTTCTGTATTATCTATATCTATTATTTATTATTTATTTATTATATTACATATCTTACACATCAATATTGCCGCTACTTCTTTGTCCTATCTTTGCACGATGTCTTGTCTTGTTTGTGTTTTAATTTTTAATTTTTACATTTTTAAATTTTAATTCTATTTTTAATTTATTATTTGCACATCATGTTGTTACGCTGTGGACCCTGAGCTTCATAATTTCGTCTATCTGTATACTTGTATATGGTTGAGATGACAATAAAGTTCACTTTGACTTTGACTTGACTTGAGCAGATCAGATATACCGTATATACTCGTGGATAAGTTCTCCCACAGATAAGTCGGGACTTGATTTTACCGTATAATTTTTGGCATTTTATAATGTTGGTCGTATGCGAATGCGGAAAACTCACGCTATTGGTCCAAGAGATTATGATATGCTAACGCCCACCTGGTAATGCCCAAACTATTCCGAAGCAGCATTTGCATCATTTTGTGTTTTTGTATCTCGCACCCTCATACACCTTTATCGTAAGAACATCCCTTATCTAAGAGGGAGCATTAGATCTGAAGAAAATATGAAGTTGGTTTTAAATTAAACATCATTGAAGTAGCGAAAGAAATTGGTAACTGCGCTGCTGCAACAAAATTCGATGTGTCCGAGAAACTGATGTGAAATTGGAGGAGGCAAGAAGATGTAAAAAAAAATGTTAAGTGTTGCATTTTTGAACAAGCATATAAGTCGGGGGTCTGATTTTATGATCAATTTTTTCAGGTTTCAAGACCCAACTTATACATGAGTATATACAGTATGGTAGGCCCCAGCTCTCTAGCACCCATTCATCTTCTAACCTGCTGCTACTGCCCATCCCAGCAGCACTCAGTGCAAAGTTGGAAGCAACACTGGATATTCTCCCACTGGGCAAATTTAGATTTGACAGTAATATTGCATACCTTTGGAATGAGGGATAAAAATTATTAATGATTGAGGGAGTTTCACAAAGAGCCTAAACAAACAGTGGGCCATGATTAGAAAATGGGATTGATTATGGGAAAGAGAAGCAAAAAGGAGTGTTAACCACTGTGCCCCTCCTTGTACTACACTCAATTTGGTAAAACACATAAAGAAAAGACATGAATGGATGGTTAACTGTATATATACAGTATATATCTACATGTATAAAATGAAAAATTAATTCACTTACTCACTCTCTCATTAATAAATAGCTATTTTCTATTTAGTTAAAAAAGTTGAAGTTTAGTAGGATTGTACATCTAGGGCAGTAATTATCTGCTAAGAAAAGAAATTTTGAATACCAATATTTAGGGCTAAGCCCCCTCCCCTCCCAATAAAAAGGAAAATACTGCAAACTCTAAAAAAACTATTAGACTAATTTGATTGAAATTTGGTGATGTTATAGAAAAAAGAAAATTAGTTGACCCTAGTTTTCTGTTATGTTATGTTATGTTATGTTAATGCACCATGCACCTTCTTTTGGCTGAGTGTAGAGAAGCAATAGCACAGAGACTTGTCACTTTATGCATCAGAATCAAAGTGGCAGGACAAAAGGTTGGTGAAACTCCATTCAGATGTTATTAATACAGTATGTGTGCTATAACGCTAGAGAGCAGGTGCCAGGCGCTGTGACTCTGAGCATAGGAGGGACGGAGTAGAAGGTGAAGTGGCTTCTTTGTGTACATTTATTATTCCTTTTTCTTACAGCTTCTTCTTACTACTCATGATATAAAATGCATACTACTCAGTATAAAATGCATACAAATTTGACTGGGAAGTTTGAGGATAGGCAATGTGCCCCATGGATTGCCAAACATGCTTATAAAAAATACTTTGACCCATGGTGTTAAAATGCATGCAATACTGTGGAGAACTAGGGTGTCCCCTTTGAGGTCAGAGCATGATGTGCCACTATGATCCAGTTTCAAAATTAGAAACAAGGAAGGACCCCTTCCAGCATTATTTCTTTTCACCTGTTTTTTTCTGTAGAATGCTTAAAATGTAGAAATCATTGCCTGGACCACATAAATGTGCAATCTATAAATGTCAATGCTCTATGTAATACGTTAAAGTAAACCACAATTCAGTGTTACAACTTTATTGTCTCGCAATAGCACTTCTGGATGAAGCCATAAAAATATACTCCCATCTGCACCGGTGGTAGCCATGACAGCCCTGAGTCCTCTATCAGCTTTGCACATATGGACACTGCCATTTCACCCCATTATTCATTGCAAAACTATTTAAGCTCAATCAGGTTGCATAGTGATCGTAAATGATCAGCCTTTTTCAAGTCCAGCCACATAGTCCCAATTGGAATGACATTTGGACTTTGACGAAATTGCTTCACCACAATGCTATTGTTGTTTTTAAGTTATCCCTGTGTAACTCTGGCGTTATGTTTGGAGTCATTGTCTTGATAGAAAAAAAAATCTTCTCCTAATACACAGGTTTCAGGATTTTCTTTATTTTGCTGCATTTATTTTCCCCTCTACCCTCACAAGCCTTCCACACCTGCTACAGAGAAGCATCTCCACAGTATGTTGCTAACACCATCCATGCTTAACTGTGGGAGTGGTATGTACATGGTGTTTAGTCTGATGGATAAAAACCTCAATTTTGGTCTCATCAGATCATAGTATCTTCTTCCAGCTGGCTTCAGTCTCTGCCATGTGCATTTTGACAAACTCTAGGTGAGATGTAATGTATGTTTTTTTAAAGCAGCTTTCTCTTTATCAATCTCCTATAAAGCTGCTAGTGCAGATGTACCCAGGAGACAGTTGTTATATGCACAGCCTCTTCACATTTAGTCACCGTAGCTTGTAACTCCTTTAAAGTTATCAGTGGTCTCTTGGTGGCCTCCCTAACTAGTCTTTCTCTGGCATGATCACTCAGTGTTTTGTGGACAGCCTGCTCTAGGCAGATTTACAGTTGTGCAGTACTTTTTCCATTCTTTATTGATTGACTTAACAATACTGTGAGGGATATTTAATGACTTGGATATTCTCTTGTCTTCATCTCTTGACTTGTGCTTTTCAGTCCATATTTCATAGAGCTGCCTGAGTGTTCTTTTCTTCTTCATTGTTTAGGTTAGGCCATGAAACTGACCCACCACAAGTTGGACCTTCCATATACAGGTATGTTTATACTGAAATCAATAGACAACAGACAGGTGATCTGCATTTAACTAATTCTGTGAATCCAAGTGCGCCAGTAATGACTTAGATGTTTCATATCAACACTGAATAATTATGTAAATAATTAATTGTGTTTTATATTTGTAATTAATTTAGACCACTTTGTGGGGAGTTATTTATACTCTGATATTAAAGTATCCTTTTCTCTTGATCAATGACAAACTTAAAACACATTACATTCTCTGTGATTCAGTGTTGCATAAAAATAAAATGTGGAAACTTCTAAGGGGTGAATGCTTTTCATAGGCACTGTATATATATGTATATGTATATATATTGTTAGAGAAGAGACTGAACACAGAAAAAGATTTGGGTTATGACCGTGACCCCATATACTGTGAAGCAAAGAAAAGGATAACAAAGATGTACAAGACATCTTTTCAGGCACGAGTCCAACAAAGACTTCATCTGAAATGTCTATTTCCTAATTTATAAGGGCTGTTGACAGGAAGGGGCGGGTCCAGGCAGGCAGACAACAGAGTGATGCCAGCAGTGGAATGTGCGATTGACTTCCATTCAGCAGAGGGAGGAAGAGAGAAAGCATTAGAACACAGTGCCAACCCATAGTTCAGTGGGTACTTACCATCACCAGAGCCCTTAAGCTGCCTCCCAAGCATACTATATATACATTGTGACAGATAGGGGGTGCTATCGCTCCCTTGAACCCTCAGACTATACGCCAGACACCAGATAAAAGTCCAAAAGTTGACTTTATTAATAAACAACAGTAAACAAAGCACCCTCCTCTCCACAATACTCATAAACAAATACATAATTCGCAATAATACTATAATCCTCCACTCCCAGACGCGTTGCCACCCTTCCACCCATCTCAGCTCAGCTTAATGTCTGGGGCTTTCCCACAATCCTTTATAGTCCCTGACCAGGAAGTGTTTCCAATCCCCCAGTCCATGTGATCTCCTATCACTTCTGGGACAGATAAAATGTCTTCTTCATCTGGGAAGTACGTCATTCCTCTTGTCCATGTGACTCGGACGTACATCCGGGGCGTAGGGCAAATATGACTCTCTGGGCCTCCCTGCAGCGTCCTCTGTTGGCCCCTGTGGTATCCAGCAGGGCTGTAGGGGAAAACTCCATCATCCATGATTCCCTGCTGGTATCCGGGGCACCTCCATACTGCAGGGAGAGCTCCATCTGGCGTCCTGGGGGTATTGGCTAGGATGAAAAGCTGGCCATAGACCATAACATATGCAACATATATACAGTGTATATGTACACTTTTCAAAGAAAAGGTTTTCTTTATGTGTAACTGTTACTAATGTACAAAATATTTGCTTTTTTCTAATATTTACTTTCTTAGTTTCTTCTTCAGCATCAGAAACAAAGGGTATGTATTTACTGTGATCAGTCAGATAACTACATATACATTGGCAAAGGATGTCTGCCTGGTAATGCGTCAAAGCAACAGGGGCAGCCCATAAATTCCTTGAAAACAGAGAGATATTCTAGCAAAAAGCGTGTGAATGTAAGGGGCCCATAAGGGGCATTAGACCCTGTATGACATTGTGTCTTAAAAAAACAAAACACTTTATCAGTCCAAGGGAGAAAGATAGAGAAATTCAGTATGGGTGAAATGTGCCCAGTTTTCCCAGGAAACCACATGGTAGTTGACCCAGAAGGCATCAGTGGTGTCTGACCCTTAGTAAATAGCTCAAGAGACAAAGAATGGTGGATTAGCAAGATGGTCCAAGAAATCATGGCTACTAGGTGGCGGATATGAGATCCTTCTTATAAAAGAGGGGGGCAACACTGCTACCTTATAGTCAAAAAAGTTGCCATGGTAGTTTAGCAGGAGGGCAAAAGGTCATGTCGCTGACAGAGGATACATAGTCTCTGATGGAAACATATAGGACCATGCTCTTAATATGTATGCCAGCAGAGAAGATGCCTGTGAGCCCCAACTTTTTATTGGCTACAGAATGTTTAAAAACACAGAGACACCAGGTGACACTAAAGGAAATTCTAGCCTGATATTGCTCTAGCAAGCATAGGGCTCACGCCAACCACAGAAGAAATTCAGGGGCTGTCCCTTAGCAAACTTAGATCAAGCCTGGAATCTGGAGGTGACTTGGGCCAAATGCTCAATTGGCAGTGTAGCCAGCAATGTACAGATCAGAGAAGACAATGTAGGAAGTTATTGGAAGACCATTTATGGGTGCTTGAGGTGATATGCTTGGAGTTGGACACTTGCAAGTCACTCCAGCTGATAGTGTGGAGAGATGCCAAACTGGACAACTAGGCTTTCTCCTCAATGATCTGTCCATCCATCCATTATCCAACCCACAATATCCTAACCACAGGGTCATGGGGGTCCGCTGGAGCCAATCCCAGCCAACACAGGGTGCAAGGGAGGAAACAAACCCCAGGCAGGGTGCCAGCCCACTGCAATCAATGATGTATTAGTTTATAATTTGTACTCTTCCTTTAATCATCCTTTTTATGTTTTTGTGATCAAATTACAAACAAGGATTATAAAATAAGATCAAATAAACACCTGTCACGTGTTTGTGTTTAATAAATAGCCATTTTTGCTTCTTCTGTATGTCAGTCTTACTGCTGATCCTTGTGGAATACAAAAGTGTCACCCATTATGCTATCACACATAACAGGTGCATTAAACCATTCACAAAAGTAAAGTAAAGTAGCAAATCAAACCAAGGACAAAACCAAGCCTACTGCCCTACACAGCCTTACTACAAAGGTATAATGACAGGTGAAATAATGACATACTTCCTGACTACAGTCTTTATCATTTAAAGGCCCTCATGGTTAAAGTCTAGAATTTGAAATCCCCTCCAAAATCTCTGGTCTACCAGATGAGCGTGTTTTCCATCAGCCTCCTTAGTGCACCTCACAAAAGGAAGGACAAAAGAAAAATGGTCATCAAAATTTCAAAAACCAAAAAAACAAAACTTTTAATCAAAGCATCCAAAACGGAAAGACCTTGCACTAGATAGAATTCTTTTTTCTTAACTAACTGGGATGGCACAAAGCCGGGATGCCCAGAATAACCAGAGGAGGGCTTACGCCTCCCCCAGACCACGAGGGGGCAACTGCCCTGGTGGCTTTGGGGACCACGGAAACAGAGCTTAGAAGCTCAACCTTATAGGGCCCCGTGGTCACCGCCATGGGGCACCCGGATGCCTGATGAGTCCTGGCCCTCAGCACTTCTGCCACACTCGGAAGTGCTGGGGGATGAAGACCAAGGACACCCGGAGTGCTTCTGGGTACACAGCCAGCACTTCCACCACACCTGGGAGTTATCGGGATGCACCTGGAGCACGTCCCCATGAGCATAAAAAGGGCCATCTCCCTCCATTCGATTGCTGGAGTCGGGAGTGGAGAAAGAGTTCAGTGGAGAGGAGTGGAGGTGGACCTGAGGGAAAGGCATTGAGGAAAGAGGCCTGAACTTTGGGGTGAAGTGGGTTGTGTGCACACTTTGTAAATAGTATATTGTAAATAAACGTGTGGTGGGTGATTTAAAACCATGTCTACCTGTCTGTGTCCACGCTGTTTCCCACAAATGGTACTGTGATACTGTTACACTTCATCACAGTACCTTTAGGCTGTTCTCTTTTTTTTGGAAGCACTACAATTATGTGTTTTGATTTGATGTTGTTGATTGATACTATGTGCCAATGATCAGTCTTTGTTCCTAAGTCTTCGCTCCATGAGTTTTTTTATTTTTCGATTCCCTGTGTCCAAGTCCAAATTTTCTATTAAAGTTACAAGATCTTTTAAAGGTGTTTGGACTATCTTACTTATAATGATCAGAATACCACTTTCCTAGGTTGAATTCTTCAGTTAGCACTGGGAAACTTTGCTCATCCTTCACTTGGGCATGCTTCCCAGAACTTTCTTTTTTTTATTAAAGTCCTAAGTTCCCATGTTGCCCCCTCACACTCCAGAAATTGCTTACTAGTTGGCCTACATGTCACAGTGTGTACTATTCATAAGTAAGAGGAAGTGCATCATTATAAAGTCTCATGAACTGTGCACATTACTTTCAATTATTGTCAGGGTCACACTAGACTTATATCACAGTAATGTATGTATCATATAAAGGCCATAATATGAAATGAGCTGTAGCATTAAATCTCATATCATAAAGTGTTAAAGTACAATTCTAATAAAGCACCCTTGGATAGGAGAATATTTTGGATACACTTGAGGCCCACATCAGGATACCATTGCTAGAAATATTAAATTAAGTTGATAAGTAACCATCATTTGTCTTTTTCTGTTTTACAGTTTTTTTCACTTTACTGACATAGCAGTATGTTTTTTGTGCATTATGTGTTGATGCTGGCCTAAAGGAAGCTGAAAAGAAACAATAAAAACCGAACACTATACTATCGTCTTCAGATGTATTTGCCTAGTGACAGGTAAATATGCAAGTACATTTAATAGTTTAATCAATTAGGCCTAATCTTGGAGATGCTCAGCGGAAGAAGATCAGAAGATCCAAAGAGTGAATGTGAGAAAATGACACAACACAGCAATACAGTCAAATTTAGCTGCACAGCTGGGTACTGACCAGATGATTTCACCACATGATCAAGACATTTGGCAACGCGGTTTAGGTCTAGACAACCTGTTTCCTAGATTTAAGTGTTGTCTTTGGGTCACAGACTCCAAACTCCAGTCCTGGACTAGGTCAATAGAAGGTGCAGCCCTCTGGACCTTGTGAAACCTTTGAATTACAGTATATGCACTTATAATGGGGTGCATTGCTTCTTCTAAATGAATTAAAACATTTCATTCAGTTCACAACAGGCAATTGATTGACTGGCTTTTTGTTTCATGTTAAGCTGTGTTTATAATTCACTGAAGTAACTGATTAACTTAAAGCAAACAGCACCACTGAAGCAATCATACATTAGGAATGAAATCTGTGACATAAAGAATGGTCTTGGTCACAGCTAAAAATATAGACATGGAAAATTGTATGCAATTTACCAATAATTCATGGTATGACGTGAAGCCCTCTATGCTAAATAACCTTGCCGATGTTCTCAGATGACCACATACAGCATGACCAATTTTCTACCTTATACTGATAACATGGATCAGGTTAAAGATTAATATTCAGTTTTTGTGTGTATATGTGATATATATGTATTCCCCAGAGATGGACTGGAGCTCTGTCCAGGGAATTCTTCCTGCCTTGCGCCCTATGCTTGCTGGGATAGCCTCCAGTCCCCAGCGACCCTATTCAGTATTAAGCAGCCTTAGAAAATGGAATGGCATTACATGGTATTTGTTGCTTTCAACATGGTGAATGAGACAGTTTGTCCAATGTTTTATGTGAGAATATTTAAATAATAATAATAATAATGATTCTTTACTTTTATATAGCATTTTTCTCACTACTCAAATGATCAGAAGATGAAGGAAACAAGGTACCAGACATAGTGCAGTTCATAACATGAAGGACGAAAGAGAAATGGTCATCAAACTTTCAAAAATCCAAAACAAAACTTTTAATCAAAGCATCCAAAACAAAAGTCAAAACCGAAAGAACCTTGCACTAGCTGGAATTCTTTTTTCTTAACTAACTAATGATCTTCTTAGGATTTTTTTATACTACTAGGGGGCTCTGCCCCCTGCTCGCTTTGCTCGCCAGCCCCCGTGCGGGCCCTATGCGCTAGTCATTTCTCAGATCTGCCGTTAGTGACGAATCATGCTGTGAATTTGGATAAACACGAATATCAACTATGTCTTTGATATCTCCGTCTTCTGAAACTATTATCGCTTACAATTCATCACATGTTGGTTTATTAAATATGCGAGTGTGATCTTTCGGATTCATATACAAATCCAAAAAAACTTCTTTGTTGAATTTTTTCAGATAAATTTAGTGTAAAGTGCGATACTGTTGGATATATGGATTTTTATCCAGTATTGACTGTATCATTTCTATTATGTCAGACCGTTTAACTGCTTAGATTCTATGTTGCATCACTTCTCCATGATTAGAAATATAAACCTGACCAAATTGTGGTTTCTTTGAAATTAAACTTGTAGTAGCTCTGTCATATCACCTATGCCCATATATCTCTTTCCACTGTTCCGTTATTTAGTAATAATTTCTGTTTGTTAGCGATCTTTACTAACAGTTTTTTGAGACTTTAGAATTTTAGTACTTTCATAATCTCTAACCTGCTCTGCATGTGTATCGGGTCAACATTTTTGAACATCTTTACGGCGTTCTACTTTGTCTTTTACTCTTTGTCTTTTCTTCTTCTACTCTTTGTCTTTAATTTCCACCCCCTTTTGGACCTGTTAGGTTTTCAATTTATCTCTTGGCACAAAGTCTTGTCTTGAGGAATGTGACATTATCTCTCTGAACATGTCTTGTCTCGTCTCTCTGAAAAAGTCTAATCTTGTCCCAAGATTTTTTTATTTAATAGAGAGATTACAATGGTACTATGATACTGTTACACTTCATCACAGTACCTTTATATTGTTCTCTCCTTTTTTTTTTCAGGCACTGCATATATGTGTTTTGTGTTGGTGTTGTTGATTTCTACTATGAGCCAATGATTAGTCTTTGTTCCTAAGTCTTAGCTCAGTGAGTCTCTCTGTAGGCTGTTTCATGTATTCACATATTAGATTGAATTAATAGCTTATTCCATTAAAATTTTTTGCATTAAGAGTTAGGGAAAGGCTGCAATCCTTTAATGTGGGAAGTGACATCCTTCACATCTTCTATAAGTTTGTGATGGTCATTGCTATTTGCTGGGCTCACCAAATCAACAAGCTAATTAAAAGGGCAGCATTAGTTCTAGGACACATTCTGGACACCACCTGGAGGTAGGAGCAAAGGAAAGGATTAAAACAAAACTGAGTGCCATTAGGAACAATGCTGCACATCCTATGTCTGACAAACTAACACATTATTCAGTGGAAGTGTGTCAAGAAACACTACTAGGGATCCTTTATACCAACAGCAATACATCTGCATAATGTCTCATTATGACTGTGATAGCTATGAAATATTCGTACTCGGACACAAACAGGCAGACACAGGCAAACAACACAACAACAGTGTACCAACCACCAATAATACATTTTCTTCAGACCTCTTCTTCTCTCTGCTGCCTCCAACTCCTTATTCGCAAGCTCCATCCTCTGCCTCCCGACTCCGGCTCCCCAAATGGAGTGAGGCAGACCCTTTTATAGGACAACCGGATGTGCTCCAGGTGCTCCCTGAAGATCTTCCAGCAGCACTTCCTGGTGTGGTGGAAGTGCTGCAGTCCATGGCTCAGGAACCATCGAGGTGCCCCCTGGTGTTGGCCATGAACCCCTACAGAGATGAACTTCCCAGCTCTGTATCCGTGGCCCTGATGGAATTCAGGGGGCTGCCCTCTTGTGTCCAGGGGAATATGTTGCCCCTCTCCCAGTTCTTTATTGTTTCAGGTATACCGGTGGGGCAAGGTCCCTGGTTGTCTGCCACACGGCCTAGTCAGAACTTTCTTTTTTAATTTTACTGTTTTATAGTCACCCCCCTGTGGACAAATAAAGTTCTATCCATTGTCACACACGTGCGAATAGGAGGACGTTGTGTGGACCAAGTAAAGGTAATTCCACGCCAGGTGTCAGAGAAACATCACTTCCGGTCAACCTACATCACTTCCTGTCAACATACATCACTTCCTGTCTGACCATTTAAAACTGCCATCTTTTCAAACCTTCACCAGTTCTGTTTTGGACTCCGTACTGTCAACATCATTGACTAAACTTAAAAGAATCCTTTGCAGCTAGGAATATTATATGGGTGGCTGCCCCAAACCTTTTTCTACGTGTGTCGAGTTGCTTTTTTTTTCAGTGGCGTAGACGGCAGGATGATAGCCTCCAGGAGGGAACGGAACATAAACCTCAACCTAGGCTCGACACACGCTCATAATCTAACAAACTATCAGATGGGTAAGTGCCGCTCTCGAGTTGCCGAGTGGGTGTCAGTTGGGGCGTGTCGGGGAAAGCTTGAGTATGCTTCGACCCATCATCCTTTTAAAGGTCTGGAGAAAAATATCCCCGGGAACCACAGACTAGAGCCAAGTGCGTCAGGGGACGCCTTGGGTTCTTATTATGGCCTCCTGGGTCTGGTGACTGCCCCATCATATCCCACGAAGGGCAAGCCCTTTAATAAAGGTGGGAGAAACCCAGGCTGGCAGGTGAGAAACATAATGGCCTGGACATTTAACCACGCTAAGGCAACCAGGAAACAGGTCGTGGCTTTATGGGCTAAAGTGGTGGATTGGCTAAAACCCCATGAAAATTCCAGCCACCAAATAGCGGAGCAGGTGGCCTGCGCTTTGTTGTTCCGAAGACTACCCGGGAAAATCGCCCAGCCGGCCTGGGAATATACTGATATTGTCTCACTAATTGAGATAATAGATCACCTAAAGGCGGAAACCGGCTTGGGAGGGTCAGAACGGGACTCGGGTGAACTCGGGCATGCTTGCGTCCCTAATACAGAGTCCCGCAGCTATAATACAAAACATATTCGGGTGGATCCTGAGACGCGCCGGCAGGCCCTGCAAAGCAACAAAGGGGTCTGCGGAGTAATGTGGGAGGAGGCACGGTGCGCTCTCGCTAATCTCCTGGCTTGTTCGCATATGGGAGAAGTGGTAGTTAATGGAATTAAAGTAATTGCTTTATTTGATTCCAGCAGTAACATTTCCATTGTTGCTTGCCATTTGATATTACCGCGACAATGGTGTAAGAATAAGACCTGCATTACCTGTATTCACGGGGATGTTCGATATTATCGATCTGCCAACTGCTTCATCTGTCAGGATGGCATAGTCAAAAAGTTAATGGTGGCTTTGATGGATAATCCTCCTTTTCTCGTGATACTAGGAAGAGATTGGGTCAACATAAATAGCGGTGATACAGGCACTTCTTCTCGATCACTAGGTCTAGTCACGGACGCTGATTCTGCGCCCTTAACTTCCTCCACGCCGTCATCGGCCTGTGGTGATGACGATGAAACACCAGGGACGTTGCAACCCGAGATGTCATCAGCAAGCGCTACAATGGCTCGGGACAAAAACCCGCCCCTTGAGGTCGAATCCGATCCTCTATCACGTCTGCAGTTTCAATTCAGGCAGACGCCGGCTTCACTTAAAAGGGAGCAATGGAATGATGACTCCCTTAAATTTTCAAGGAATGCAGTTGTTCTAATAGACGGCCAACGCACCTCACATCCAATGCCACAGGGGTTCTCACTTTGTGCTTAATAATGATCTGTTATACCGGGTGGCAGAACATGAGGGACAGATGAGGTCACTGTTGTTAGTACCGCGGACTTACTGGCGACAGGTCTGTGAACTAGCACATACCCATCTGCTGGGAGCCCATTTGGGTCCCGAAAAAACACTTGAGAGAATTAAGCTCCGATTTTTTTGGCCCAGAATTAACGAGGAGGTTCTCCGCTTTTGTACATCCTGTCCGGAATGTCAATTGAGGCAAATTCCTAGGAGGGACTAGGGCTCTAATTCCCTTACCCTTAATAGATATCCCTTTTGAACGTATTGGGGTCGACCTGGTGGGACCCCTAGAACCCTCAGCCAGAGGTCATAAATATATAATGGTCCTGGTAGATTATGCTACTTCAAAAGCTATCGCACGGGAATTAGTTGGTGTATTTGCGCGTGCCGGAATTCCTAAAGAAATCCTGACGGATCAAGGGACCCCTTTCACCTCGCAGATGTTCAGGGAGACTGCCAAGCTACTTCAAATAAAACACTTAAAGACCACAGTATATCATCCTCAAACCGATAGTCTTGTAGAGGTTTAATCAAACTCTCAAACAGATGTTGCGTAGGGTAGTCAATGAGGATGGAAGGAACTGGGATCAGCTCCTCCCCCTCGTCCTTTTTGCATATCGGGAAGTTCCACAAGCCTCCATGGGGTTCTCACCCTTTGAATTGCTATATGGACGACAACCCCGAGGCATATTAGACGTTCTAAAAGAAGGATGGGAGGAAGAGGCCCTCCCGTCAACAAATATATTAGAGTATATCGCACAGTTACGCGATAGATTTGAGAAAATTAGACCCATATTAAAAACACATATGGAAAAGGCACAAGCAGCTCAGGCCCGATGCTATAACCGGGGTACGTCTCTGCGGGAATTCCGCCTGGGAGACTGTGTCATGGTTTTAGTTTCTACCTCTCATTCCAAATTACTGGCTCATTGGCAAGGCCCTTATGAAATTAAGGAGAGGAAGGGGCTGGTCGACTATTTGGTGAAACACCCAAATCGTTGACCCAGCGAGCGGATTTATCATATCAATCTGCTGAAACCATGGAAGGACAGGCATCCCGAACCCTCCTCCGGACAGCTCCGCTCTCTCTTCGCTCATCAATTACACCTTAATTTCGGAGATAATTTGACTCTCCAACAACATCAGGAGCTCGAAGCAGTTATCCTGTCTGTCCCTGAGGTAGTCAGTGAAAAGCCAGGTCGGACCACCCTGGTTGCGCATGACATTGTGACGAAACCTGGGGTTATAGTCCGAGAACGCCCATACAGAATTCCCAAGGCAAAAAAGGCTGAAGTGGAGTTGGAGATCAGACGAATGCTGGAGCTAGGTGTGATTGAGGAAAGTTATAGTCCCTGGTCCAGCCCTATAGTTATGGTCAGTAAGCCCGACGGAAGTTGGAGGTTTTGCAATGACTTCCGTCGGCTTAACCAAGTCTCCCAATTTGACGCCTATCCGATGCCGCGAGTGGATAACCTCGAGCGGCTAGGACATGCCAAATTTTTGACTACTTTAGATATGACTAAGGGGTACTGGCAGGTTCCCTTAACGGACTCCGCTAAGGAAAAGACAGCGTTCAGCACCCCTAGCGGTCACTGGCAGTATTGTGTCCTCCCATTTGGATTACATGGGGCACCTGCGACCTTCCAACGTCTGGTGGATAAAGTGCTTCGTCCTCATAATTCATATAGTGCTGCCTACTTGGATGACGTTGTCATCTATTCCAACACCTGGGAGGAACACATACTGCAGGTTGAAGCTGTATTGCAGACACTGGCAGAAGCTGGGCTTCGTATCAACCCGAAAAAATGTTACTTTGGGTTGGTCGAGCCCAAATATTTAGGCTATCTAGTGGGCCAGGGTATGATGAGACCACAGTGTTCTAAAATAGATGCCATTGTAAATTGGCCCCGTCCGATAACCAAGAGGCAAGTTCAGGCATTTCTCGGCTTAGCGGGTTACTATCGCCGGTTTGTACCCCGGTTTTCTGAGAGAGCTACGCCCTTGACAAACCTCACAAAGAAGGGTCGACCTAATCATGTGGTATGGGATGAGATATCAGAGGTTGCATTCAGTGACTTGAAACTGGCCCTTACGTCAGCTCCTATATTAAAGGCACCAGACTTCTCTTTACCTTTCATTCTCCAGACGGACGCTTCGGACACAGGTCTTGGAGCCGTGCTAAGCCAGAGCGGCGAAGGAGTTGAACACCCCATTATGTACCTGAGCCGGAAACTGTTGGATCGGGAAACTAGGTATGCGGCAGTGGAGCGGGAGGCTTTGGCTATTAAATGGGCGATTACTCAGCTGAGATACTACCTCTTGGAACGTGAATTCACTCTTGTGACGGACCATGCACCCTTACAGTGGATGGCCTTGCACAGGGAGTCCAATCTGCGGGTCACACGGTTGTTTTTGGATCTACAGCCGTATAAGTATTCGGTCGTTTATCGCTGGGGTGTTCTGCAAGCCAATGCCGATGCCCTTTCCAGATGTCACGACTTCTCGGACCGGTACGCCCGACCCGAGGGGTCTGGGCTGAGGGGGGGGCCATGTCACACACGTGCGAATAGGAGGACGTTGTGTGGACCAAGTAAAGATAATTCCACGCCAGGCCAGGGGAGGGTGGGGTGCATTAAACCTTCTCCTGCTATCTCTACAGACCAGCCGCGGGAAAACCTATCTGAATCAAGAACACCACTTCCAGTTCCAGCGCCTAGAAGAACATCACTTCCAGTTCCGGCGCCTAGAAGAACATCACTTCCAGTTCCGGCGCCTAGAAGAACGTCACTTCCAGTTCTGGCATCCAGAAGATTGTCACTTCCAGTCCCAGTCCCAGACTGATGTCAGAGAAACATCACTTCCGGTCAACCTACATCACTTCCTGTCAACATACATCACTTCCTGTCTGACCATTTAAAACCGCCATCTTTTCAAACCTTCACCAGTTCTGTTTTGGACTCCGTACCGTCAACATCATTGACTAAACTTAAAAGAATCCTTTGCAGCTAGGAATATTATACGGGTGGCTCTCCTCAAACCTTTTTCTACGTGTGGCGAGTTGCTTCTTTTTACACTTATCTATCTATCTATCTATCTATCTATCTATCTAATCAGTATTTTTGACCTATGATTTTTGGATGATGTTAGTGGGTTTTGAAATTTTTTTTATTTTTTTGGATGTTAACTTCTGTTGTTAAAAACAATTATTTGCCCTTTCACTTGAAAGATTTTCTATTCCTCAGCCATTTTTTCACTGTTTGCAGTTTTCTCTGCCCCAAAACAAAGCTGATTCATACATAGTCATTTGGCACCAACAAGGACCCAGTAACCAAAACAACATGGCAGCCTCCAGAAGCACAAAATGAAATATGTGCCAAATGTTTTAGAATTAATAACAACATTTTTATTTAAAATCAAAAGAAAACAGCAATGACGCCATAATTATGATATGACACTTCCTTTATGGCATAGACTCCCACTCTGCCCATCCAGCTAATCAGAATGCTGAAGATGGAAGAGCCCCAAAAGTCGAGATGCATAAATATCTCCCTGTCACTGGCATATGGAACACCTACAACTCTCATGAAGTGTGGGGAATGGGGCATCCAGACTCAAAGTGCTCCCTCATCAGACCTCTACAAAATCACCCACCATTTTTTATAAACAGAAGCAACTATTTTTTTCTTTTTTAGGCTAAACAAAATAGGGAGAAGCTGGTGTGTTACAACACATGATGTCACATACAAAAGACAGCTGAGCACAATAATACTTGAAATCTGCAAACTTTACCTAGTATGGTGCTCAGAAACACAATAGCAAGCAATTGACACAACAAGCTATTGGCAAAATACCAAAGATACCATTCGTGTTTAAATCATCAGTGGAAGAGGGAGCTGATGAAATGCTACCAGCATCATCATGTCACGTTAATCTAGCATTACAGTGAACTTGACAGAAAATGCTTATTCTCCTTGTCTCTGCCCATCTCTCCCCATTACAGAAGACCATGACATAATCTCATTATGTCAGTTATAATTTTTTTCTTTAATAAATACCTTTCTAGCAGTAAATCATATTCTACAATAACAGGGATAATGGAATGCAAATACGTGCATTAGTAAGCTACATTAAATATATACTTTTAACAGCACCTTACAATACAACCTTATTAAAAATATAGCTCACATAGGCTTGCGGTGGCTCAATAACCTTCATGGACAGCAGAGTCCAGTTCAAGGGATGTCAAAATGGCATTGATTGACTTTGTATTGTTAGCTGTTGGTTGCTGAGGGCCTGTGACTAATAGTGGTTCAAATTTCTTAAACATAACATTTTTGAAAGAAGCACCCATCAAAGAGTTAAAAAGTCTGTTGACGTCTCAAGGCAAAATTGTATTACTTCAGCTCAGGATGGAGAGCAGGTCTGGTGCTCTACTGATAAATTTCAATGTCACATTAATATTGAATCATTATAATGTGACAATAATGCAGTCATAAACTTGTTTTTGGTGTAAAGTAAATACTGAGTACATACTTATTCACTCAAGCAATGTACATTTTTTTTTCATCTTACAATCAATTCTACATTAGTGAATATCTTTTTTTTATTTTTACAGTTCACTTGCCCCAAACATCAGGAGAAATGCTGCTATACAAGAGGTTCATGAGTTTCTCTTCCCAAGTTTCACTAAGTTGTTTTGGGGATCTGTTTTACTATCAGGAGTGACTACAAGACAGGCAAAAGTGGAAAATACACAACATACAGGATATAAGGTAAAGTGACCTCTCTTAAGGTAAATTTGAAAGAGTAAACCTACCCATGACTGAAGCTGCACAGAATGTTTGCCTGCTTTGACACAGACCAGTTATGCTTTTCATTGGGAGATGTTGAAATTTCAAACGAAAATGTCACTTTCCCAACACACTTTCTTAAGTAAGTGTGACAAATTTTCATTTACATTTTTTTTTCTTAGTAGACACTTTTATGCAAAACCACTTACAAAAGAGATCAACCTAATCGAGTCAGTCTGGGACACTGTTCAGGAGCAAGTGTTACAAGACAAGGATACAAATATCAAAACAAAATTGGACAGCTGGGAGCTGACAGACAGGGAGACATAAATGATGATGACACTACAGTAGGTGCTTAGTACATTACTTTCCAACACACCTAAAATGGAACCACCTGACCTGTCATGCATTTAGTTGTTTAGCAGATTAAAAATAAACAAGGTTGTTCTGAAATGGATAAGCAACACCTTTAAACCAGTGGTGGCAGTCTTCCTAAAATAATCGAATAGCTATGAGTTAATTACTGCAAACTTCATAGTTCTTTTTAGAGGTGGTAAATGTTTTTGAAAAATAGTCTCCAGGATGTAATCTGCCTACAGTATACCTGGAGAATTCTTGGAGGGGACAGCTCTCAACCCAACACTGGATGCATCCACTTCAACTTCTAAAGTCATGATATACAGTATCAGGAGTTCATATGATGGAGGCTGTTGTGAACATTTTTTTCAGAATGTGAAAGGTCTGTTATGCCTCTGGAGTCAATAAAAAAATTCTTCTTAGATTTCTAAAGAAGTTACTGGAGAAATTGTGGTGCTAAAATTCTTAATAAAATTCTGACAAATACCTAAAAGCTCTGTATTTGTGGAACCTTCCCATTTTAAAATGACTAAAATCCAGCCCGGATCTTTATTTAGTCATGTGTGACTAATACAATAATCAAGAAAAGTAACAGAAGGTTTATGGAACTTACATTTTTCTACTTGTTCATATAATTTATTGGTTCTTAAGCAACACAAAACTTCTCTGACATGCTGAATATGTTTTTCTAACTTGGGAAAAAAAAATTAAATTACCATCAACGAATACCAACACACTGAGAAATAATAAGTAATGAAAAGATTTGAAGTCCGCCATTGTATATCTAAACCACAGGGCATAACTACATAGTCATAGTACCCACATGTAGAATTAAAGGTGCTCTTCTATTCATCAACCTCCCAAAAACATATCAAGTTACATGCCCTAGTTTTGTAAAAACCATGGATCCTGTAAACTGACATAGGAGTGCTGAAATCAGCGGTAATGGGTAGTAATTTTTGATAACAAGGTTGTAAGGAACCATCCTTTTTTGTGAAAAGACAGCTCCTGTTCTTATCAGACTGGAGGATGGCTTTAAGTCATTTCCTAGACTTGCTTTGATTTTTTCATCCATCACCCTGGCCTCAGGATGGGAGAGGGTGTAAACTTTCACTGCAGAATAGCTTCAAACTGGAAGAAGTTTGGTGGCACAGTAAAAAAATTGATGAGGAGTAAAAATAAGAAATTGCTGCTTACTACAAAATTTCCTAGAAATCCTGATAGGTACCAGAATATCAGTATTGTACTGTATATATATTTAAATATTTAAATTTATATATGAAATGTAGAACTTTGATTTTTTTCCCTTTTCCTTGTTCAAAAGTAAATTACATTTTCTCTCTCTTAGTAGTACTGAGAGCACTTACTAATACAGAATTTTTACTGCAACTGTATGAATAGTTATCTTTTCTAACAGTTTTAACTAAACTTTGACAATATTTGAAATTTTTTCGTAGTTACAGCAAAAACATGGTTCTGTCATTTTTCACCTATGCTGTAAGCTATTGCATTACAATAAAATAACTGCTTGCAATTGTTTTACATCAGCATTTGTCATATTTGATGAATGCCTAGAATAATATTCATCATTTTTTTTTTGTATTTTTTAGGCATTTTAGTTTTAGGATGATTTTTTTTACTTAACTTTAGGTTGGCTGAATTCTAATTTTTCACATAAAAACATAATCAGAATATTTATTTTGGCATTCCAGCTCTCATCTTTTGAGTGAATTTTCAGGTTAGAATTAGGCCTATACGCAGGGTGTAGGTTTTTCTTACCTTATACATGCTTACCATATAACATAATTTCATATGCTTTTAATAAAGCTGTGCATGTTAGGTAACAGCTGCAGCAGAAGAGAAGAGAAACAAGACCAAGGACAAATAGCTAGAATATTTAAATATTTTGCAGAAATTACTCGCCTTTCTTTAAGTTGAAGAGGATTACTTATTTCCTGTATTATGCAACTTGGGCTTAGACCCAATATAAGTATATAGTTAAAATTATTATACACTAAGCCAGAATCTTCAGTTTCTGTAGTTAATATAAATCGAGTTTATTCCTATTAGAATATGAAACTAGACAGTGTAGAACAAAAGAAAATGGGACAAAATAAAGTTTTGGGGTCCCCATTGAGATTTCTGTTTAAAAGTAGTGATGCTAACAAACTGAAGAGGAAAAAAAGAATAAAATAAAGCTGATTACAATTATTTCAGCATTCTAGTTTTGGTTGCTCCTACAGGCGGTACTTCTCCATCAGATGTGGTCAGAGGAAGAACACCAACTTCTGGTCACATTTTTTTTTATATAGCAGGACAACTGGATGGGAAGGGGCTTCATGGCTCTTTGGAGGTCTTCTTCTCTACTCTATGGCTGGAAAAGGAAAATAATTTAGAAACTGTGTCTCACCCAAAGATGCTCCTCATTTTAACCTTATGAGCAAAACTTCCACCATGCTCCTGTAGGTTCATGACAACAGTAATGTCCGTTGTTACTAATTTACCATTGTCATTTAATCCCTTACCATCTACTTACATAAACAAAGAGAGATTTGGTGAAATCTAGAGCAAGTTTTATCAGATCATGTGTTTTTAAAAAGTCCCCTGCTCAGACCTTACTGAAATAAAAAATTGCTTATTCATATGAAAATCGTGGATTCACATTAATCACAAATCATGTATCAGCTCTGACATTACTGCTTAATGAACAATCTAATGTGCAAATTAAAATACACAACTAACAAGTCACTTTATCTTATTCATCTGAAAGACCCTTAACTAGTTTAATAAAATGGGAAAATGACATACTATGTTATGTTATGTAAAATGTGTAACAACTCAATAAGGATATTAAGAAAAGCAGGTAGAATGTAAAATGTAAGACTGCACACATCCCAGAAAATATCCCTTTACCTGGTTGGGATGCCATGATGACTAGTTCAAAAAGAGCTTTATTCCTAGTGTCTAGTGGTAAGCAGATGCAGTTCCCACAAAGGCTGCTGGGAAATGTAGTGTTTACCATGGAAACATGGGTGAACTGGTAGTGCTTCCCTCAAGATAGAAATACTCGCAAGATTAGCCTTTTAAGGGCCTCCACCCCCTCAGTCAGTCAAGGATGTAGTTGCAAATAGAACTGAGGTAGGGGCATATGTGTTGAGCAGGAAAAGAATAATTTTATGTGGAAGAGGAAGACTGGGAGATAGGAAAGAGAGAAATAATCATGGATTTTTGGTAGATGGTTTTGGAAAGTGAAGTTGTTCCTGTATGTCAAAGTCTTTACTATTTCTTTTCTCCTTTCTGTATTGTACTGTATGTACTCCTTCCATTATAGCCTTGTACTCTTATTTCTGTTAATAAAATTTTCTCTAACTACGTTCCTGGACTGTACTGGTGTTTGCAGGGTTTTGAGGTCTGCTTTAGAGTACCCCCTACTGGTCATAAGGAATCGATCAAATATTCTTTTGAATCTAGCAGGCATTTGTTAATATTGTCTTGAAAGCTGAATAATTGAGTATTTCAGCACCTTAGAGTAATTACTTCATATCACATCTTTTTCTTTATTTAGATGGGTGGTGGAAGGTATATCATATCTAATTAGAATAGGAGATGTATTGCATTGGGCTGGCGCCCTGCCCGGGGTTTGTTTCCTGCCTTACACCCTGTGTTGGCTAGGATTGGCTCCAGCAGACCCCCGTGACCCTGTAGTTAGGATATAGCGGGTTGGATAATGGATGGATGGATGGATGGATGCATTGCATGTCTTACTA
Source organism: Polypterus bichir lapradei (assembly GCA_026402145.1). NCBI lineage: Eukaryota > Metazoa > Chordata > Cladistia > Polypteriformes > Polypteridae > Polypterus > Polypterus bichir. Next base: position 112,724,428 of record JANRMT010062854.1, on the reverse strand, counting down.
ATTTGTAAGTTTTATTGCCAAGAGTAATGCCATGAAACCAAAATATACAAGAATATGTGTGCTAGTTAAATATAAACCATGCTGATCCTCAATAGTCACTCCACAGGGTGAGTGTGTTCTTGTACCATGTGTTCACCTATAACTGCAGTACCAGACTCAGCTCCGACTTCTTTGTTAAATATGACACCAAATGACACCATTGGAATAGGCCTGATCAGCAACAACGATGAGACGGTCAACAGAGAAGAGATTTGTTTTCTGACTTTGTGATGTCAGAACAAAAATCTGCTCATTAAACTCAGCACACCCAAGGAGTTGGTCATACACCTCAGGAAGAAACCTATACTACAGTCTACACTTTAGGGATGCTGTATGGAGAGTCTGCAACCTTAAATTTGTTGGGGTGACAATCAGTGACACACTAAAATGGAAACAACACATCTCAAATATTGTCAATAAGGCTCACCAATGCTTTTACAGTAATTCCACAGATGTTTGAGGCTGTCCTGGAGGTCTTCCTTTATACTCACCAACTTCTGTAAATAGTCAGTGGTGTTCATCCTCACAGGCTGCATGCATTACACCTTGGTATGACACCTCAGTGAGTTTAATGATATATATGTTATGGATAGAGCCAGAAATTGGATAAACCTAGCATTACCTGGGTAAAATTGTGCTTTATCTGGGTAATGTGGGACCTACTCATGGGTTCATTTATTTGAAATTTATCTTTAACCATTTGGGGTTGGGTAAACCTAAGATTACCCAGGTAAAGTTGGAAAGTCATATTTTATTGCAGCATTGCCATGGTCTTTTGCATAATGAGAGCTTCACCCAGGTAATACTAGGTTTATCCATATTTTGGGTTTTACCTGTAACATGTACATCCATCCATCCATCCATAAACCAACCCGCTATATCCTAACTACAGGGTCACAGGGGTCTGCTGGAGCCAATCCCAGCCAACACAGGGGGCAAGGCAGGGAACAAACCCCGGGCAGGGTGCCAGCCCACTGCAGTAACATATACAGTATATAAATATTATAAAATACAAAAGAAGGCAGAAAAGGAGTTGTGGAATCCAACCTATATATTATACACACTGACAGGCAAACAAAATAATTGGACCATACAACAGTCTGGCTTAGCGTTCACATAGAGACAAAAAAGTAATGTAAGGTGCTAAGCTTTTATAGTCACGAGGGAGGAACAGGCAGTTCCGTGGGTGCTCAAGGCAGAAGTGAGGTCAATAGGCGGCATGGCTAGGAGGGGGTGCAAGAACTTGGAGGAGTTTTAGGCAGGTTTCTGTTAAGGTAATCTACAGAAGAGGAAGAAGACAGGTTAGTGCACTTCATCAATCCTTTTCCTTGTTTTCTGCCCTCAATTAAGACCTTAGCCTGCCTTCTAAGCGCATGTGTGTGACAGTATACATATATTGTATATATGTGTGTTTTTTAAACATTGCATTGTATTTTTGTTTGTGGTTATCAATATGTCTGTGTCTTCTGCTGTTTGAGGCACAGTGGTGCAGTGGTTAGCACTGCTGTCTCATAGCTCAGATCACATTTTGGGCTATAATAATTGGTCCAGCATAGCTGCCAGATACCTCCCTAGCCTTTATGGATTCAAAAAAAAAGACCATTGCACAATTATAATCCAATCAAAATATTTCAGTGATTTCATTGAATTTACGGCAAAGTGAAATCCACAGGGTTTGTTCATCACTATATTATATACTATTACCCACTAGGCGGTGGGCTGCTGTGACTTTATTCCTCCTTTTGAGGTGATTTACAGCCAAGCCTGAAACTATTTCCAGGATAAGCAGACTGTCTATAAAGTCTTAAAGCCATCAACCACAGTGCCTTTGGCACCTCCTGAGACCACTCCACCCTTAAATTTTGCATGCTATGGAGTAAGCTTCTGGCCTATGCAAAACTGTCCCAAATGTTATTCTTCAAATGTTATACTGTGTGTGTTTTTATAACAAGATGGAGAGAAACATATGCCCTCTGGCAAGTTCATTGAGATCTCACCTTAAAAGAGCAGCATGCTCACACTCTGAAGTTTAGGCAGGAAACATTTTGACTCCATGGTTTACTCCATCCTATGATCCATCATTCTCATAAGCCCACAGTCCATCAGGCTACTCATCACAATAGTTATATGTAGATGAACTTATAAACAAGAGCCACCACACTCTAGTTTTCTGCTCAAAGCTCCTGTGTGTGTAACCACCCTGTTAGGCAGCCATCCCAACAGCCATTAGTCGTTGAGTTTGCCTGAGGAAATCACTGTGAGCAAAATAACAGTCTATTCAAGTCTTCATTAAAACCAGCAGAAACTACTGCTATGACATTTAAAGCATGCAAGCCAAGGCAGCTTCTCATGCATGTCGGGTCACCTATTATTAAGGGGAAGGATTTGAATGTGACACCACAACAAACCTATTTTCTGTTTGCCTTCATTTGGAAAAGAAACATTTGGAGTAGCCGTGACATTACCCCCACCTGGCACAATGATTGCTCATCCTCTTCTGCTTCCGCCCTTCTATATATTCCATTTACACCTGGAAATCAGTATTGCTTTGGACCCAGCCTTTTAGGAGAGTCTTGTACAATGAAGAGCTAAAAAGCATTGGTACATTGACAAACATCATTCCTTGTTTCTTTTTTTGTCCCCCAAAACAGATCGCCTGCTGGTGCCCCAACCCTTCTTCTGTCTTCCTCTTATCATATTACAGACGATGTGCTGTTTCCCATGCCTTATATAGCTGTTTGTTCTCGGAAACATAAGCCAGTATTTAAAGTAACAAGTTAATTGCAATTTTGTTCACTGGTGCTCAGGTCTTTCATCAGTATTTGGGGGTTTGTAAAATAAACTAAAGAAGATAAGATTAGTGCAGAAATCCCAAGTATCTAGTCCAGGGTCTGAGAAGCCATATGAGGATACATAGTTTGCCTGGAAAAAAATGTTGTCACCCTAAGGCATTATCTGTGGGGGAAACTGGTCCTTCATACATTTTCCTTTAGTTATAACCTCCCGTGCAGGTGCACCATGAAGCGTACATATATATGGAGCATTTCTGTACCTTACATTAGCTAACAGTAAAGATTTTTAAGCAGGGACCATTGGAGTTAAAATAAAGACATAGAATGACAAATAGATCACTAAGCCAGTGGTTCTCAACCTGTGGGGCGGGCCCTCCTAGGGGGGCGCAAAGTAACAAAAAGGGGGACGCGAAGATGTGAAAAAAAGAAAAAAGAATCAAAAATATGAAAAAAACATCAAACATTAAACTACATTCTGATACTAGAACAATAAATATAGAGTTAGATAAATGTCGATAAAAGTTAAGTAGGTATAATAAAATATGCATCTACATTTCAAAAAAATGTTAGGGGGGGCACGATTAAAACTTTTATGAAAACTTGGGTCGCAAATACTTAAAGGTTGAGAAATGCTGCACTAAGCTGATATGGCCAGTTACAGTATCCACTGGGATCATAACAAGGCTGCAATGTATAGAAGATTGCAATGATTTTGAGTAACTCTGTGTTGACTGGGTAATCCCAGTTGTGTAAGGGCGAAGAAGGCTACAATTAGTCAAGCTTAAGAGATCGTCTAGTGTGACTGGAGTAGAGAGACTGAAAGACTTTCTACATTTCCAGTTAGAGGGAAATCCAAGCACCAGGTAATTAGAGGACTGAAGAGGTGTCATGGAGTCATACTCACATTCTTGCATTTCTCTAAGTTCAATGTTCACAGGTAAGCAATAGGCGGAAAGATATGATCATGCATTTTAAAGAAAATCTGAAGTTTCCTGTGTTGACTGTACAATACCTGATCTTTGCTTTCTCAGGTGTGATTCATTGTGCAGCAGCAAGCTGCAATGCTACATCTTGGTAGTTCATAATGGTTAAAGTGCATTCAATGATGAGTTTCATATAAGTATTCCCTGCAATGGATTGCCTTACAGGGCTGGTTTTTAATGTGCTCTTTTGTAAAACCAGGTAATGTTAATTCATATTGTGATCATGTCAAAAACATATTCCATTTTTTTCACTTCCAGAGCTGCATCTGACATTTTTTAACACAGGTTGAGTCCTTGAAAGTAAAAAAAGAATGAAGAATTTCTTAAATCAAGACATCCACAGGCACTGGAACCACCTGGACGAGGATGTGATGTTAAACAGCTGAGAGACAATAAAACATAATCATATGAAGAGAGGTCAAAGGCTGATCAATCAACAAACAAAAACCAAACATGGACACAATACTGAGGTTGGAAAGCAGATACATATCAAGCAGAATCAGAGGCAAAAGCTGTGCTGGCTGGGATTGACTCCAGCAGACTCCTGTGACCCTGTGTTAGGACTTAACGGGTTGGAGTATGACTGACAGCACAAAGGTTTAGAATATTCATCACCTGACTTACTTGAGAAGAAAAGATTGGCATCTTATCCACTAGCAAATTATAAAAATATATGTAAACATAGTAATACGTTTTAAAAAGGGAGTTTACAAAACATTTGCATCCATGCACCCATACCATGAATCCTTATCACGAAGTGTGCCATTCTGTGTCAGAAGGGTTCTATTCAGCACCTTGGACAGTTCCTATTTGGCAATAACTCCACTATAAAGTTGGTTGTGTTTATGTAAACTGCTTCAAAAATATTTGTTACTATATAATGTAATCACAATAATAATTAATTACATTTTTATAGCACTTTTCAGATTGACATAGACAATGGGGAACCACTTCAACCACCACCAATGTGCAGCACCCACCTGTTGTACCATATGCCCACCACATATTAGTTATTAGACGGTGAAGGGGTCAGAGAGACAGTTAACCAGTAAGGAACTGGGGAAGATGAGAAGGTAAGAATGTACCAGGCCATGACGGGCAATATAGCCAGGACATCAGGAAACGTCCTACCCTTTTATAAAGATGTAATGGGATGTTACAGAGAGTCAGGACCTCAGTTTTATGACTTATCTGAATGATGGCGCCAATTATTACAGCACTATAATAATAAAATTAGCTTCCAACAAATTTTGCAACTGCTTGCAAATGAAATCAAATTACGGTTAAAGCCTTACAATGTGACTCATGTTATTAAATTTCAATAAGAATTGTTCTATAGGCATGATGCATCATTGTCATTCTAGTCCACACATATTTTTCCATGGTGTTCATTTACAAGGCTAGTCTTTTCTGAAGTTTTCATGTTATTTCCATGTCTGCATAGTTTTTTCCTCCATTACTTTAATTTTCCCACCACAGCTAAAAAATATACATTTTAGGGTAATTGCCACCATATGAGTAAATGAGAGAGCAACCTATCCAGTACTTGCACTGCACCCAGTTCTTAAGTGTGTCTTCAACAGTGCACAAGAAGAAAAAGTTCTCTTACTAGCAGTATCTTTCATAAATAAAAGTCAGGTTAAAGAGTATTACTTTGTCTCAGTAACATAAAGCCCTATCCTTACCCATGGATAATAAGTGAAATATTTGGAGTACAGTCAGTGTGAATGCTTGCTTTACTTGAATAGCACCATTTAAACTGAGAACCATTCCACTCATGCATACGCCTGCCAACATGTAATCCTCTGTGCAGAATTTCCTTCTGTAACGTTTATTGTGCGTGTCGATAATGCTAATATGTCCCACTATCTTTGAAAAAATATATGATTTGATTTCTTTTTCATGCATCGTAATAAATACAAATCAGATTATAAAAAGTCTTTTCTTACCCCAAGAGCTAATAAGACCGCAGAAAGATGAGCAACAGATTGGAAACATGTTACATTTCAAGAGCCATTCTGCATTCAAGAGACATTCTTCCTGCAGTTGCTTTTCACCTGGACTTGATCAGACAGGACATAATGATAAGGGAATCTCTAACATTCAAGTTCAGTCTTCTGTCTTATTTTTTTTTTTCTGCTTTCTCAAAGCAAGCTCAAAGCAAAGACGGAAACTGTAACATTCATTTATCAAAACAAACTCTCTGTGTTTGGTTCTGTTATTTTCAGCGTCTCTCGATCTTCCTTTTGCTTTGCTTAGTAAATATACATGGTCTTCATGCTATGTTAACAACACAGATTGCCCTTGGCCCTGAATGAAGACTCCCCATGTAATTCTTAGCAGGGAGCTCTATATGACACACAATGGCTTTGTTAGGGGGACTGCTTTTCTTGATCTTACGTCTCCATCTCAAATGGCTGTTAAGGAGCAGGGTGTTTATTTTTTCCCTCTTGATGTTTGTGCTGTGACTATACTGTTCAGGCAAAATACAGAGCTCTGCACTGTAGTTGATGCCAAGGTGATGTGGAGGTCGCTGTTTAGCAAAAGCTTGGCTCAGATATTGAGCACATCTAATAGTAAACACATTTTGAAATATTACTTCAGGAAGATATTTCTCGCCCTACAGATACCACAATCATCATTTTCAAAATTGTTCTTGCAGCCAGCTCTCTGTACCTCCTGATCCTTTCGTAAGCCAAACGAATGTAAATTCCAGTTGTGTTTGATGCCTGCTTTTTTTGTTTTATCATTATATAATGCCAAGGTCTGTTTTGCTGCCTCACTGCTCCTGAGACCTGGCTTCACCATTTCTGTGGAGTTCTTCTTTGTGGATGCATTGGTTTACTTAATTCACTGCACTTTACTCACTTATTCATGTCTGCCTGTGCATGAGTATGTTTTATTCACAGTTTGTTCCAATGCTGTTAGTATAGCCGTTGTTTCACCATGATGCTGTAGTGGAAAAAAATCAGTTTAGGAAAACAAAGAATTAATGAATTACAGTAAGTAAAACCTGAAACAATATTAACCAACTAGACATTAAGCCCGTTACAATAACGGGCACTAGAACAGTACTGCATAAACATTAGTAGGAACAGTCTATATTAAATGGCAAGGGAACTTGTATGTGGCTGTAATATGCGTCACTGTATTGTGTGCCTTTTAATTTTCTCTCACAGTAATACTGGTTTGCATTTCTGTAAAATGCCTGTAATTTTGTCTGACAGTAATACAGTGGAACCTCGGTTCACGACCATAATTTGTTCCAAAACTCTGGTTGTAACGCGATTTGGTCGTGAACCGAAGTCATTGCCCCCATAGGATTGTATGTAAATACAATTAATCCATTCCAGACCGTATGAACTGTATGTAAATATATATTTTTTTAAGTTTTTAAGCACAAATATAGTTAATTACACCATTGATTGCACAACGTAATAGTAAACTAAATGTAAAAACATTGAATAACACTAAGAAAACCTTGAACAACAGAGAAAACTAACACTGCAAGAGTTTGCGCTATAGCCTTATGACCCGCTCACTAAAAACACTTTTTTTTTAATGAGTTTTAAGCACAGAGAAAAAAAATGAACATTTGAAAAATCCGTAATTTAATAAACAACCAAGAAGAGTAACATTGCAACAATGCACACCTGCGTGTGTGTGTCTGTCTCTCGCATGTCTGTCTGTCTCTCTCTCGCGTGCGCCTGTGTGTGTGTGTCTGTCTGTCTCGTGCGCGCCTGTGTGTGTGTGTGTCTGACGCGCACCTGTGTGTGTGTGTCTGTCTCGCGAGTGCGCGCCTGTGTGTGTGTGTCTGTCTGTCTCGCGTGCGCCTGTGTGTGTGTGTGTCTGTCTCGCGAGTGCGCGTCTGTGTGTGTGTGTGTCTGTCTGTCTCACGCGCGCCTGTGTGTGTGTCTGTCTCACGCGCGCCTGTGTGTGTGTGTGTCTGTCTCGCGAGTGCGCGCCTGTGTGTGTGTGTCTGTCTGTCTCGCGCGCGCCTGTGTGTGTGTCTGTCTGTCTCGCGCGCACCTGTGTGTGTGTGTGTCTGTCTTGCGAGTGCGCGTCTGTGTGTGTGTGTGTCTGTCTCGCATGCGCCTTTGTGTGTGTGTCTGTCTCGCGCGCTCGCCTGTGTGTGTTTGTGTCTGTCTCGCATATGTGTGTCTGTCTGTCTCACGCGCGCCTGTGTGTGGGTGTGTGTGTGTCTGTCTGTCTCGCACGCACCTGTGTGTGTGTGTCTGTCTCGCGCGCGCCTGTGAGTGTGTCTGTCTGTCGCGCGCGCGTGCGCGCGCCTGCCTGTGTGTATGTCTGTCTCGCGCGCACCTGTGTGTGAGTGTGTCTGTCTGTCGTGCACGCGCGCGCCTGCCTGTGTGTATGTCTGTCTCACGCACACCTGTGTGTGAGTGTGTGTGTGTGTGTGTGTGTCTGTTGCACGCGCGATCGCGCCTGTGTGTGTGTCTGTCTCTCTCTCTGCACAGGGAATGCACAGGAAGAGACTGAACATGTGCCGTGTGGCCCCGCGCATGTGCACTTCACCAGAAGACACACACACACGGACACCTGGATGCACACAGGGGTTTTATTAAAGAGGATACCTGAAAAACCTGTTCCTCACAGAGCATTTTCTACATATGGGATCAGAGACATAGCCTGAAACTTCCAGCATCCTTAGCCTTCTTACAAAGTACATGGTGCTAATTAGGTATAAAAATGTCTCCTCTTCCTAAACAATGGATGCCACCTGCTTTTTATCATTTTATCTGTTGTGAGGTGCAATTAAGGGAGAGAAGAACCATAGAAAAGTTGGGGTGCCACCCCATTTTTACTGCCAAAGTCCAAATAACCAAACAAAAATGAGCGTGCAGTGGTGCAACAGAAATATGGCACAATACATTACATCTCAAGTAAGTCAGCTCTCATAGCAGGTCATGAGGGACTGTGTTTCTCAGATTGAGACACAATATTCAGGGAGCCCTCAAATTTATATTGTTCTGACTGGATTAGCTGATGGTGGGCGTGGCATAGGTGCCCTCACTGGACAGCTTCTCAGAAGCTACAGAGAAGAAAAGAGATGCTCAAGTGCCACACCAATTAGTTGTTTTAGACTTTTTATGACCGAGTTAACAATACATGGCTGTGCCTTTCTGTCAGTGAGAATACCTTTCAGCTCTTGAAATTGTATTATCACCTCTTCCATAATGCTGCGTTCCTTTCTACATTCTTCTCATCTCACAAATTTTTCAAACTTGAGTTTCACTGACCCCTTTGTTTCTTGTGATGGGACCTGAATATGTTCGATGCAGCTTAATTTTTCATAATCACAGGGCACTTATTGGATTTGGTTTGATCAAAATTTGAGACATTTATTGGTTTTGTTTGTTTGGCACTGCAATTCCTCAGTTTTCATCTGCTCAGCTTTTTTCATGGCTCAGCATTCATAACCATATGCTGGTACTACAAACACCTTTGGCTTAACTGTTTTCACATTTCAAGTATTCAGCTTCTCTGGATTTAATTAGCCTTTCCAGAGTTTTTCATGTTTTTTTTTTTCCTGGAAGAAGATGTTTTATTATTTCCTGAGTGCAATCTCCATTCATATGGATCTTTGATCACAGGGAGAGCACTTTTTTATCAGGCGTTTCTTGTTTTTTACATATTTCCACTTGCTTGACGAAGTCAGCTGATCATCCCTTGCTCTCTTTATACAAACCAGCATATCAGAATTTGCACTTCCTTTTTTATTTTCTTTTGATTATTATTTTCAGCTGCTAAATTACCGATTTTATGGACTTATCTAAGATTGCTGATATCTTAATGTGATTCAATTTATGTTGTCCGAATTCTAAAATTTGTAATGAAGGTAAAGGAGCGGGACAGAAAAAGTAATCAAGTCTTGTTGGACCCCACTTTCCAATTTTATACTCACTTCCTACCACTGCTTCTTGAGTGAATTGAAAAGCAGTGTTAGAAGTACAGTAGACCACCATGAAGTCGCGGTTCAGAGTTCGCGGTCCTTAGTCATCTCGGATTTTCCCTTAGAACCTATCTAATAATTGTTAGCGGAAACCGCAAATATCCTCCTCAATTTTATGGCTTTTATCATGGCAATACTGAACTGTAGAGAGAACAGCAAGCAACTGTAGTGGAAAACGTAACTTGGGATGGAGAAAGTAGCCAATAGAATTTAAAACTGCAACTCCCAGCAGTCTCTGCAGTGGCTCTGTTTGGTCTTCTGCTGAGGGTGCTGGGGTTGCCGGGGTCAAAGGATGTTAGCACGGCTTTTAAAAAGGTGGCCAGTGACCAAAATCAAAAAAAAATTTTTGTAATTTGTGTTAGAAGTTCCTGTCTGTCTGCTGCCTTCTGTTGGGTTACCTGAACTTATTAATTTTGTCCTGGACCATTTCGTGCATCTGGATTGTCTGCTGTCTGCCTGTGTACATGAGGACTGTAAGTGGATTCATGGCCATCCTGCAACGAAAGAAGCACTCCTGAACCCGTCCACCCGTCTTCACCATTTCAGTAACTAGCGGTAGGACTATCTTTACATTCCCATTCAACATGCGGATCTCTGGACTATCTATATTCATCATTACATTTCATCCGTTACCGTTTTTCATGAACGTTGTTCATGATTTACTGTGTGCATTTTGTTTCTTCTTTTTTGTATTTAATGTGTAATCGCCGTAAGGGAAACAGGGGTGATATCGTTTTTTTCATTTATTTCATTTGTTTTCATTACATTCTTTATTTGCTGTTTGATTACCGGTTTGCTTTGTTTTTCTCTCTGCTTGTAAGTGTGTGCAGGTCGGGCCAAGGCTGGGTTCATCCCTGGAATCTCCACCATAAAAATAAATAAATCACCGTCTTCTCGATGGTGTGAATCTTCGTGGCACTGGACCGCTACAGTGTTACTCATTTCTCCTTGCTGCTGATTGACTGTAATGCATCCCCAGCTGAGTGTTCTTGTGTTTTCCGTTTTGTTCCTCTTAACCCTTAAACCGCCACACCCGGCTGTGCAGTAGTCGTTTCCCAGTGCCATTTGTGAGTGCACAGGAGCTGATCAGTCAGTGCCGTACATACGTTGAGCAGCCAGCTCATGACCACTGCCAGCCCCTTGTGAGCAGAGGGGCTGAACGCACCCCTAGAAGAAACAGACACTCCTCAAAAACCCCCTCTTAAAAAAACGCTGATAGACTACTTTCACATTGCTCCCTTACTTGCTGGGCTTACTAGCAGCTGCTCTGTCGCGTGATATGCTTCTCGTGCAACGCTATGCTTACTTAAAAGCCTGAACAGCACCTGTCCTTTTTGGCTGATTGCTTTGTTTTTCTCTTCTCCCCCAGACATTCTCTGCTCCTATTGGGGGTTGTGCTCCCCTATAATGTTTGTCTATTGTTTAATCGATAACTAACTGCATACTGAGCTCGTTTTACTTCTGAAAGAGACATGTTTGTTTGAAGTGTTTGAATTAAGCTCCTGTCTCTACAATCTCTTGTGCTTCTGTGCAATTCTGTCACACAAGCGTGACACCCTGCAGCACTGCAGCCTCACTGTCTCAGGGATTTAGTCGCTGCACTAGACTAACCTGCCAGCATCAGCGCTTACCTCTGTGTGCTTGCGTGAAGCCAGTTCAAATGCAGTTGGCTCGGTGATTTACATCCATGGCATCAGTTGCACTTTGTACATATTGTTCCAGTAGTTTTTAAAATAGTTTTTACAGTTCATTAGCAGTGTGAGAAATGATTAGTGTTGCAGTAATTGTGATGCTCTTTGCATGAAAAAAATGTGTTCCATTAAAATTTCACTTTTTCTTTGTGAATTGTGAAGTTTACTTAAAGTGCAGGAAAAAAGTATTTGGCGTCCAGGGATGCATTAACCCCCAAGTATTTGGCCCCAAGATGCCACCGAAATGAGCTGCACCATCTAAGGCTTATGGCAATGAAAACGCTTGCATGAATTAAAGTATATATAGCGGTAACATCTGTATTTTACATTCTAGCACTACGGGTGACATGTCAGTACAGTACTGTACAGCATGCAGGTTTACCTTTACATTTTTTTTTTAGGTAATGTATTAAGCTGAGTTTGAAATTAAATTAAAGTGTTTTGGGGGCATATTTAGTGTTTAATCTATAAAAATAGGCATTTGTTTAACCACATCCAAAATTTGCGGTTTTTCACAATTTGCGGGTGCTCTAGAAACGTAACCTCCGCAAATTTTGGGGGTGTACTGTAATAAGATTTTATTTTCTTTCCTAATTTTAATTTTTCCAGTTTCTCAGGGCTGCTGCCGCAAATAGGCATGACTTGAATGCAGTCAGCTGTTTACACTGACCCCATGTTAAGTGGCATCTACAATTTATTTCAACAAAAAAATAATTTACATCTTGAACAACCTAAATAAGAATCACAAAGAAATTTTACACTTCAACCAGTGCTAGTTTTGTGACCACAAGTTGTGTTTTGCCCTTCAATTAGTTTTCTAGTCTCAGATTTAGTGTATTGACCCAGGTCTGCCTGACTACTGTTTGGACTTTACTTTCTCCAGAGACACTTCTGCCTGGAGTTTTTGTTTCCCTCTCCTCTATTATTAACTGGACATACTGTAGCTCCATATTTAATTACAGTAATAGACAGATATTGCTGGACTCCATTTATGTTGAACAGTTTCAAACTATTTTGTTATGTCGTGCATTAGAACAAATATGTGTCTTTATGTATATACATTATATAAATCATAATCTGTAAAGCTTATAATTGAATTTTACTTGAGAACTTGATACAGCTCTCTGAGCTTGCACTCAGTGAAGAGCACTATACAAAACTAAACTGAATTGAACTGAAATTGAATTGATATTGTAAAAACAAAAGAAAAACATCAAATTGGTCTTATTATTGTTGAGTCAGTCTCAACAAAAGGTGTGTATAGCATCAGTATAAGGAGGCTGGTATCTCATTGTTCTCAGACGCAGCTTTTTTCCCCCTTCTACCATCACATCCTTCACAAACACATCAAGAGGATGCACCTGTATCTTGGCACATTTCACCTGCTTGTTATCTCTGCGGTAGACTAGTGGAAATTTCATTGCATGATCTGTCAGGTCCTGTAAGTAAACCACTTTAGCATATTCAGACCTGGATTGTACGTTTTCAGATAAATCCACTCTTGACCTCTCTCCTCTGGTTATTGTCCTTCCAATTTGACTTGTAACTTTAAAAACTATTGAAACAACCACCTTAGCTAGCTGATAGAACATAAGAACATAGGAAATTTGACAAATGTAAGGAGACCATTCAGTCCATCAACCCTGTTCATATAGCTAATAGCTAAGCTGAGCCAATATTGCATCCAGATACTTCTTAAAGGTTGTCAAAGTTTCTGCTTCACCTTCATATCTCAGTAGTTTGTTCCAGATTCCCCCAACTTAATTTTCATTGGTGTCCTAAAGAATGTGATACACCCTTAAACTGAAAGAATTTTGCCAATACTACTTTATCAATTCTTTTGAGGATTTTGAAGACCTGGATTAGGTGCCCACGCAGTCTCCTCTGCTCGAGACTGTCAGAGTACGATACTCCCTTAAATCCTGGGATGCACTTCATTCCTCTCCATTGCACAGCTTCAAGTGCTGCTTTGTCTTTCTTGTACACAATACTCCAGATGTTGTCTCATAAGTGCATAATATAGTTTAAGCATAATGTCCCTCTATTTATAGTCAACAGTTTTTATGACATAACATGACATTTTGTTTGGTCTTTTAATCACTTGTACACATTGCTTAGACAATAAAAATGTTGTGACAACACAAATTTCTAAATACTTTCCAGAAGTTGCTTACTGTAGGACAGCGTCACCCATCTTGTTTTTATAATTGATGTTCATTTAGCCCACATGTAGCACTTTTCATTGTTCTACATTAAACTATGTACATCTTCCAAGTGTTCACCCACTTCCGGGGCTTGTCCAGGTCTTTTTGAATTCGTTTTTGCTGCCTCCTCAGTGTCTGCCATTGCTTCAGTTTAAGTGTCATCTGTGAATTTGACAAGTTTGCTAACTATATCTGAATCAAAGCCATGAATATAAATCAGAAATAGTAGTGGTACAAGGACAGACCCTGAGACATCCCATTGATATCCTCACTCCATGTAGAGTATTCTCCTCTTGTCTGTACTCTGTGTCTCCTGCAGGTTAACCAACTTAAGCTGCAGTTTTGTACTTTATCTCTGATACCTACAGCTTCTAGTTTTACAATTAATCTTTGGTCTGGGACTGTACTGAAGGATTTTTGAAAGAGTAAGTGAAGTATGTGGTATGCCTTGTTTTTGTCAGCTATTCCAGTTGCTTGTAAAACCTATGCTATTATTTTGTATATTAGATAGATAGATTCTGAATGTGTTATTTTGAGGATTTCGAAGATTTCTAGAACTCCTAACTCTGCTACATCTGTAGCATTTAAACTGCCTTCTGACATATCATGTGCAAATGTTACAGTTATTATATCGAAAACAGATAAACTCAAAATGCTGCCAGAGTCAAAAGAAAAAGGAAATCCTTGGAGATCAGTTTGTTCCCATTCACTGAGCTGAAAACCCCATGGAGGCATCATTATCACCTTGCAACTGCACGCTGTATTTAGCATCATTTCAGGCTGTTCTGACTTTATTTTTCCTACATGGAACTACTCAGTATAACTGAAAAGTTTCTTCTTTTCAGAGTAAGGTGTGACTTCTAGCGTATAACATCTTTTAGTGCCATTCCTTTTGTTTCAGCTATTTCAGTATTTTTGTATTTCCCCTTTCTTTCCTTTACCTGAAGCACTCCGCTCTGTTTGGTCTTGTTAAGTCAGCATCCTGCTGTGTGGCCAACACTCTGCTGTAAATAACTCCATTCCTTATATTTTAAATTGCAGCACTACAGTTTATTGCATAAAGCATGATGAAGGAGTGTGGACTATGAATAGCTATATAAAAATGATGAAAGCAGAAGACATGTCATGTCGCTAATAAAACATTTCCTATGTAATATACAGTATATCATACATGTACTTTGCTGTCTTTCATCCTTAACTATACATAATAACCTCCTTGCAAGTATGTGATTTTATCAGCTTTACATATGATCATTTTAACCTTTACATATTTTTTTGGAATATTTTATCAAACCACGAAAAAACAAAAAAATGTCAATTATGGCAAAGATGCAACTAACGGGATTTAACAAGCAGGCTTTCTTATTCATTACTGAAGGTGCCCTAGCCAGGATTGGTTCCTGCCTTATTTTTGATGCTGTTGGATTGGCTTTGCCTTTCACTGCCAAGAAAAAAAATTTGTTGAAGAAAGAAAATGGATAGATTCACAAAAGATGATGCAAATGCTCAAGGGTATACATTTGATATTAAATTATTATCAGTCATCAAAATGGACAAAACTGAAAACCAAGGCACTGTTTGCTTCATGTGCCTCAGTTGTACAGTTTTATTTTAGATTATTCATTTATCCATCTATTGCCTAACCCATGTGTTCTAAATAAGAATTACAGGCAGAATGAGTGCTTTTTTTTTTTTTTTGGGTGGCACGGTGGCGCAGTGGTAGCGCTGCTGCCTTGCAGTTAGGAGACCCGGGTTCGCTTCCTGGGTCCTCCCTGCTTGGAGTTTGCATGCTCTCCCCGTGTCTGCGTGGGTTTCCTCCGGGTACTTAGGTTTCCTCCCACAGTCCAAAGACATGCAGGTTAGGTGCATTGGCGACCCTAAATTGTGCTGTGTGTGTGCCCTGCGGTGGGTTGGCACCCTGCCTGGGATTGGTTCCTGCCTTGTGCCCTGTGTTGGCTGGGATTGGCTCCAGCAGACCCCCGTGACCCTGGGTTCGGATTCAGCGGGTTGGAAGATGGATGGATGAGTGTTTTTTTAGAGCATTCAGCATATAGCAGGAGCCACACCAAAATCTACTCATTAAACTCACTTACATTACAATCATGATGTGCAGAATCATATTTGGCAGTTGCCGAGTACACCAAACAGAGTGCCTTGAATAATCGCATGTAAAAAATAGTCCAGCCCAGCCATTTGACTTCCTCCAGAGCAGTTCATTCTGTAAACAGTTTATATGTGTCAGTGCAAACCAAAGGGCATGTAACACAAAAAGGAAAACACTCTAACTCGGTCTCAAGCGTGGACGAACACATGTTGGATAGTTGGCCAGTAATTCTTTACAGAGGAGATTAGTATTATGATGTCCCCCGACCCTAGCAACTGCGAAGGCATGCATGTCATGGAATTTTAATTCTGTTGACATCTACTTGAGAAGAATCAGGTGGCAGATCTCTCCCATGTGTCATCCGTTAATCTGGCTGGTGAAAGATAAAGAGAATTAAACAGCCTCAACTCGTCCTCCGACTGCAATGATCCATCACAGCATGCATTGGAGTTAAGTGGAATACCATGAAATGAAAACTCTGACAGGAATTATGACACAGAGGTAAAACACTAGAATGGGGTAGACACTTCTTCTTTAAAAGGAGAACCTCTTCCATGTACATGCTGCCTTGTAGGTGAAAGAAATGAAGAGTTGTAGGCTTTGCTGCCCATTTCTAAGTATTTTAATAGAAAAACATTTACACGAGTTTCCAAAGGTAAAAGAGAAATGCAACTAATTTTAAATTTGTGTTTAATTAAATTTTTGTTGTGTGTCTTGGATTTTTAGTTACATTACCTTAACCTTGGTTTATGCCATAAAATCCCATCCTTGTTTCAAATGAGCTCTTATTATGACCAGGACAACATGGTGATTAACAGAATGGCCTTGTCTTTCTGGCAGTTTATGACCTATTGTGGCACCTTTATAAGGATTTAATTATAAAATACAATATGTTTAAGTCCTTCTGTAGGATGCGCTATACGAGCACTCAATCCGACACAGACAGATGCAGGAGGCACACTGATAAAACAGATAAATGTTTTATTTTCTTTTTCTTCTTTGCCTGTGGGCAACACCTTCCCCGTTCCCATAGGTACAACACAGTCCCAATAAACACAATAGCACAATCACAATCACAGTTCTATCTCCTCCACTCCTCTTCGGCAAGCTTTATCTCCCTCCTCCCAACTCTGGCTCCCAGAGTGGTGGCTGCTGGCTCCTTTCATAGCCCACCCGGAAGTGCTCCAGCTGTTTGATGACTTATTTCTGGTTGCACTTCCAGGTATGGTGGAAGAGCCGCCTACAAGGGCTCAGGAGCAACTGCAGCGCCCTCTGTTGGCGCCCTTGGATCCCAACATAGTTGAAGATAACTCCATCTCCCATGGAGCCCTACGGGAATCCAAGGCACCACTGCCACCATCGGGGGCAGCCATCTAGCGTCCCGGGGGAGGTACTGTCCTGACCAGACTTGCTCTCCCGGTCCATACAATGAAGAGGTGTCCCAGCCAGACAAGAATCACAGCCAGTTGTGACAGCTTACAAGCACACCTGCAGAGCATAAGCTGGACTGAAGACCCAAGATGCTCTGCTTTAAAAATAAAGAAGGGATTCCTTGAATGAAATTTACATCCTAGACAGTCATTCAGGAAAATTTCAGATTTTAGAAGTTAGGTGAGGTCCCTGCAGATTTGCTCCGTGTTCTGCACAAAAAGAAATTAAAGATAAGCTCTGATTTTTTTTTTTTTGGGGGGGGGGGGGGAGAGAAGAAACAGCAAACAAAATGCATTAAGAGAGTATTGTATCATTCCAAATACAATTTAGCCACAGAGAAATGCAATTTCCAGCTAACCTGATTGTTATTTTTTTATTTAATAATATAGAATGAGGTAAGAGGTCAACAGTATGTTACAATTCAGGTAGCATTGTTTTCTATGAATTGAACTGTTGGCAACTACAACTTCAAAAGACATTCACAGGAAATTTTCAACCAAGAAGCTTATATTTGCCATCTGTCCCATAGCACAAAAAGAGTGCTTTGCCAGCTTGCCTGCTTGTTTCAGCAGGCAGACAAACTGGTGACAGTGTTGGGATCCCTTTAAGGCTGCTACATTTCTCTCAATTTGCTACGACGCAACTACACTGGATTTAAAGCAGCCAATTGTTCTCGGAAATCACATAATTCACTGAAAGAAGACCAGTTTTCAAACCTGGCCAGGATCAGAGAGGCATTTGGTTTTGGAAAAGGTGTCTTAGGTATTCTGGGACCCTGCAGGGCGTTGGCTTATCAGGGCTGTCTCAGTACAGACAGGGCTTGTTTCCTGGGTTATGTTTATTTTCTGTTTTATTTTTTTTTATTATTTGTTTTTTCTTTTTTATATATTTTTTACTGTTGTTATATTTATTTACTATTTATGCCTTTTGTGTTTAACTTGTTTGAATCTACTTCTTGTCTTTTTTTGGATAGTAACCTCAACAAGCATATAGCCACCATGACTTTGCCACTGTGGAACCATCCTGAGCCTTTATGTCAAGGTTGAGGAGATGGTCCCAGTAGGCAGTCATTGGCGTTGATGGAGAAAGGCCTGTAATAGTGAGCACTGTTGTTGAATTCTTTTGCTTGTTTTTAGCCTTTTCCTTCTAATTTTTGGATTTTGCTATTGCATTTCTGATGTGAACTTGTTTTTCTCTCAATTGCCTCCCTAGGCAAATTCATTTGCCCTTCTTTTGCCTTTTGCAGTTTTGTTGGCTTTGTCCTTGAACCCAGAGGTTTTATGATTTTCACGCCCTTGAAAGGCATTTTTGTGTTTATTGGGACATATGAAGTTATTATGTGTTAGTCAGGGTATTTCTACTGGGTTATGTTAAAATGTTTGTTTACCTTTTTTCGTTATTTTTTATTAATTTATTACAATAAATTTATGTTAATGCTGTTATTTATATTAATTATTTGTATAATGTATTGTTCCTAGATCTGCAAGAGGTGTGGCCACCTGTCAATCTCCATTTGAGGGACTGCCCCCCAGCCCTACTAAGGCTCATGGGAACTGCAGTCCTTCTGCAATACACTGTATGTGCTTGGGTGTTGGTGAGTTCTTCACTTACTGTTTATTGTTGCTCTGTGGACCTTCTGACTTTCTGACCCTTTTTTTTTGCTCTGATTAAGGTTATCTGATTTTGATTAACATATTGTATGCGTTTTTTAGGCTACTCCTTTTTTTTCTTTTGAGCATTTTGCTTTGTTTCGCTCTTTTGTTAATAAAATCTTAATTTTATGAAGATTCCTTATGAGGTTTGTCTCTGCTCTAGCCAGAGTTACACAGTTCCCCCAAATTTTGATTAACATATTGGAATTTGATGACTGTGGGTTAATTTTTTTAGGCAACTACTTTTTTGATCTTTTGAGCGTTTTGTTGTATTTCACTCTTTTGTTAATAAAATCTTAATTTTATGAAAATTGTGGAATCTGACTATGCTCCAGGCAGACTTACACATGGTGTGACATTTTCAAGAGTGTGAGAGCATTTGCTATTTTTTTTTAACTGTAAAGATTATCACCATATTGAGGCCTAGTCAGGCCTTAAACCGCCCCCTTTTCCTGGGTCACGCATGCTTTTGGGTAAGATCTATTCTGTGGGCTTTATGGAGGACTCACCCCTTTGTTATTCTGTGGAGCCAGAAATTCATGACAAAAATATTTTTGAACTTTAACAGCCAGTGCCACATTTTATCCCGATGAAGGCCTGAAGGCCTGCCTTTTGAGTTTGGGGTCTGGCTGCATGGGTTGAAGCATATTTCTGATGCTGACCAGATGCATCCTAAAAAAATAATAAAGAACAATTTATAACCATTTTTATTAGGCAGAATGCCCAATGGGGGATGGACAGTCTGTTGGCCTGGAACCCCTGGAGATTTCGTTTCTTTCTCCAGCTTAACTTCAGTTTGTTTTTTTGTTTTTTTCTGTCCTCCCTGAGTATCTAACCTTCTCATTGGAATATCTTTTAGAAACTTAAAAAAACAATGTTGTATTTTTATCTACTGCTGTTATTTATATAGCTTTCCTATGTAAAGGTGCATTAGTCATTTGCTTTTTATACAATTCATTTATTTATTATAAATCTTATGCAAATTTAAGTTGTCTTTCTTTGCGTGTAACAGCTTCTTTGACCTGTTGTAAAGCACTTTGAGCTACTCCTTTGTATGAAAATGTATCATAGAAATGAATGTTGTTGTTGTTGTTGAAGTTCTGGTCAGGTTTTCATTTTTTTGAGGCCTGTTCAACCCTTTTCTGCCTATTTGTGTTGCTGTATTTCAACATTGCCATTTCGCGTCTGTGAACCCTGGGCCTCCAAATTAGTAAGCAGTGCTTATCGAGTTGACTCAATGGGACTTCCCCCTCCAATGTACCCAACATCCTATTCAGTTTAATTGGAGATGCTAAAGTCATCAAGAATGAGTAACTGTACATGCTAATCCTGGATTGATTAGGCTGTAAACCAATGCTGCTAAGTTACTGTTATCTGTTCACAACCCTTAAATAAAATAAGTTGATCCAGAAAATTAATGGATGGGTTAAAGGATTCTTGCAAGCAATTAGAGTGTTTACCTGATTTCAGATTGAACATATTACACATATTTTCAAAAACAGCTGATTAATAATACTACTGTACTAAAAAAATTTCTGAAAAGTATCAAAAGATGAAGAACATATGAAAATTTACAAGTGATTAAAATCTTAAAATGCAACAAATCTGATACAAAGAAATGGAGAAATATGGATCAACTGTGAATCTTTGAAAAACTGAACACCTACAAAAACAGTACATCTGGGAAAGGAGGATGTTCATTAAATCTTCCTGTAGCTCTAAAAGAAATGTGATCATCCATGGGTGAGTTGAGAAAAAGTTGCTTAACTCTAACTGCCCCCAAACATAGCAAGCTGAATTTTATGTGAAAGAGACATTGTGCAAAACATCATCACATCATGACTACAAGTTAGGAAAACTTAGCCATGAGGACAATTTTCAGACCAAGAAGAACACTTTTTCGATTGTAGCAGCATCGAGTTATGGGATGCTTCACCAAGCTTATTGTGCCTGAAAGTACTGAGAAGAAAGATGACAAGTGGGCACAACAGTGATGCCTTACTGCAGTCTACAGGAAATGTGAGTGTTCCAGAAAGATAATGATCACAGTATGAAAATAAAGCCACACTAGAAAGACCCTGTCAAAGGCCATACTTCAATCCAATTCAACGTATGTGGCAAGAATGGAGATTCTAACCCCAAACTTTGAAATTGTGGGACGCTATACAAATGACAAATAGGTAAGCATTGCACATGTAGACGTTAAACCTGAAAGATTAATGGCTTTAATTACAAGCAGGGTGTCTATGCCATATGTCGACTCAAAGTCGGCCAAATGTTTACAGTTTGTTTTATTTTGTTTTATTATTAGTAATGTTCAAAGATTAATGGAACAGTGCTTTCAGTTAGACATTAAGATTGTTTTTATATTGGTCAATAACAAATTATGATATTTATGTAAAGGTTGGTATTTTTAAGAGATACTGTAAACGTTCACTTTTTTTTGTATGAAGAAAAGGAATTATTTATAGGATATAATGCAGATCACCTTACTAAAAGAGAACCCTGCAGAGAGTAGTGCACACAACATTGTCTGAAGAGACAGGTGTAAATAAACAGACAGAACTAATTATTTAAACCTAATTGAGCTATTTTATTGGTTTTCATTTTTTGCTCTTTAAATATGTATTTCTTAGGAAAATGTTTCACCCTAATTAGTAGCAAACTACATTTGGTAACACATCGGTGTCCATGACTACTATTATAAATGGCTAGGTACTCATTTAAAGCATGAAGGAGGTAGTAATTATTGGTATGAGTCTCATTGATGATTTTTGTCTCCCCCAGAATTTTGTTTGTCAACCCCAGGATCAGATAAATTGTGGACTGCGCGGAATATAATATATAAAAAGATAAAAACAATGTATTTTTCTTGTTGCTTGAATCAATTCTATTTCAATTTAACATTTATTGATGTCTGCGGTGGGCTGGCACCCTGCCCGGGATTTGTTCCTGCCTTGTGCCCTGTGTTGGCTGGGATAGGCTCCAGCAGACCCCTGTGACCCTGTGTTAGGATATAGTGGGTTGGATAATGGTTGATTAATTGATTGATTGATTTATTGATGTGGGGTAACTGATGCCTAGTCCAGGGTGGTTCCTGCCATGCGTCAGCTGTTAAAAACAAGAGCATCATGAAAAAACAGTGGATGAAAAAGGTTAGAAACCATGACACTCCAATCAAAACCATAAAGCAGGCAAGAGAATATCCATCAGGTACTCATTCTTAAACTAGACAAAACAATTACTGTATTCATAAAGAAGGAACTAATTATTATCAGAAGATCTAAAACGAAAGATGTGCTTTAATTGTTTTAGATGTAAAAGCCTTTCTTTTAATTTTTACATAAAGTACAGTCAGAAGGGTACTGCAGCCACTCACTCTTGAATCAGATGAGCACATCATGGCTGAGGAACTATGGCAAGAGGGAAATGCTCACAGGTTCAACAAACAGCATGTACAACAAAGTCATTAACAAAGCAACAGCAAGGATTGTAAAGAATAAGCAATAATGGAAAAAATATGCAGAATTAATCAAAAGATTAATTCACAGGTCCACATCTGACATTTGGTATGTACAGTACAGGCCAAAAGTTTGGACACACCTCCTCATTCAATGTGTTTTCTTTATTTTCATGACCATTTACAGCACTCCATCACTCTCCTTCTTGGTCAAATAGCCCTTACACAGCCTCGAGGTGTGTTTGGGGTCATTGTCCTGTTGAAAAATAAATGATCGTCCAACTAACCAGACTTCTGCACAACACAACTGCTGGTCCCAACCCCATTGATAAAGCAAGAAATTCCACTAAATAACCCTGATAAGGCACACCTGTGAAGTGAAAACCATTTCAGGTGACTACCTGTTGAAGCTCATCGAGAGAATGCCAAGAGTGTGCAAAGCAGTAATCAGAGCAAAGGGTGGCTATTTTGAAGAAACTAGAATATAAAACGTTTTCAGTTATTTCACATTTTTTTGTTAAGTACATAACTCCACATGTGTTCATTTATAGTTTTGATGCCTTCAGTCATGAAAATAAAGAAAACACATTGAATGAGGAGGTGTGTCCAAACTTTTGGCCTGTACTGTATGTTGATCGATAGTGTTTTTTGTAGCTTTTGTTATGCATTTTTCTAATTACTAGACACGCACACATCTCCAGTCCTTCTGAGATCAAAGTTCCAGACATAGTAGTTTGTAAGTACCAGCATGTTGCCGCACCTCATGTGTTGGATTCTGTTATCCTTCTTCTTCCTGTCATATAGCTGGCTTATGCAATTTGCCTCATGCTCAGCAGATGTTGCTGCCCTCCTTTTTCTATCTGCCATGTCACCTTCTCCATCAGTTTCCCTATGTAGTTTTCTTTAGAAAAGACGCAAACCCCAATAACTTTCCAGTGGTTGCTGCTACCTGCATTTTTGGCTTCAACAGCACATATTGTGTCATACGTTTTTGATTAAGACCAAGATTTAAATTCTAGCCCCAGTAATCATGTGCCAGACAGATATACTGTAACCCTTAGCATAATAGATAGATAGATAGATAGATAGATAGATAGATAGATAGATAGATA
>JANRMT010062854.1:112625706-112696202 GCA_026402145.1 Polypterus bichir lapradei | reverse complement strand
ATAATAATAATAATAATAATAATAATAATAATAATAATAATAATAATAATAATAATAATTAATAATACATTTTATTTACTGTATATAATGCCTTTCCCATTCTCAAGGAGAGCAAACAGAGTACAAGGCTGCAGGCTTATAAAGTAATAAGACAAGAGCAGGTTGTGTCGATTGAACAGGCACACACAAAGCAAAGTAACACACCATATTCAATACACAGCACTGTACAACAGGTGATCATAAAATAAAACAAGAAAATGTAAAAGATTGTTTAGCTTACTGTTGCACTGTGCCATAATGAGCTGTTTACACTTAGCTGTCTAAAGTGAAGTTGCACTAGGTTGATGTATGATATCACTTAGTAAAAAGGCAGTTTTTACATCTCTGAACTTGCCTTTTGAAGAGGTGAACCTGAAGACTTCATTAACTGAACTTCACATAAAGTCATACCCTTAAAATCCCAGTGGATAAAAAAAGCAGATGAGATAGACACACTCAATAAAGCTGAAACATTTAAGGTAAGGTACTGTAACCCACACTAATAATTTTTCCATTTCATAAAAAAGTATTCATATAATACAATTTCGAATGTAATGCATGCACCTCCAGTGAAAAGTGGTTTTGCCACTCAATATTGTCCTAGAAAGATATTTTCAAACATTATAAAATGAAATATGAAACACTATTGCACAAATTGAGATAAAACACAAAATCATATAAATGAAGGGGTAATTGTACTATGTGCACAAAGTATTGTGCCATCTTATATTCGATGTCTCATATAGTCCAACAAATTAGTATCGACTTTTACAAGTTTACTTTATTTATATTAACAGCTGTAATTAAATAAGTTGAGTGATACATCCTTTGATGTGCTGGGATGCATCTTCAGTGATATATCCTGGGGTCTTCGGGTGTTTCGGGTCTTTCAACATCAGACACCCTCGCCCAGATGACCCAGCTGAGGGTGATCAGTCCCCAGCTTACATCCCAGCAGCTATCGGCCATGGAGCCTACCTCTTCAGCCAGAGCCACCTAATGGCCCTATCTGTAGCATCTGTAATTGCCTTGATGGCTCTCCCCCACCCATGTCAAGTTTGGCCTTGACTCTGCAGGGAGAGAGCCTGCAAAGCCTCAACATACCACCTTTATTGGCTCACAGATAGTCATCCAACCCTACCTCCTGCACTGTTCTACTAGATCCTGGTACTTCACACATTTCCTCTCCTACTCTTCATCCAAGCGCTCCTCTCAGGGCACAGTGAGTTCTATCATGGTCACTTGCTTAGTGGTATTAGAGAGAATGACAATGTCTGGGCGGAGTGATGTTGTGGCGATGTGCTCCGGAAACCTTAGCTGCTTGCCCAAGTCTACCCTTATATGCCAATCAACAGCTGAGGAGGATCTTCACTGGAGATCTGGGTTCTGTGGTGCCTTAATGAAGGTAATGGAATGCTTAGGTTGGTGATGCTTGCTGTTGGTTATGGCAGCAGCTACTGTCTCTGCAACTGCTCTCACTTGGTTGTACTGCCAACAATAACGTCCTTCCACATGTGCTTTTTTAGAGCAGCTGAGATTGTGCTTGAGAGGTCCTCATCCTGAGCAAACAGCACAAGATGGTGACTCACTCTTGCCTCAAATGTGGAGATTCACAGGACTTGGTAGGCCATCATACACAGCCTGAATCAGAAAGCAGACACAGTAGTAGTCTGCTTGCAGGATGTGGTTCCTTGTTACCTTCCTCTGCTCTACTGATTCCCACCTTGTCCATGCACCTAGATGTTTCAGACCAACTATCCTGCTTTCTCTTTCTTCCTCCACTCCTGGTCAAATTTCCTACTGGTCAAGATGCTGTCTCTTTTGCCCTGGGCCGTGTGAACTTCGATCTTGCGAAAGTAGCCAAGACCAGCTAGGCCTGTGGCCACAATTCCTTCTGTCTCAGTCAACCTTCTGCCACCTGTAATGCCTCAGCTGCCTTTCTCTTTCTCCCTGTTCTCACTTCAATACCTGATGCAGCTACTTTGGGGTCTTTTGAATGCCATCAACTCAATTGTTGTCAAAGGAACCTCATATACCAACAGCAGCCACAGGATATTGGGCAGGATAGCATGATGGCAGACCCAGGCCCTAAATCTTCCTGGCAGGCATGATTTGTCCACCTTCATAAAGCACTCTTCCAGATCTTTGGTGGTCTTTTTGATGGAAACGGAGACCCTGAGACTGGTATCAAATACTTTCCACATACTCTTTACCAGCTGCTTGGAGATGAATGGTATGATGTTGATAGATAGTGCAAAGCAGAACGTATCCACCACCTGACCCTTCTTCAGCACCAGTTCCTTTATCCACAGTCTTGGATGTTGCAGGATGCGGCACCATCTTAAAATCAATTGCATCAATAATGTCATACTGCATGACTTCTGGGACAAACCCCTTAGGAATGGATTGAATCATTATAGTCACAAAGTCATGGGTATCTTTCAAAACTTAACATGACTAATCCTCAGTTCAAAATACACAAAACAAATAATGATACCTTAAGTTAGTATAGAGATGCATCAATGTGCCTCTGCAAAGGGAGAAAAGGTTGTTTCCAAAAGAAAAGAAGGTTAAAGATACAACATTCAGCAATATAGGCTTCATCAGGTGAATAACCGAAATGTTGTGTCTTTCATGGAATGATGCCATAAGATTTCCAGAAGTGGAAAAAACAATAAAAAATGTATTCAGAACAGAGAAAAATTAACAAATGCTGATTTATGGTAACAAGGAGATCTAACTGTATCTCAGTCATTTTTCATTTACAATCTACACTAGAGATCCATCCATCCATCCATTATCCAACCCGCTATATCCTAACTACAGGGTCATGGGGGTCTGCTGGAGCCAATCCCAGCCAACACAGGGTGCAAGGCAGGAAACAAACTCTGAGCAGGGCACCAGGCCACCGCAGACACTAGAAATTGCAAGCAAAAAATTTTTTGACATTAGTTAACAGGGAGGTGATCAGAGATCAAGATATTGTGATATTAAAACAATGGATAGATGCAAAACTGCAACTTAGTAATTGAAATAATAATGAAGAAGAAATCTAAAAGATTTAAAAGAGCTATTTTAACCAAATTCATATATTAAAGAACTAGCTACTACCTCATTTGATGGCTCTTGAGCTAGCTGCAACAGATATTACTGAAACAATTATCAGGTTGCACACTAGATGTGGTTTGAGAAAATAACTGCAGCAAACATAACCAACAGACTATTGGACTCCCGGAAGATATGACTATGGTCGTATATATTTTTTATTAGTATTGTAAATCATATTATTTTTGGCTGTCGTTGAATTTCCATATATTTGTTGTTATTATTTTATTCTTTATGCATTACTAATTTGATTTGATAATGACAGCGACATAATCCCATAACCACTTTGAGACTCTTTCTACCATTTTGTGATGTTTCTTTATGTTAGCAGAAATGTCCAGTCATAACCAAGAAACAATCTTTTGTCTGATCAAAAACTGTAAGCCAAGAATCAAATTAAAAAACAGAAACCAAAAGTCAGGAATCAGGGTATTGAAATAGCACTATTATACCCAGGCACAAAGGCTTTGTTTAGCTATGTGTAAACTTTGTATTCTGATGCATATAATTCACTAATCTTCATTGTGGTGCTGGTGTGATGTTACTTGTGCACCCTTCAGGACTGCGCTCAGTAGCAACCATCATCAGGAGAAACAATATGATAATGAAAAGAAAACAAAAGTCTTCTAAAAATTACAAAAAATGCCAGAATATGTGCCACAATCAACCCATAATGTGACTTAAATACTGAGAAAGGAGTTAAAACCTTCAAAATTGAGAACCACAGAAAAAAATTTAAACTGCGTGAATTCTGACACTACTGGTTACTGCCGCATGCTCGACATCATGATTGATTGATTATTTAAGGCGGCCACACTGTTTTAGTCTTGGGATGCAAGTCTATCAAATTTCTGTGTATGTTACTTCATGTTTACTTTGGCTAGGGCTTGTTTTTGATCATTTTGGCCCCAGAGTTTTGTAAGTGATATTTCACTATTATATTTTTTAAAAGTTTGGGTACTGATGAGCTTGTCTTCCTGGATCCTCTTGCCTATCCTGGACTCATGGTACTGACACACAGTTTTTCTTCTTATCATTCCATCGTAAAATGATTTTTGGTTTGACTCTCTCAGTCTGTTCCTAACAATCAGACTACTTAAAGACAGAGCTCTTTGCTGGTTTGGCAAACAACCATATCCAGGCACAAGAAGTAGAATATTTGAACAGAAACTTCATTCCTACCAGGATCAAGAAAGAATACTTCATTGTATGAGGAGGAAAGGAACACTCCTTTTTCAAAGCCGCCAGGTGTTTATCTTTCCTGATTATAGTGCTGAAGTCAGTAAGAAAAGATTACATTTCAATGACATTAAGTCCCAATGACAATAGAGCAATCTGTTATAAACTTTTCTATCTATATCAATTAAAAGCCACCATCAGGGATCAAATTCTTATGTTCAACAAACCTGAAGAATCCAAGTACTTCATGAAAAGCCATCTTAAAGACAAATTGAACAGTGACACATACAGTAGATACAGTAAATATTGAATGTTTATTTTATTGATGTCAGAGAATTAGGTGGCACAGGCTTAGACTTTAAGATTTAGATAAACATTTCAGAGTTGTTACTCATCTGGAAACAGGCTCGAATTCATTATCTGCACTCTATTATTATCATTACACATGATTGTGGAGGCAAGATGAATAGGGAGGGGTTATGAATTATTTCATTTATTTTCAAATTAATCCATTGGTTTTGCAGCAAGGTACACAGCTCTGTACACACAAACTGACTGAAGAAATGCTACTCAGCCTTGATGTGTGATTTTTAAATGTGACAGTAATTTGTTGCAGTACCTGTCACGATTCTTAGCCCAGATTTTGTACTTGCGGTAGTCTGGATATTGATGGATGGGGAGTCTCCTCGTGGCTCACTATGATGGGAGCAGAGTCTCTGTAATCAGAAGGTTGGCAAAATGCTGAGCACCACATACTAGAATAGCACTCTTAAGAATTATTTGTGCAGTTTTGGCATGTGTTGCTTTTTAACATTTTTAGTGTGTAATGATCTGGGTCGGCTCCACACTCCACCGTTATTTCTGGGAGCCACTTGAATCCTGAAACCGCCGATAACGTACCCAAAGATGAGTGCGGCAAATAAGGACACACACAGTCAGTAAGGGGTCGGTGCAAGTGCTTAGCATTTTATTTGCAAAAACAAAACAGTGTCCAAAGTGCAGTGTAGAAATCTTCAATAAATAAATAAATAATCCTAAAATCAAGGTGGCTATGGAGGTTAGGGAGTTCAATAAACAAATAATTTTTTAAAACAAGGTTAAAATCAAAGGTGGGATGTATCCATCTTAAAAAACCACAAACCTCGGTGCTTCTGTCTAAGACCAATGTCTCCTCATGCTGAGGAATCCGAGAATGGGTAAGCTGAGGTGCAGACAACCCTTAAATCCACCTTGGATCCCTGTTGCCAGTCCATTAGTGTTTTCAGGGCACTTGCCGAGCTTTCCTCATCACTCCTTCCAAAGTGCAATCCATTGGGTTTCTGTGGGAGACTTATGGAGAACTTGGTTGCTCCAGCTTCTCAAGGAGCTCAGCAGGAGCAGCCATTCCGCCCCCTTCTTGAATTTCTGGCCATAAGCTCCTTGCACGGGGCTGACTTTCCTGTCTGCCTGCTTTCCCTTTCTCCTACTTTTTCATCTCTCGTGCCTTGGCTTCCTTTTGAAACCCAGGTTCAGCAATCATGAGAGAATAGGTCAGCCTCTCATGTGAGCACATGAATGTGGGACCACCTACTCCCACATCTGTCTCAGTAGCTGCTCCATCATGCTACCTATGCCACACCCAAAAATGCAAGCGTATTATCTATTTATTTGAAATGCACATGCCACAGGCCCCCTATGTCACATAGTGTTAATTAATTTTATCATTTTGACAGTGATGTCACCCACCACTTAGCCACTTTAGGCGTCTATGCTCTGTGCAGGGAATGCCATTTTATGTGGTTCTGTCACGTTTTGTTTACCATAACTATGACTGTTGCCAGTCATGTAACATGATGATGTCAGGTTTTTTTTTATATAAGATGGCTCATGGTGTACCAGTTCTGAGCAGAATTCAATTTTAAATATCTATTGACTTTTCTAGCAAAGACAGAGGTAGGAAAATCGAGAGTAAGGACTTTTGGCCTCATTAGTTTGACTTTGATGTTCAGCTTTGTTTGATTTTTTGGTTTCCTGACATTTTGACCATGTTTCATTTTGTTTCTTTTTTTTTTTTTTTAATCTTCCGAACATTTTTAGCCAGCTCGTTATTTTGTGGATGTGTGTGCTTTTTCCACCTAACTGTTTGGATTTTAGAACATTTTAGAACATTATCAAATGATGGCAAATAACTGATTTTTTTTTTTGCATTAACCTAAAGAATTTATATGATACATACTGTACACACAAGCAGAAAAAAATCACCCAGACACTATAATCTCTGATGATGCAGGGTGTTTATAAAAAAAAAATGAATAGTTAGGATGTCAGGGGATTGAACTACACATGTAAAAAAAGAGCAAAACGCTCTCTGATCTACACATGGAAATGTTGATTTCATATAAAGTAAAGAAAATCGGACTGTGAAAGACCAATTGAAGCTTTAAAAAAGATGCTTATGGAAGCACTCCTGCTTTAAAATAGAACTAAGAGGCCTAAGATTTTAAACCACAATACTATTCATTTTATTGCCTTTAAATTAATTACAAACCCACATGGCATATATAGTTGCAGTAGTGAAATTTGGGACAAAAACTATTCTTAGATAAGGCGTTCATTACAATGGGTAACATGTGAACATCAAAATGTATTTAAATCAAAGATAAATTAAAGTTACTTAAAGACTCAGTTTAAAGCCAATAATTATTCAATCCAAAACCCATGTGTCATTCCAAATGATCCATCACCAAAACTTAGGAACTACTCCCACACCCCGTACTTCTGCAGCCGACAGCTCTACTTTTAGTGACTGGGGATCTTATACAGTCCAGTTAGCAACACTGCAACACTCCCAAAAACTGTCTGCTCAAGCTCTAAGCATTATGCTAAATCCAGGGTTTTCTCCAAGCTTACATATACTCACAGTTTTATCGTTATTTTTGTTAAATTTGAGTTACTGTGTTGGACAGTTTTATGTTATCTCTATTAGGTCCATTTATCATTTGTTATTTATTTTCCATCTCCTTAAATTGGAGCTGCAATTCCTTCCACTTTGCGGGTGGAGCCCCAGGAGGTGGGGCCACCCTGATGTCACTGCTGCTGGGTTCACCCTCTGGCTTTATAAAAAGCCCGGATTAAAGAATTCAGAAGTGGTTCAATGAATGTGCTTTGGAGTTGTTGTAAGAATTGTTTTATTTTTTTCTGGTTTCTAAATTCTCTTGGCTGTTTATTGAATTTGCCTTTGCATTAGTCATGTCATTTTCTAATCCACTTAATCCCAGAACAGGCTGACAGAGGGTGCCTAACCCAGCTAGCAAAGTTCTTAAAGCAGGAACAAACCCAGGACAGGGAGCTGGTCCATCACAGGGCAAACACACACACCCACACCAAACAACACTAGGGCCAGTTTAGTGTCACCAGTTTACTTAACGTGCATGCTTTTGGAGGGAGGAGTGGATGGACTGGGAGGAAATTTTGAACACCCGTGGGAACCCTGGTCTCGTTACTGTTAGGCAGCAAAGCTACCACTGAGCCACCATGCCGCCCCATTTGGATTAGTGTTTTGGTTTATTCTGCTTGCCTTGTTGTCATATCCTTTTCTTGCTCTTTTTGAACATGTTGCTATATTTTTTATTTTTGTTAGTAAATCTTCATTCACAAAGATTTCTCTATTTGACTCATCTCTAGCTTTCATAGTTTTTAGGTTTCTGTCTACCATATGAGACATTTTGATACATTGTGTGACTCTTGGTTTTTTTTAACTTTGAAAGACACTTTCCTCATTTTGAAACTGCCAGCTAATGGGGAATAGTTGGACTGGGGTGAGCATCGTCTGTGCTGGCTAGTGAAGGTACTGGCTTATGTAGCTTATTTTGGAGGCCTCACATACCATTTCATTATATTTGAGACTTCATCTCACACTAGGCCCCAGACATGATGAAAAAAATAATGTAAATTAGGAAAGCAAATACATTCCTAAAGTATATTAGGAAAGTACATTTTTGATCTCATGCCCACATCAAGTCATCAACCACCTCTCAAAGGAGAAACAAAGGAAACTAAACTATTCTTGTACACCCCTATCACTGACCAGTCAACCAGTCCCATAAGCACAAACAGTTAACTGTGTTAGAGCTCTTTAGGATAAAATGGATAAACAAGGGCATTATAAGAAACTAGCTGTGTAAGCCCGTGCTGTAAAAAGCCTGGAGTCCTAAAAACTATTGAAATCATCAGAAAAAAAACCTGAAATGTAGAGATGTCAGGTAATTGAAAATAACTACTCTGGGCATCTCTCTCCTGGGAGGATTCATTTTTCCGACGAGCTGGCATCGCTCGTGCATTACCGATGTTAGTGGCTAAGTGACTATGTCTTTCTACGGAGGTTTTGTTTTGCCGATGTGCTTGCCTCGCTTGTGCATTAGCAGCAGGAGGAAATGTAAAAGGGATACCATTTTGCTGATGTTAGCGGCTAATCAACTTTGTCTTTCTTCTGAGGTTTCGTTTTGCTGACATGCTGGCCTCGCTTGTGTTGTTAGTGGCTAAGTGAGTTTTCTGTTTCCTCAGAGGCAGAGCGCTTACCCCAACTCCAGCTCTCACTTCCGGGCCGGACAGACACACACTCTTCCAAGCGTAGACGTTTATATAAAAGAAGTAACACTGAACAGATCAATGAAGAAAAAAATAAATAAAAAACAGCCAAATACTTCGGACTTCTGGATGTTACAGCAAAAGATCAAGAAAAGCATCTGAAATGTTAAAAGAGAAACCAAAAAGAATTACTAGTGAAGCCAAAACAAACAGCAAGCAGTTTTTTTGAGTACTACTCAAGTTAAAAGATGGTAAATGACAATTTAAGAAACTTTAGGGACAACAAAAAAGAGAAATCAATGAAAATGAGAAGGAAACAGCAAAAGAACCAAACAAATATTACACTCAAGTGTTTGTAAAGAAAGAAGTGAATGGAACACCCAATGCAGAAGTAAAAACAAACTCTGAGTTAGTAGATTTTTAAATAAAAGAGTCAGATGTATTCCAAGCCCTAAAGTAAGCTGAAAACTACCAAACCCCTGAAACTGAGATTTAGCTAATTGAATTCAAAGAAATGAAATATGCTATTAATACACCTTTATTAGGTGTATATGAGCAGTCACTTGAGAAAGAAGCAGTACTGAAAGAGTGGAAAGTTGCAGATGTAATTCCAGTCATCAAGAAGGGGCACAAAATGGATCCTGGTATGAGGGGTGTTCAAATATAAATATGAATTTATGAGCTACACTTTATTTATTGACTAATATACAAAATAATGGTCAGCATGGGTTTTAGATTTTTTTTGAAGAAGCAACTGGAATAGTTGACAAAAACAAACTTCCGAAAATCCTTCAGTACAGTCCCAGACCAAAGATTAATTGTAAAACTAGAAGCTGTAGGTATCAGAGATAAAGTTGGTGTAGTGACAAAGTTTTCATTGTCTAAGCAAGTGATTAGAAGCCAAACAAATCCTCATGTTATATCATAAAAACTATTTACTATAAATCGAGGGACATTATGCTTAGACTAGTCAGTCAGTCAGTGTCCAACCCACTGTATCCTAACACAGGGTCACGGGGGTCTGCTGGAGCCAATCCCAGCCAACATAGGGTGCAAGGCAGGAACAAACCCCGGGCAGGGTACCAGCCCACCACAGGGCACACACACACCCAGCGCACACTAGGGATAATTTAGTATCACCAATGCACCTAACCTGCATGTCTTTGGACTGTGGGAGGAAACTGGAGCACCCGGATGAAAACCCACGCAGACATGGGGAGAACATGCAAACTCCACACAGGGATGCGTACCCGGGTCTCCTTACTGCGAGGCAGCAGCGCTACCACTGTGCCACTGTGCCGCCCCTACTTAGATTATATTATGCAAATATGAGAAAACATCTGAAATATTGTGTACAAGAAAGACAAAGCAGCACTTGAAGCTGTGCAATGGAGAACAAAGTGCACTCCAGGATATAAGGGCATATCGTACTCTGACAGTCTCAAGCAGAGGATGGGCATGGGCACCTAATCCAGGTCAAAATCCTCAAAAGAACTGATGAAGTGGTATCAGTAAAATTCTTTCAGTTTAAGGGTGCATCACATTCTTTAGGACACCAGTGGAAATTAAGTTTGGGGAATCTGGAACAAACTACTGAGATATGAAGGTGAAACAGAAACTTTGACAACCTTTAAGGAATACCTGGATACAATATTGGGACAGCTTAACTATTATCTAAACACACAGGCTTGATGGACTGAATGGTCTCCTTTCGTTTGTCAAATTTCTTATGTTCTTATGTTCTATCAGCTGGCTAAGGAGGTTGTTTGCTGACTTTCCAGTTTCTTTGTATGGGGGTGCTGGCTGTGTAAGACAGTCTCCAATAATCATGCACACTGTACTCTGATAATATTTTGAACCCTTTCTGAGTGGATCTTGCAAGTGTCCATTATACTTAGTGAGCCTAAACCGGCCAAGTGTACTTAGTTATTAAGTTTGTGGCATGGCGATCTGTTTGTGACTGGATTCTACATTGCATCGGCTCTTCTCCACTGACAGAAAATGGATGAGAGACATCAGTTCCCTTATTAGTGCTAATTTATCTGACTGTTCAGTGTTGGGGTTATAATTATTTTAATGCCATGATTGTAGGCAGTCCGAGCTTGCCCTGGCGTGCATGGCACAATATGCATTGAACTCAAAGAGCACTTTTTTCTTTCTTTTCATTTTTCAATACAACAGTGGTACTACAGCAGACAGCGATGCTCTTTTGTGTTGATGGCTGGTGTAATAAAAGATAAAGTGATTTGCCACATAATGAGTATGTGCCACATATTTTCAAAACACAAAAACTTATATAAGACAATTAAACACATTTAAAATAAAAATAAAAGTTAAAACAAATTTTCTAGTTTATTCAAACTGCTAAATAAGCCAGGTCAATTCAGAAGAGAATGACAGTTTTTCCATTTGTCTTTAATGTTACATTTTACAGTACTTAACCTTTTCTTCACATACAGATTTGTTGCTGTGCTTCATAGTTTGCATTTGCCACCTCTTTTAATTCTCTGAACCTTTTTAGGGAAAAACAGGCAGCTCTGGCTAGAAAAGAATTTAAACAGATGAAGTGGAGGACATGGTTTCTACTTACAAAACTCCAAATCATAATCATGTACAGCTTCTATTTACAAAGACTATGCTGTTCTTGTCTTATTCGAAAATATGTGCCAAAAATGTATGAAAATATTGCTATTGCAAGCCCAAAATTGTTACTTGAGGTAACAATTTTGAAGTAGGAAGAGATTCTGATTATACAACGTTTCAGCTCAAAGATCTAAAGTTGATTATACTCTTGATTCAAATAGCTTTCAGTTTTGTTGTATGTCAGTGAATTCTTGATTCAAATACCCCTGAAGCTACAACAGCACAGTTCACAACAGAATGAAAAGCTAGTATAACATTGTCTTTATATGCTTCATTCTGTACATGCACACTTATAAATTACCACAAATTCAGTAAAAATATGGTGATTCGGAAAACACATCAAGAATCTGACATAAATACCTAAAATCATAAAGTTTATTGTCAGTTGCAAACACACTATTGGGAAAAGATCAAAGACAAAAAAGAAGGGTTGGGGCTCCAGTCAACAACCTCTTTAATGTCGTGATGGAAAATGGAAAAATTAAAATAAAAAGGTTAAACATCACCTGTGACATGGAACTGGCTTTTTTAAACCATTAAAAAGTTTCCGGAGGGAGCCAAAGTCTGTCTTCTTTGTTAGCTAGGTGCTAAATAAATGGCACTTCCTGTGGGGAGACTGGTAATATAGTAGAGGGAGCAGAAGGGGAGGGGCTACCAATATCTGGACTGAAAGTGATGTCATAAGTCTTCTGGGGCGTTCTCCTCCCTTCTTAAGGAAATGCAAACTGTGTTATTGGCTGCTACATTTCAATTAGGGTCCCCCTGCTGCCTGAGGTTCAAATCCATGTTTTATGTCCTTTTTGTTCTTTGCTGAGCCATTTATTTATGCTAATGTTATTTTTGTTATTTTTCTGCTGTATTTTCTTTGCTTGTGTTATATTCCATGGGTTTTATGGGTGGTCCCCCAAAAGACAGAGCCTCTTGCCAATCCCCACCAGGAATTCCAACCCTCTGATGCCCCCCTATAATGCTGTAAGGTTTCCCACAGTTCCTGGCAGTTCATTTAAATGCACTATTGCGTTGGTGAGTTTTCTTGTGTTTTCAGCTGTGTTTTGTGATTTAGCGGATTTTTTGACCTTATTGCTCTATCTTTTGGATACTGTATTGGTACTTTGCTTGCTTTTGTATTTACCTTTAACATGCATCATATGCTTCTTGTGCTCATCACAGTATTACAGTGTATTTTTCTTGCAAAGAATAAATCTTTTAATGTATAAAGATTCTGCAATTGCTCTTGTTACTAGCCAGGATTTGATGGTTTTCCCCTATGTGTGGGCATTTTTGAAAATACATGCTTTGGAACTCTTAAGCTCTGGGACTCCCAGTTCATAACAGTGGCAGTGTCACCTCAAAAACCTTTA
This sequence comes from Polypterus bichir lapradei, assembly GCA_026402145.1. Classification (NCBI taxonomy): domain Eukaryota; kingdom Metazoa; phylum Chordata; class Cladistia; order Polypteriformes; family Polypteridae; genus Polypterus; species Polypterus bichir. Next base: position 112,683,309 of record JANRMT010062854.1, on the reverse strand, counting down.
CCGTATTCCTACTTGAACCAACATCTGTAAGACACTCCCATCACCTGCATGTGTGACGCCATTTGTACTAAATCTACTACTACTACATTTACTCCTTCACTAAATATTTGATACACATAAGGTCATCAAGTACTTCTATGTTCAAAATGTGTTCATATATTTTGAACAACTCTTTTTTTAGAAGAAACATCATCCAATTTCCTGCTTTCTCTTTTAGCTTTGCTAGAGAGTATTGCAAAATTATGTAAACACCAAAACAATGCTTCCATAACATAGCACCTTTCGATAACCTGAAATGATTTCCCAGTCAAATTTTTGGATAAAGATTGGAAACCACTGTGGTGGGCTGGTACCCTGCCCAGGCTTTGACCTTGTAGTTAGGATATAGCAGGTTGGATATTGGATGGAAGTATTGGAAACCAAAGAATACACTCTTCGTCAAGTGGTTGCAGGCACATGTTGATTCAAGTCAGAAATGCAAATTGAGTGCTTCTATCCTGACATATTTTGACAAAAATCTCGCCAAAAGTTGACCAAGCGTGTGGAAAATGGTTTCAATTACCTGTGAACTTGGCTCATAGCTTGCTGGATTGCTATCTTTACCTATTTATTAAATACATTTAAGTTACAATATTGCCACACTCTTTCTACGTGTAATTATAAATAGAGCAGTATTGTACTATGACCAAAATGTTGCTATTAACAAGAAAAATCCTAATAATCAGAATATGGTACAATTGGAATGGTGAGACATACTGCATGACTTGAAATTGAAAAAGAGAAATTTGCTGGATCTGTTCCAAAATTAGTGTTTTGTAACCCTCTATAAACATAATTCTCAACTAACAAACTTCATGTAGTAGTAGTCCTGGTCATACTCAATATTTATAAACTTTCTCCAAATGGCTACTAAGCTGTAAGTTGCCCAGCATTAGCATGTTTCCTGTTTCTCTTTCTTCTATTGCTTTGGGTGGGGATTGAGAATCTGAATGTGATGGATGGGCAATACCAAAATGTTTTTAAAATACACAAGAGCTTCACTTAAATAATTGATTAGTGAATTATATTTCTTTCTGAACCTTAACAAGAAAAGTTCAAAGTTATCTTACAAATTGTAAGGGTGGCCTGAAGGGCGGACTGTGGGAAACAACCAAGAAAGTGTGGGGGACCAGCCTGGTAACCCCTTTTAATAATGAAAATGAAAAAGACTGCCATCAAATCGACTCAAACAAAAAGTGACGTGATTCCTTCTCTCTTTCTCAACTGAGGCAATATGGGCCAGTAGGTATGTCCTTGGAGAGTGTCAGTCAAACATCTGACCCCACCTTTTGGGAGTGGTTTGACTTTATAGGGCTTGGACAGAAAGGGGTGGAGCCATCTCTGGGTGTGGAGGTGAAGTTAACTGGTCTTGTTGGGTGTACTTTCCAGGCTTCGTAGGAGGAAGGAGAAGACAGTGCTTACCTCACCAGAGCCTGGAAGGTGGTCACCAGGCGCACAGGTGTGACAGCATCAACTTTCTCTCTTACCTAAAGCTCGTGCTTAGTTTAATACCAACTAATTGGGTTTTCAGTAACAGAGTGGCATTGTGTTCAGGCTTTGGTTTACCACATCCTTGCAGATTTTAATGTAGCTTTATTATTTTGATATGAAGAATTAACCGACATTTAGAGAGGTTGGGTGATTAATTCAGAGTATATATTTTACAATCACAAATAGCAATAATTAGACTAAATAATACAATAATAATAATACATTTTTTTATATAAGGCACCTTTCTAAGCACTCAAGGACACCGAACAAACAAAAAATAAAAAAAAAAACACATTATAAACAAAACTTAAAACATCAGAAAATACAGAAAATATAAAAATAAAACCAAACAAACCAAACAAAGCCACTGTAATAATAGAGAAAAAGCCTATTTTAAACAGATGGGTTTTAAGTTTACATTTGAAAGTTGAAAATGATTCAATATTTCTAAGCTCAGTAGGTAGTGAGTTCCACAGCTTGGGAGCAGAACAGCTGAAAGCTGCGCTCCCCATGGTGGTTAGACAGGCGAGAGGGACGGTCAGATGGATGGAGGAAGAGGATCCAAGGTTACGGGAGGGAATGACAATAAGAAGAATGTCAGACAGATATGGAGGGGCGAGGTTATGAATGGCCTTAAATGTTAACAGAAGAATTTTAAAATAGATTTGAAACTTAATCGGGAGCCAATGAAGCTACTGAAAGACCAGAATAATATGGTGAGTAGATAGGGTTCAAGTAATGATGCGAGCAGCAGAATTCTGTACTAGCTGAAGCCTTTTGGAGAGATTTATTAGAGAGAGCAAATTACAATAGTCCAGACGAGAAGTAGCAAGACTGTGAACAAGAATGGCAGTGGTATGGGGAATGAGGGAGGGGGGGATGCAATTAATATTACATAGGTGGAAGTAAGCAGACCAGGTGATGTTATTAATGTGAGATTGGAAAGATAGAGTACTGTCAAGGTTGACACCCAGACTCTTGACCTGAGGTGAAGGGGAAACAAAGGAGTTATTAATAGCAAGTGAAAGATTATCGGCTTTGGATAATGATGATTTTGAACCAATGAGGAGAACCTCAGTTTTGTCACTGTTTAATTTAAAAAAAATTGAAGAAAACCAGGATTTCATTTCAGCAATGCAGTCAATAAGCGAAGCTGGTGGAAAAGAAGATGGTGGGTTTACTAGCAAGGTAGAGCTGGGTGTTATCATCATAACAGTGAAAATTAATGTTATATTTCCGAAAGATATTGCCAAGGGGAAGACGGTCAATAATACAAAGGAGAGGCCCCAGGACAGAGCCCTGGGGCACGCCTGAAATAACAGCGGTGGGTTGGGATGTGAAAGTTTTAAGCTGAATGAAATGAGTGTGGCCACACAGTTCAGTCACAAAAATTATATCTGTGGTCTGATTCGAAAACAGTAGTTTTTTACAGTAGTTATCATAATCCTTCTTGGATTCAGACATGTACTGCACTTGATACACCTCATAAGAAATTATCAAACACCATTACAAATTCCACAAATGGGCACTAGAAGCTTCTCAGAGCACAGCCTGAACAAAACAGTCATGCACCTAAGGGTTTTTTGTAAAACTTATAAGTCTTTGAAAAGAGTATTATTATGGCAGGCAGTGCAGCCTAGTGGTAAAGACAGAGACAATTATATCACAAATTCAGTTCCAGTCTATAAGTCACTGTATTTCCCATATCAACTCACATAAAAGAAATATGCACATGTGATCAGGTTCACAGTTAGCCCATGTTACATTTCTTTCTCCATCTTCAGTATTCTTATAAATTGCCTTAGTAAATGGGTGGGCCTCCCCAACAGTGTCTTCAATTGGTTTCAGTCCTTTTCTTTGTTAGTTATGGTTATTGTGCTTCAGAGGTCCATGATACAACATACCACACGTCTCTATACTCAGCCTGCTGCTCTTTTCAATCTACATGGTTCCATAAGGCCAGATTACCTTAAAACACAAAATGAACTACAACAGCTATGCAGATGACACACAGCTTTACTTATCTACTGCACCTGATGACCCTGATGCTCTGGCCTCTCTGATTCAATGTCTTACTAGTATTTCTGAATGGATGAGTAGTAACTTCCTCAAACTACATAAAAAAAAAACAGAAATCTTAGTGATTGGCAAATATGGAAATAGTGAGTGTGTTAGAAAAAAACTTGATGCTGTAGCTTTAAAGGTCATGGAGTAGGTAAAGAATTTAGGTGTAATCACTGAGTCTGACCTAAACTTTTAATTGCATATTACTAGGACTGTATTTTAAGGAATATTGCAAAAATTAAACCTCTTATAACTTTACAAGACGTTGTGAAATTAATTCACACGTGTATTTTTAGCCAGCTAAATTACTGTAATGCAATCCTAACAGGACTACCTAAAAAAGACATCAATTGGTTGCAGTTAGTGCAGAATTCAGCACCCAGAATCTTAACTAGAAAAAGAAAACATGAGTACAACTCACCAGTTTTAGCAATGTCACATTGGTTACCCGTGTCCTTTAGAACTGACTTTAAAATACTACTAATGGTGTATAAAGCCTTAAATAGTCTTACCCCTTTCTATATTTTGGAATGCCTTTTCCCATACACTCCATGCATATTCTAATGGCAGCCTGCTTATTATTCTAATAGCTAAGCTTAAAAAAATGTGGTGAGGTAAACTTTTTCTGTTCTGCACCTAAAATGTGGAATATTTTACCTATAGAGATACACCAGGCTAATCCTGTGCAAAATTTTAAAAAACTGCTATATATTCACAGAATTATCATACTGTTCAGGGATTTGCAGTCTTTACTAATCTCTGCTTTTCTGTACTTTCTTTTTGTACCACCACAACTTGACTATGGCACCATGGAGCCCCCTGTGATGCTGAAATGAAGGTGGGTACCCCAGCTGGAAACAATGAGGATCGACTTAAGAACATTTACAGTATGTTAGGTAGAATGGCCATTGGGGACTAGGCGGTCTTTTGGCCTTTGAACCCCTGCAGGTTTTGTATTTTATTCTCTGGCTTAACTGGAGTTTTTTTTGTTTTTTCTCTCCACCTGGCCATCTGACATTATCACCAAACTTGTCTTTAGAGACTTACATTATAAAACTTTATATAAGGACACTTCTCTTCTGCTAATCTATGTTTAATAAATCACATGATTTATTATTTTTTTCTTTTTCACCTGTTCATTAATTTTCTTAACTGACCTTATTTGTGTTTTCTTTTCTTTTATTTATTTATTATTAATCTTATGCAAATTTAAGTTGTCTTTCTTTGCATGTAACAGTTTCTTTAACATTTTGTAAAGCACTTTGAGCTCCATTCTTTGTATAAAAGTCAGTCAGTCAGTCATTTTCCAACCCGCTATATCCTAACACAGGGTCACAGAGGTCTGCTGGAGCCAATCCCAGCCAGCACAGGGTGTAAGGCAGGAGCAAATCCCTGGGCAGGGCACCAGCCCACAGCAGGGCACACACACCCACACACCAAGCACACACTAGGGACAATTTAGGATCGCCAATGCACCTATTCTGCATGTCTTTGGACTGTGGGAGGAAACCAGAGCACTCAGAGGAAACCCACGCAGACACGGGGAGAACATGCAAACTCCGCACAGGGAGGACCCAGGAAGCGAACCCAGGTCTCCTAACTGCGAGGCAGCAGCACTAAAGAATGATGTCCACATGGCTAAGGATGCTGTTATCACTGAGGTGGAGCTATCATGGCACTGCAGTACTTCTCTACTACATAGGGAAAATATTGGACTCTGCATATACAGTAAACATGTAAAGTCCCAAGAGCTGTTATTTAAGATAGAAAACCGTTACTTTAAAATGAAATATTGTTTATTTGCCTTTCCAGTTTTACAAAACTGTCTTCAGCACAGTGTTCTTCATTTGCTGATTTCTACAATTGCATTTAAGCAAAATAACCTTTAACTCTAAAGTGAGTGTTCACTGGCAGCAGACTCCATAAGAGATCAACAATAACTCATTTTGGATCTTTGTTTTTACAGTAAATATACAGTGGATACGGAAAGTATTCAAACCCCTTCTCTTTCTGCACAGTTTTTTGTGTTGCAGAATTGATTTTAAATGGATAAAGGTGCCATTTCTGCCTATCATTCTACACTTAATAACCAATAATAACAAAATGAAGTCATGTTTCAGAAAGGTTTAAAAATCTGTCAAAATCTCAAACCTCTCATTTATGTAAGTATTCAGGTCCTTTTTGTGGCACACCAGATTGTGGTCAGGCACATCCCTTTTTCATTAATTATCCATTAAATGTGTCAGGAACTTGATTGGAGTCCATCTGTGGCTGGACTGGAATGACTGGACATCGCTTACACAGGCACACATTTCTGTATATGAGCTTACACAATTCACACACCATATTAGGACAAAAACCATGCAATGAAGTTCAAGGATCTCTCTGTAGACAGCCAAGACAACACTGGAGTGGTTTCAACACAAGCCTCTGACTATCCTAGAATGGTTAGACCTAAGCCCAAACTTTAACACTATAGAACAGGCATGGTTAGATCTGAAGATGGCAGTTTACAGATGCTGCCCATCCAATCTAATGTAGCTTTGATAGGATCTGCCAGCAAGAATGGGATAAACTGCCCAAATTGAGGAGTTTAAAGCTTGTAGAAACTTATCCAAGAATGTTTGAATAAGGATATTATTAAATTGCTGAAGTACTGAATTAAGGGTCTGAATATTTTTGTAAACAAAAGTATAAAACCATTTCTTAAGCTTTGAGTGTTCCCAGGAGTACAGTGAAATTGTGAAATAGAACCCAATAATCCACTCTAGCAGAGCTTCAGTAGTCTTCTGCTAAGATGGGTTAACCTGTCAGAAGGACAACCATCTTCAGCACTCCATCAATCAGACGCTTATGGTAGATTGGTAAAATGAAAGGCACTTTTGAGCAAAAGACATAAAACAGCTTAAAGCACTTTGACAGCATGAGGAAAAAGATTCCCTGGTCTGATGAGACAAAAATTGAACACTTTCTGCAGAACTCTAAGCATTATGTCTGGCAAAGACCATGCACTACCCGTCACCAGCCTAAAACCAACTCTGCAGGAAGCATGGTGGTGACAGCTTCATGCTATGGGAGTGCTTCTCAGCAGCAGGGATAATGGAGACAACCTGCTCCAGACTGGGTCAGTGGTTTACCTTAAAGCATGACAATGACTCGAAGCATATAGCCAAGACAATCCTGGAATGACTTCAAGACAAGTCTCCAAATATCCTTGAGTGGCCCAGCCAAAACCCAGACTTCACAACAGAACACATGTGGAGATACCTGAAGATGGCAGTTTGCAGATACCTCCCATCCAATTTAATGGAGCTTTCACAAACATCTGACAGGCAAAACAGGAGTGAAAAGTTTCCTTGAAATGTGCAGACGGAATCATTTTATGTTACAAATGAACACTACTGTCTGTCACCTCCTTGGTGACATTAAATAGAACATACTTATTTTCATATGCATGCTCATATACATATTTATTTTCTTATATGCTCATTTTATTCACTTAATAATATCCACAATCATTATACTGCCGCAGGAAGAGCAGGTTTAAGGCAGTGGATCAGCAAACACTTTTCTCAGTATTTAATAAGAGAACTGATGATGTGACTGCCAAGAGACATTGTGAGATGGAGCGGCTGGACTTAGAGTTTAAGTGCTTTTGGATGGGGACACTTATTAATTCTAGACTTCTGTCTTTTTTACCTTGCAGTCTTTACATTTTGCTTTGTAAATCACCTTGCATAGGCAAAGTGACTGCTAAATAACTACATAATAATAAATTGTGATATTTTTTTTTTCATTGTAGGAAATCAGCAAAAACAGAATAATGTAAGGTGAGTCTGAACTGCCCTTTCAACTGTCATCATTTTCAGGTCAATTTTCAAGGTGCTTGTGCGTGCTTGAATATTATTTTCTTTTGTAGAAAACTTTAACGTCATCTGGAATATTAAAGCACAAAACTTTACATCACTGGAGTACAAGGGCATCCTTCACTTTTCATGCATGAAATGGAGTTTCTGACTATTCAGTGGCACACTTAATGGAGTCTCCAGTTAGCAGTGACACTTGAAACTTGAAATACAAAGTAAAAAACAAATGCATCTCGAGTAAGGACTTGATTTGTTTTTCAAAAACCATTAAAGCTTTTGGCTATCAATGTCACTAAGATTTTCTATAGCAATCTTTTTAATTTATTTTTTTGATCAAAGTTCTCAATTGTATTATTTTAGGGCACAAGGCAAGGTAGCTCTATCTACTATGTCTTTGAGAAATTCTGCTAAATTTTAACTAAAAAAATTCAGGTTTGTGTGGTTTAATCAGACTTTTATTTTTTTTCTGCTTTTTAAATAATATTCTTTAATATTGGGCAGCACGGTGGCACAGTGGTAGCGCTGCCTAATAGTTAGGTGACCCGGGTTCACTTCCCGGGTCCTCCCTGCGTGGAGTTTGCATGTTTTCCCCGTGTCTGTGTGGGTTTCTTCCGGGTACTCCAGTTTCCTCCCATAGTCCAAAGACATGCAGGTTAGGTGGATTGGCGATTCTATATTGCCCCTAATGTGTGCTTGGTGTGTTTGTGTGTGTCCTGCGGTGGGTTGGCACCCTGCCTGGGATTGAATTCCTGCCTTGTGCCCTGTGTTGGCTGGGATTGGCTCTGGCAGACCCCCGTGACCCTATGTTTGGATTCAGCGGGTTAGAAAATGGATGGATGGATGGATTCTTTAATATTTGGTATATGTAAAAATAAAGTTATAAAGACTGACTGTAAAAGTCATGTCATGTTGCAGCCTTAAATCTCTTGATGTTATGTTTCAGCCCATGCTGGCATTTGGTTTATGAAATCTGCATGTTTTATTTGTGTTTAGGTGAATTTCTTGTCTTGCTAACATATTCCAAGGATTTAGTGCTAGCAACAATAAATTACTGTAATTATTTATCCATCTGAAGAAATCATTTTGCCATTGTAACATGACACCAGGTTTAGGTTTAAGTAGTAATGAAAGAATAATGGAAGTAAAATGCAGAGGTTATTTAACCAATAGTATTTATTGATCATAACATAATAGGATTCCTGCTAAGTCGGTAGAAACTAAAATAAATTATGTTTACTTCAAAATTAAAAATTTTTCACAGATGCAACAAAGCTTTAAACAAATAAATTGTGGTATACTTGTAAGTATATACAATATAAAAGAATACATTACCTACTATAATTTAGTATAAGTTTATGCCAACAATTAAAAGTAGTAGAATAATGAATAGATCTACTCAGTGGCTGAGGAAAGAGATAATTCCTGAAAAAGAGGAGGCTGTATATCACCAATACCAATAACCTCAGTGTTAACTGTAAGGCTTACGAACACACTAAAGCAACAGATACACAAGGTACTGGAAGAGGATTGTTACTTGAAATGCAGAGCCACTCTTAAGTCATTTCTTCAGTATTTACAGTATAAGGAAGTGGCAAATATATTATTTTCCCGAATTTGTCACTATACAAAAAGGTCAACAACAAGTTATTAGTCAGTCAGTCAGTTAGTCATTTTCCAACCTGCTATATCCTAACACAGGGTCAAGGGAGTCTGCTGGAGCCAATCCCTGTGAGCATAGGGCGCAAGGCAGGAACAAATCCTGGGCAGGGAGCCAGCTCACCGCAGGGCACACACACACACCCACACACCAAGCACACGATAGGGACAATTTAGGATCGCCAATGCACCTAACCTGCATGTCTTTGGACTGTGGGAGGAAACCGGAGCACAGGTTATTAGGTAATGGAAATATTAATGAAATGCTTTAAGATAATTTATGGCAGCACAGTTGTACCATGCTGAGCACCGTCGCCCCATAGCCCAGGCTTGAACCCTTGCCTAGTCAGTGTCTCAATGGACTGTACACATTCTTTTCATTTCTGTATGGTAATTTTTATATGGGTACTCCAGTTTCCTTCACACCTCAAAAACAGAATAGGTTCATTTGCAAGTGTTAACTGGTCTCATGAAAATGAATGCAAATATTTATAGGTTTTGTGTCTGGGTGCAAGAATTACAGATGACTTGATACAGTATGTGGGGCACCAAATGGGTTTTCCCGTTAAATAGATAGAGGAAAAAATAAATGAAAGTAATGCCTGTCTTGGCGTGACTACCAAGGCTATAGATTTTAGTCAGTGCTTTCAGGAGCTATGTTTAATGGGTAGTCCATCACCCAAATGGTGCCACCTTTCAGGATCCCTGGGTAACTTATAGCTGGCGAAGTGGAAGGGGCAGAGTCAGTTGCCCTCATTTTGGTGGTTTCCCATTGCTGAATGGTAAAAAGGCAAGAAGACAGTGATAGCACCCCCTCTCATACCTTGACAGAGCCCAAGAGGAGATTCTTGGACGCACATGCGTGACAGTTCATATAGGGCCACATGTTCAGAGTATGGTGAAATTCTTACTTGAATGTTTTATTGAGACAGTGAAGGGTGGCTTTGTGTTTTGCCTCATTCTGTCATGATAGGCTTCAACTTTCTGTGGTTTCTAAAGATGGATGGATAAACGATATGGGCTTAGTAAGTAACAAGCTGCTAAGATTTAAAAGACTAAAATTAATGGCCAGGACCAGATAAAATTAGCTCATAGTCCTAAAAGAAGCTTGTGATTACATGTACTCTTAACCTGCTTTTATCAGCTGTTACTGTAGAATGGAAAGTTCCTAAACACTGGAAAAACTGGCAAGCAATATCCCATTAAATATAAATATGATCAAATTCACCCCTCTAATTATGTTAGAATAACTAGTAATACAAGTAGATTAATCGAAGCTTTTGCAAAACAACAAGACAGGAAAGTAGCTTTTTAGTTCATCACTGGTTTAGACAGCTTCTGTTTTGTTAATACATAGTAATGTGATAAGAAAGAAACAAGAAAAATTTAATTATGGTAGAGTATGTACAATATTTTCTATGTTTCTTGACCATTAAACAGTTTTTGAAGAGGTACTTGATGAGAGAGGGCAGTAGTGGTTTAAACAGTGTCAGTATCTTATTTTGAATAAAATGGTGTCAGAAGTGGTATCTTGCAAATATTTGGATATTGTATAATGTAACACACTGCTTTTGTAAATTTACAGATGATATTAAGCATTGCTGGTTCAAAGGTTAGTGCTGTTGCTGTACAGATCCAGTATCCTGGGTTCATATCCCGTGGCCAATTACTTACTGCCTGTGTGGAATTTTCAGGTTCTCGTCATATTTGTGTGATTTTTTTTTCCCTATTGGTTAACCTTCCATATCTCCAAATATGTGCAGGATAGGTTAGCGGATGACTCCAATTTGGCCGAGTGTGGGAGTGTTTTTGTGAGGTGTTTCTTGGCTTGAGTTAAGTGCTACTGGTGTAGGCTCAGGAACGGGACTAAGGCAGGTTTGATAACGTATGAACTAACAGCACTAGTGAATCTCCATCTAAGAGATACTAAGCTAATACTAGGACTGCAGGTTAGTGAAAGATTGACACAAATTAATCTTTTAAGTGTACACAACAACAGAGATTCAGAGGAGAAATGATGACAATTCTCAAAATTTTGATCTGGTTAAATCAAGTGGTTGACAGCTATTATTAAAAAAGGGAGTAGTGGAAGTTTAAAGGAAAATCTTAAGAAGTATTTCTTTGTATAAAGAAGTACTGATCTTTGAAACAAGTTACCTAGAGATGTGATGGGAAGTAGCACATTTCAATACAAAAATTAAGATTATTTTTGATACATTAAGTGAAAGGGTGCTGATAAGGTACTGTATGTCAGGCTGAATGGCATGCTTTTGTCAACATTTTTTATTTTATGTTCAGAACACTTTTTTTCTAGCCAATGTACATTGTGATTCCTAAGATGTTTCTTTCCACCAGTCCACGACCGAAATTAGTTTAGACCAAAATCAATTACCTTCCTCTCAGATGTCAACACTTGTTAAACTAAATCAAAATAAAACAAAATTGCTTCCTATTGGCCCCAGCTCAAACTGCTTAAGTTTTTTCTCTAGGATGTTAGATCCTGTGAACAATTCTAATCATTATTAGAATCACAGTTAACAATAGCCTAAACTCTGACAACTCTACATTTCATCTGTCCTCGTGCAGGCTTGGGGGCTGAGACACTGGACATTTGACGCCAAGTCGATCAGCCTCTGACCCATTGTGTTATCCTAAGCAAGACACTAAATGTGTCACTGTAAAGAATTATACTACACATTAGCTCTGTACTTGTAAAGTACTTGTGAAGATACTTGAAAAAATAAAAGTGACTTGCTTAAAAGTTTTTTTTTTCTACTACTTAGTACATGCAGTCTGTCCAAATCTTTCAGACTCAGAATGTTCTTTTGTATGTGTTTATTCCCTGCCTGTTTACTGCTACCTGGTCCTCAATGATCATGCGAAAAGAAAGACTGACACAAAAAATGGTGATAAATCTTAAAATAAAGGTCATAGTATTACTACAATAATCATAATCAGAAACATTTTTTTTTTGTTGATTCCTAATCATTCACCAACTTTTGCCCATTTCACACATTTACTTATGTATTGGCCTGTATCATTACCAACTCAGGCAGTATTGACAAAAATCACTTAAATTACACAGTACAATATGCATATTTATAAACTTTCCAATAATTTATAATGGACAGCCCCAAAGCAGATTTTCTTTGAGATTAGTTCACATTAACAGAGCACTCTAACTAACACATTCATTACAATAAACAGAGGGGAAATGTTATCAGCGTTAATTAAAGTATTGAAATGACAAACAGGTTTTAGCCAGAAGTGTTTGTTTTTCCTTTGGTGCAAATTAATTTTTAATGCTCATTCACATGTAATTAATTTTCATAGTACTTATCCATGGATACAAAGAGTTAACTTACCCACAATGAACTGCATGAGCAGAAATAAAATCCCTTTTACAGTTGCTGCAACTATTGAAACAACTGGATTTTCTTCTACAATTCTGATTTTATACATCATGTATGCTTTATAAAAAAGCAATTATTAGTTTATATCATTTAATGTTTATCCATATTAATTTGGTCACTAGGGTTAGGTGATACTGTTGTCACCTCTTCTCCTTAAACTTCAACACTTCTTTCATTTGTACAGAAGGGCTTAAATGCTTCAGAATGAAAGCAGTTGATAATCTACAATGGCTGGATTCAGCTATAGCAAATTAGAACCACTATCACAAATTAATACAATAAAAGTACATAAATATAATACCTGCCACAAGTTTTAGAACAGCTCAACTTTTTCAGTTTTTATGGAAAGGCATGTAGTTTAATGTCTATTTCTGACATAGCCTGGAGTGATGTTTTGGATTATTGTCTTGCTATAGGATGAACCCTCTGGCCTACTAGACGCAGACCAGAAGGTATTGTCTAGTGCTGCAAAATGCTGTGGTAACCCTTTTGATTCAGAATGCCAGTCACTCTGTGCAAGTCATCAACTCTGCCTCCAGCAAAAAAAACCCAAACTATCACACTTCCTCCTTGATGTTTGGCAGTTGGTGTTACACACTGAGGAACCATCCTTTCACCAACTCAGCTGCGTACAAACACCTGTGTGAGGAACCGAACATTACAAATTTTCATTCATCGGTCCATACGACTTTCTTCTATTCTGCAGTAGTCCACAGCTGGTATTTCAAGACCCCATTTTTTTTACTCACCCCGTCAAACCTGCAGCACAAAGTCTCCTCTTCACAGTAGAAACTGAGACTTACTTTTTTAAGCACTGCTAAGCTGTGCTTGAAGCCGTTGTGCTGTGAGACGTCTGTCACACAAGTTGGTGACCCTCAGAAACTTGTCTTCAGTTTACGTTGTGACTTTGGCTCTACCAGATCTCTTCCTATTAGAGTTTCTTCCAGTTTTCAATTGCCTTTTGGATTGCATAGAACACCACTGTATTTACTGACACTTTTATTGCAATTTCTCTAAATTAAAGGCCTACATCCCGTGACCCTGTAGTTAGGATATAGTGGGTTGGATAATGGATGGATGGATAAAGGCCTACACTTTTAAGGGTAATAATGCTCTGCCTCATTTCATTTTTTTAATTGCTGGTTTCTTGCCATTATCACTGGAATTTTCAAGTTTCTACGGTATAATATTATCCAAGTAGTACTTCGAGGGTGTAGTAACACAGTCTGTTCCAACCCTGCTTTAAGTCAGACAGAGGGTTTTTAAGTAATCAACAGAAGTCGGGAGACCTGTGCAAATTGTTTGCTTCAACTTTCAAGTCTTAATTTACTTTAATTGTCACAGAACATCTATACGTTGTAACCTATAAGTTGTTCCCCATTTGTAATATTCTGAAATGTATATTTTTTCAGTTTTTGCTAACCTTCACTTTAAATTTAAACCTCTAGCAGTTTACTGCATATCTTTTCACCATTTTAGGTCATTCATTGCAAAAACTGGAAAAACTGAGATATTCTAAAACCTTTGACCGATACCGTATGTCAGAAAAAAATATCTGAGGAAAATAGAAGTACATAATGAAAAATCCACGCTGATAATCTCTAAGCAGAAAACAGAAACCAATAAGTAAGCAGAGACCTTGATGACTTGCAAAAGATTTAATTTCACAGAGGTGTCCTGTATACCACCTAGCATCTAATATTTGTGTACCAAAAGAGCAAATGTAAACTAAGAAAAAATGCACTAAAAAATTGGAGGTTGTGTTAGAGTTAGTGAGTCAGGTATCAGCAGCATCATAAATTGTTTAGCATATTAAAATATATGTTGTAGCTCAAGAGTCCAAAAGCAGGTCGATGAAAGAGAAATTATGTTTGCTGTGATGAGGAGTCAGAAACATTGGGAAATGGGTGTGAGGTCTCCTAAAAGGACCATAAAGACAGGGCCACAACCTTACCAGCTTGCCCGAGGAGACTCACCCAAATCCAGATAGTCTTAGGTGCAGGCTTCCAGTCATACTAACTAAAAGATAGTCATAAAATTTTATGAGAGGACCAGGAGAAAATGATAGACTGGAAAGAACAGAACAAACAAGGTCGAAATTTGAAGATCAAAGAAAATTGATTGTCAAAATCAAAATGCAAATAGCAAGAATCAAAGTCAAAGAGTTCAAGTACGGGTTGATAACAAAGACAAAAAGTAAGTCATGCATACTATCCAGACTTGAATAGTACAGAAACTCTCGCAGTGATCTTTATACTGTCACAAATATTGACATCATCAATCATGCACTCCAAAGGATTTGGATAAATTGCCATATCAACGGAGCATGCAAACCTTTCTAGATGTTACATAACAAAACAACATGAAAACGATCGTAGAAAATTATTACGTTTTAAGTAAAGTAGTTAATCACAAAATTAAAATGAAAAGGTTTTGATTTTTATCTGTAAGTAAAACCCCAGGAGAAAATAAAGATTGCAAATCATTACAATGTCCTAGCATTCCTCAACCAAAGAGATCTGACAAAATAACTAGAAAAGTTTCAAAGGAGGAGGAGGCGGTTGATGACTGTAAGAAAACCCAATTTGTGAGCAGAAGACCCAGCAAAGAATCTTTATAAATAGAGGATTTATTAAAAAAAAAAACAGCATAAAAATCAAAAATAGGTACAAGCATTTGACTAAAAGGTAATCCTACAGCAAACAAGAATAGGGTCAGAGGTAACAAAATCAAACTGATATGACAGACTTAAACAGAGGTTTTGTCATTGTCCAGCCTGGGCTACTGCTCAGTGTATATTTTGCAGTGGAAGAGGTGGGTAGAGAGTTGGTATATTGATGTGACTGGATGGACGAATCTTTATAGCTGGGAAGGAAGTAGAGAGACACGTGACTTCTAGTGCTGTGTCCGGCCATTCACGAGCATCACCTGTCAGATCCTCAGAATGGTCAAACGTGGTATAACAGTAAGTGTGAAGTTGATATTTCTGAGTGCGTAGGTAATCCTGTTGATACTTTAATTTTCCTCCAATAATCCCAAGATGTGTGTATTGATTAACTGTGGATTCCAAATGAACATAGTGTCATAATGGGAGTGTGCATGGGTTTTTTCTGTCATTGACTGGTTTCCTATCTGAAACTTGCTCTTGTCTTGCACCCATTTCTATTGGTATAGGCTGCAGTCTGCAGCAACCATGAATTGGATTAATTAGGTCTGAAAATACCTTGTCATATTACCAAAGAACTTAAGAAAGTATTACAAATAGAACATGTTACTCAGTCCAATGTATTTAACTAATCTCTTTTGATTGAATGCTTGAAAAATATTTTTTGAGATCTGAAGGTCCCCAAAATACTACCATAACCATCAGGATAATACTTGGTAATGTTATTCTTTTTAGCTGTATGCCCAACATGAAGAAGGTGCAAAGGTGCTACTGGTGTCAAATTCCCAGAAAGCCACATTCACTTACTGATAAGATGGTGACACAGAGAGACACATAAGTTCAGCAGTGTGTGTACATGTGGGCACTGAGTTCATGTCTTGGTGGAACCAAAGGATTTTCATGGGCAAATGCTCCACTAGAAGTGAGTTTCACATAGGTGTCATGCTGAAGAGAAGTGAGTGTAAAGAAAGAGTCGTGCATCTTTATATATCAAGTTCAAGTTTCTGTAGTAGAGTATAATAAAATTCTTGAATGCCTTACACTTCCTAATCTCTACAGACTAGTGGCAGAATTAAAACACTAACAACTGGCAAAGAATACAACACTCTATTATTAATTGTGACACTGGATGATATATAATCTATGAATAAACACTGTTGCTAAGACCTAATGGTCCTGTGTCTTTTGTCAGGACAGATGAAAGGGAATTTGACTGTGGAGGACCACTAAGCTCTTTATTAATACTTATTTGCCTTTCTAAGGCAGTGTGTGTTATGCTGTGTGTACTGAACAGAAGAGAGCTACTGTATGTAACTGTTATGTTCTCAGCCTTCTGTAATCCTGCGCTGAGCAGGGGCTTCTGAAGGATACAATGCAACCAGCTGAAGATGGACTCTATACTATACAGTTATAGACTTTGGTAAGAATAGATGTAGATGTCCAGCCTATACAGACATCTGAGTAACTGACAGTCTTGCTGAGCTTTCCTGATAATAGCTGAGATGTGCTGGGCCAACTTCAGCACATCAGTGATTATAACTCAAAAATATTTAGATATCTGTTCAGACAAGGAAACTCTTAGACCTCTAGTCCTCAAAGAAAAGTGGTTCATATACTTCTGACATAATACATTACATTCTTGGCTGACACCTTTACCCAAGGTGACTTACAACATTTATGATACAATTGGTGAAATTCCTTTTGGTTCTCCAATTGGAGCACAGGCAGGTCAATTGACTTGTTCAGGGCCACACAGTGTCATTAGCAGGATTTGAACTCACACCCTCAGGGTTTGAGGTCCAAAGCCTTAACCACCGCACCACTCCGCTCATCAGTGATACAGCACACCAGGTAGCTCTGGTGATGGTGCGGCCTCCTCTTTCATACCTCACAGTTGGTATAACTGTATTTTACACAAGGAGTGTATGAATTGTGTTTGCCTGAAAAAGATCAGGTGATGTGTGCAATGTGCTTCACTATCAACAGATGTCGCCGCAGTCCTTTTAGTGTAAGCCCAGTTATGTGACCAGAGGTACCCTGCATCTCCAGTTCTGTGCTCGTGTATCACTGTCTTTTGCATTCGGCATGTATGCCTTGCACTTGCAATGAAAAAAAACAGTTGGCTTGTGCAATATGTTCCACTGCCAGCAGAAGTCACCATGGTTCTTTTCTTGTCAGCCATGTTGTGTGGTCATGCTGCTGGGAAGCCCAATTATGTGGTAGAGGTAGCCTGCCCCTTGAATTCTTTGCTTGTGTATAACTTTTTCTTTTGGATTGTATGACTTGCCATTTGCGATGAAAAGCTTTCAATTAAAACCATGTTCAAGGGTCAAGGCCCAGTGGTTTACAAGTTTTGCGTGACAGACTGACAACTCCTTACCATTTTATATACTTTAGATAAGGTAATGTCACTCACATTCTTTACACGGAGAACCACAGAAACTTGGAATAAGCTACCAAGTAGTGTGGTAGACAATAGGACTTCAGGGACTTCAAAACTCAACTCAATGTTATTTTAGAAGAATTAAGTGGATAGGACTGGCGAGCTTTGTTGGGCTGAATGGCCTGTTCTCGTCTAGATTGCTCTAATGCTCTAATGTTCTAACATGCTTTGCCCAGATGATTGAGTCATAAGTGATATAAAAGGCATGCCTCTTTTACCCCTTGAGTCAAAATAAGTGTGCTAACTCAGAAATGGATTCTACCATGATTAAGTGTACTGTAGCACCTCTTGATCGATTCATTTTTCCGGGTCTTTCTCATGTTTCTATTCATATTTACATAGGGTAAATAACATGCTAATCAATATTTCATTCTTGTTTCTAGTCTACTTCAAGAATGTCCAGTAGCTGCAAGCTTTCCTCTCCAACTACTTTCCTAATTTTATGTCAGTCTTTGTTGTTAACTGATCTTTTTGTTTCATTAGGTTGTTTTCTCTTGCAATTCCAAACTTGAGTAACAGATCAAATTTGACTTCAGTTGTGAAATCAGAAATATAATTATTTCTACTGTGACTTTTAGCCTACAGGTGTCACTTCACTTTTTATTGTTTTACTTTGTCTTAAAATATTTGCTTGCTAAGCTCTTTATTTTTTCTTTTTTATCTAGTAGCCACGAGACAAACATAGCAAAATAGCCAGCATCTTAGTGGTCACATAGGCCCACTTTTTAATTAAGTGTGTTCATTTACTGTATAAAATAGTACTTTAAACTATATTTTTTAGAAATAAATCACAAAAATAATGGTTATAGGGGGTTTAAATTTTGACTACAAAATTAAAGACACAATGGAAAGAGTTTCCGAAAAGTTAGAATGGTAACAAGACCAAGGACCTGAATATCTAATTAAATTGTGATTTTCATTAATCACAATAATTTGATTCTAAATGAGGAATTGGTCAGAATTAAAAACTACATCTACTGTGGCTGGGACCAGACAGCCCTGTGCTAAGGCAGCCAAATCTGCTCAGTCTTGACCATTGAAGGCTATAATGGGACAAAATCCAGATCTTCTAGAAAGTTGGTTTAGTTCATCTGGACATAGTTCTTTTCTAGGGAGATATGTTACATCACTCATCCAAATGACTTCCTCAGTCTCAGTTGACTGCAGGTTTCTCCAACCTTATAAACAGTACCTTTGCATTGAACCGAAACTAGCACCATTGACTTAATAATGGGCCGTGTGATCAATGATATGCAAATTGTACATTGATCAATGGCCATGAGTACCATTCACAGAGAGTTGGGGAATGGCTGCAATCACAGCATTGTAAGATGATGAGAGATGTACCCTTAGGCCCCCTCCTCGGTTCAGAGATGGTCGTTCCTTTTTCACATAAATGGCCTCCTTGACTCCTCACTCAAACCAGCATTCCTCCCTGTCCAGGATGTGCACATCTTCATCACTGAACGAGTGACCACTGTCCTGTAGGTGTAAATAGACTGCAGAGTCCTGGCCTGATGAGGTAGCTCTTCTGTGTTGTGCCATCTGCTTCGCCAGAGGTTGTTTGGTTTCCCCAATGTATAATTCACGGCAATCCTCTTCGCACTTAACTGCGTAAACTATATTACTCTGTCTATGCCGGGGCACCCGGTCCTTAGGGTGGACCAATTTTTTGCTGTAGTGTGTTTTGGGGTTTGAAAGCCACCAAGACCTGGTGTTTTGAAAAAATGAGTCTCAGCTGTTCCGATACTCCTGACACATAAGGGATCACCAAAGGTTTTCGCTTAGGCAGCGGTTGTCCTTCCTCTCTCCTGGATTGCTTAGATCATTCTTTAGGTGTCTTTCCTGCTTTGACAAAAGCCCAGCTGGGATAACCACATTTTCTCAGGGCCTTTTTGATATGATGTTCTTCTGCTTCCCTGGCTGCTGTGTCTGTGGGTATGGTGTTTGCTCTGTGTTGTAGAGTCCTGATGACACCTATTTTGTGCTCTAGCAGATGGTGAGAGTCAAACCTTAAATACTCATCCATATGCGTTGGTTTATGGTACACATCAACTTTCAAATGTCCCCCATTGCTGATGGAAATTTCACAATCTAAGAAAGCTAGCCTGTCCCGTTTCATGTCCTCCCTGGTGAACTGGATGTGTTTGTCCACTGAGTTGATGTGGTCAGTGAATTGTTGTACCTCCTGAGATTTGATTTTCACCCAGGTGTCGTCCACATACCTGAACCAATGGCTCAGTGGTGTTCCAGGATAGGATAACAGCGCCCTCTTTTCCACTTCTTCCATATACAGATTGGCCACAATAGGTGAAACTGGGGAACCCATGGCACACCCATGTGTCTGCCTGTAGTATTGGCCTTTGTATTTGAAATATGTGGATTGACGACACAGTTCCAAGAGCAGACACACTTGGTCGGTGCTGAGAGTGGTTATTTTACTGAGTCATCCTGTAATCTCTTACGGACCACCTCCACTGCTTCCGTAACTGGAACGCAAGTGAATAGAGATCTAGAATCATATGAGACCATAGTTTCCTCTGCCTCCATAATGACATCTCTCACCTTCTCCACAAAGTCCAAAGTGTTCTGAATATGGTGTTTTGAGATTCCTACCAATGGGTTGAGGGCAGCGGCCAGGAACATTGAGATGTTATATGTAACCAAATTGATCATGCAGACAATGGGTCTTAACGATGCAACCTGTTTATGTATCTTCGGTAAACTATGCAGACTTGGTGTAGCTTCCCCTGGGTATAATCTGTGGTATGAGGTCTGGTCAATAGCATTGTCATGCACTAACTGCTTGAGACAATCTATCACCTTTTTCCTGTAACCACTACTTGGATCTCATTTTAGGGGTTCATAAGTATTTTTGTCACTAAGCAGAGACAAAATTTTCTCATGATAGTCCGTCTGATTTAGCAACACTGTGCACCTCCCCTTGTCTGCCGGAAGGATGATGATATTGTCGTCTTTACTGAGTGCCATAAGAGCCGTCCTCTTCTCAATACTTATATGGTATCCTCAAATGTGCTAGTTTTGGTCATTATGCAAGTACTGTTTATATGGTTGGAGAAACCTGCAGTCATTTGAGACTGAGGAAGTCATTTGGATGAGAGATGTAACGTATCTTCCTGGAAAAGAATTATGTCCAGATGAACTGAATCAACTTTCTAGAATTTCCTTACCTGGATTATTGAGCATGTATCGAGACAATCCAGATCTTCCTTCAAACCCTCAGAAGTATTGATACAGTTCATGCAGCATTAAAGGAATACTTTACCCAAAAATATATATTCTTATATGCAACTTACCCTATGTGTTTTGTAGAGATGACAGAGAAGTATCTGTAATCTCATGTTTTCATGGAGAACAGTGATAAAAGGTCTATGATATAACACAAGACAATGGTGACCAATGATATAAAATTGTAAATGCTCTGAAAGGCAAAAAAAAAAAAAAATTTTACTTGTGTCAAATAATCCACATGTCGGTTATCTAGTAGTTTATTTACAACATTCAAAGCACTGGCATTTTAATACTAAAATATTGTTAAATAGATATTTCTAGAAAGATCAACGCATATTATGTACAGGAAACACAATTCACATGGAACCAAATTTCTGTATCAAAGACAGGACTCCTGACCAATGAATGAGGTGGAGAAGAGGATCTTCAATTCAAAAGCTTGATCTGAATGTTTTACAGTAGCTTACAGGCTGAAGACTTGTCTAGAATTTTGGTTCACATATTGTGTACGCTTTCTTATATTTGACAATTCAATGTGCAATAAGATACTGCCCAGCATGCCTGCTGGCTTGTTGTACAAACACACTAGAATGTTTTTTGTAGAGCCTCAAAATTATCATTCAAAAAAGTCGAATGATTTACTTCTGTAAGTATTATGTTTTGTTTCCAAATGTTATTATAGTTTGAAAGGTTTTCTCCAGGCTAACCGTGGTAAAAGTAATTTTATACCTCAGAAAATCTTTTAACATTCCTGTTTGGCTCAAGTTTTTGGGGTGAATTTTCTGAAGCTGATCCAGAATTGAAAGAGTTTGGAGTAGGTGATTTTGTGTGGCATTTGAGAAGCTTGTCTAAGTTTGTTGGCCGTCTTAATGAAGTGCCTTACATAGACAGAGGGGATCCACTTCAACCACCACCAATGTGTAGCACCCACCTGGATGATGCAACGGCAGCCATTATTATACCAGTACGCTCACAACACATTAGTTATTAGGTGGTGAAGGGGTGAGGGAAATAACCAGTTAGAAACAGGGGATGATTAGGGGGCCAGAATGTTTGGGGCCATGATGGACAATTTAGTCAGGACATCAGGATAAACCCTACTGTTTTCGAAAGATACCCAGTGATCTTTAATGAACACAGAGACTCAGTACCTCAGTTTTACATCTCATCTGAAGACCAGCACCATAGTTACAGCGCAGTGTCCACGACACACACAGACCACAGGGTAGGTGCCCCCTACTGGCCTCACCAACAACTCTTCTAGAAGCAACCCAAACTTTTCCTAGATGATCTTCCAACCAAGTACTGGCCATGCCTGAGCATGCTTAGCGTCAGGAGGCTGACCTGTTCTGAAGTGCAGGTGACATGGCTGCTGACAATATTTGTATTTTTCATGTCTTTTTTTCTTTTTTTAATTTTTCTGCCTGCTGCTATCAGGCAATTCAATGCTCCAGACATCCCAGATTAAATGTTCATAATCTTTAAGATCAATTTGTGATTTCTTCATAATATACAGTTATTTATTTACTTACCTATTGATTGATTGTATTACTAGCTCTGCTACCTGTCTAAGACAGCTTGAAATCCACATAGACCTCAGCGTTAATATTTGAGGTACACCATCTATTGGAATATATTTTGAATTGCATGTGGTAATAAAATGCATTGCATTTGTCAGTCCAACAGATGGTACATCACAAACATTTGTAGTAATGAAATGCATTACTATAAAAGCTGGAGATGCACAGTATGCTGAAATGACAAATGCAATACATACTGTACATAAGTCTCTGTTATATGCCATAATAAATTCAGTGTTAATGCTTGCAGTGCACCATCTGTTGGAATGACAGAGCCATAACGACTGGACAGACATAGATAGATACACAGACACTTTTATTTAAAGTTGATATTTCAATAAAAATACATGCTTGGGACGTTGCAAACATACGACTGGATGCTCTGACATGTGGCTAATGCGGCATGAGGAATGTGAGATGCTTGTCTTGGACATTTTTGATATTGCTTGTTGTCCTCCAGCACTGGTAACCATAGACCCCAGTTGAATCAGAAACTTTGTTATCGCCATTTATAAAAATACCAGTAACAGTGCACTGCACAATAACGTGCAGTGAATACACTTGACTTGAGCATTCATAGTTTTCATACTCTTTCTCTGACTCTGTCTAGCATTCGTTTGCTCAGAGGCTGATATGCTTGCTGCTTCCTGAGCAGCTCTTCTTTTCTCCACCCTCCACCACTTCTTTTCATTTGTTGGCATCTTTTTGCGTTAAAACTGATTAAGTCAGTGTTTGTGCTGCAATTACTTGCAGTTTGTTTTCCTTACTTTTTCACTTAAGCCGGCACTTAAGTCTTCAATCTGCCTGAAGAATGATTTAAGATATAAAGAGGTAGGGGAAGTGACAGCAAAGGTGGTAGGGATGAGAATGGTGCCCATAAAAAGAGGAATAATCTTGGAGGTCAATCATCATCCGAAAGTGGATAATAGACATCACATAGTATATGTATACCAAATTTCAGGTCAATAATTAAAACGGTTTGCGAGCTACAGGTGATTTAAAATCCTGGACAGACAAATGGACAGCCACGGTAGCGTATTATATAAAAAGATGAGACTGGAAATTTTTCTTGGCCATCGCTACAAACTACACAGGGTAAATAACATATAAAAAAATATTAGTTTTGGGTAGAGTACTTCTTTAAGCAAATTAAAATTGCAAAAAATAAATACAGTACTAATTTATTTTCCTTTCCACTAAATTCATGCTAATTTTTGTGCCATCTGTTGGAATGACAGAGGCATAGCAACCAACCTGTGACACAGACAGGCACACAGAGACCTATCCCTTTATTAAGGTGGATTAGTCCTGTGAGTCTGTATCTTTGATTTTTATGTTTCTGTTGGTGTATGCATCTATTTTCCCCGTGAGAATTTATAAAGTTTATCTAATTTAATCTAAAGAAATTTGTTCATTTTTAACTTCCACAGTCCCTGCAAGGCCACTTTCATCTTGTTCTGTATGAGACACCACAAGTACTAAAACATATTATAACTTCTGAAGGAACTGAAAGAAGTAATTATTTAGAAAACACAGAGAGTATCAATCACTTCTTATCTTTAACTACACTTTGATTTCTCTTTTATTTTAGGACCGTAGGTCTGCATCTTTCATTGGTATAAAATAAAGATCGGTAATGTAACTATCATATCTGCACCAACAGTAAAAATGCTCACTTTGTTGAACCCAAGTATAGAGATTCAGTTAATTTATCTATCTGGTGCCAATATGGAGGTATCTGGCTATCTTTACAATAATTAATGCAAAGCAGGAATTAGCCTTGGATCAGGCTCTAGGTCATCACAGTGTCCATTCAGTTTCACACGTGCAGAGCCAGTTTCAAATAAATTGCCAGTTTTCCTAACGTGTGTCTTTGGAGTGTGAAAAGTAGAATATCTAGAGAAACACCACCCCAGCACTAAGAGAACATGCATACACCACACTGATCAGATTTAGGCCCAGTCTCCATTTTGGTATGATTAATTTGTGTGATGCTCAATTCCATGGCATACAAAATGACAATAGGATGGTGTGACTAAAATAAATGAGCATACTTTTTGTTAATACCTAGAACAATGACATAGTATTTAGGATCCTGCCAAGTTTTCTTTTGTCATGGCATTGTTCAACAAATTCACTTTGACATTTCAGGTCATCTTTACTTTATACAACACCTGTCAAACCGAACTCTTTACATAACAAACGCCATTACAGCTCAAAGGACTGACATAATATATGCACTCGTAGACCGTGTACAGGATACGCTGCGCGGAAACTCCAAAGGGCTAGAAGAGCTCCCAGGGAAAGATGAGCTGTCTCTACGTATGAAATTTCATTTTGTACAAACACCTCGTCAAATGTTGTATGGAGACTGCCACGTGTTCGTAGTCGCCATACATAATCTAAAAGCTTCTAAACGTGCAGCTGTTTCTCGCTTTCTCTGTTTCATCGAACACTACTGTATGTGTTTTTTCACACATACACGTAAATAAGTATGCGCCCGCGGGCTTGTACGGTGTTTCTGATCGGCGGTCGAGTCGTCTGTGTGTGTGTGTCCGAGCGTGAGTGCGTCTGTGCGCGTTTCTACGGTGACTTACGGTACTGTGGGCGGGCTTACTTCCCATGTGCGTTCAGACATCATTGACATGGCGGAATCTTTCTCTAAACCCTCCTGATAGGCAAGCAGACTGGGATTTGCCAAAATCTTAACGCTGGAGAAAAAAAGTGGCGATCTGTCGGTCACGGAAGTCTGGTTTATTGCAGTAAGGTATGAAAAAACGTCGTTTCTTTCTATTCGATTCCACGTGCGCTTTTATATTTAGAAAAGAGGCTTGTGAAAGAGAAAGGTTTAAACTAAAAAAAAGTTGTTGGAATTTTTCCTTGTGTATAATAGGAGACGCCGGTAGGCTGGAGAGAACCGAAAAGCACCATTGGGGTAAATGGAAATCGAAACTTGGATCGCAGCTCAAAATGAATGCATAATACTAGTTTTTTTTTTTTTACTTAGAGCCACCCGATCGTTTTGAAAACAGAAAGAAAAAGAAATAAATAATAGCGATCGCCTTTGGTAATCGCAGACACTTTGGCAGCAAGTCAGAATGTACTTATTAATTTATTTATTTATTCTTTTGAAGGCAGAAAGTTAAGTGCGCAAGAGTTTTGTTACCATCTTTCCCGATAATTCCCTCCTACTTATTTTTTATCATTGTTTTGTTTTTGGACTGTACTAATTGTTTCTGACGTGCATTTGCAAATATGTTTTTTTCCGGATTTTTTTTACGGAATATTTGGAAATGTGCAGACAGCCACTGCAAGAAACGGTGCTAATAATGCTGTCAGTGGAGTCTTCCATAAGCTGGGGTGAAACTTTCAAGTGTAAGGGGTAGTTGTTAAAGTCGCCGAATAAACAAAGGCTGCTGTTTTATTACTAAAAAATTTGGGAGAGCTGGCAGGGAGGATTTTAACCCCCCTTTTCTTAATTTCTCCACTCCATGCATAGCTGTGCTCAGCGGCTGCAAGAATAACTCCATCATAGCCTAGTATTCCAGAGAGCCTGTGTCAGGTTACAGGCGAAATGAACCAAGTTTTTGTTGTCTGTGAGAAGCCCGAGATTGATCGCAGGCAAAGTAGGGCACGTCGTACTTTTAAAAGTAAGAGCCAGCAAGAATCTGTACCCCCCTCCTAGTTTCTTCACCACCCACTCCGGAATGTATAGCTTTTTGAGTTAACATTTTGATTTACTTTTCCGATCGCGCCCAGTTGGGTGCTCTTCGGTCACCTAACAACAACTATTTCGCAGTTGATTGTTGCTTCCATGCCTCTTTATATATGGAGAAGCTATATAAATATTGTTTAACGCAGTCGATTTTTTTGCATTTGCGTTGTTGCAGATGTTGCTCACTCCAGAGTAGAGATAAACGCTCTTTCAGGAATCCATCGCCTCTAGGTGTCTGTAAGACACACAAAAATGTCTGGATCCAGGGGGCAGATTGGAGAAAAAAAAAAAAAACTAAGCGAGGACGTGGAGGCTGCGAATTGGAACCGGACATTGGCATTTCATGTTTTTTTTTTTAAAAGGGGAAAAACACAATGTGAAGGACTTTACGTTCCACGTATGCATTATAACCTATAAAAAATATTGAAGAAAATCGTGCAAAAGGAAACTCGAGTAGACTGCTTAAAGTTAGTGATGATCCCAACTTCTATTTGTTAGTTTGTTTTTTAAATTTAATAATAACGGCTATATTCACAGACGTAATGATTTCAGCAGTAGTGCAGTTTCGATTTTGTACGATGCGAATTCGACTCATCGGGAGGATGGGATTACCCTTTAAACTGCGTACTTATTCTCACGTTTGAAACTTAATTACCATTTCTGCCTTCCTGTTTTTTGCCACCTATACTCAGTCATCCCTCCATATAAGTTAGTCCAGCGCCAGGCCATCCGCTGTTACATGGTGTCCCACTTTAGGTCATCTTGGAACGATTCTCATGGCACTTTTAAGTCTCCGGGATAAGTTCGCTTCTTTACTGAGCGCTTCCTGACTTGAACGCGATGTGTGAGCGAGATGATTAATTAGGATGGTTTGGAAGTTGGCATCATGTTATTGGATTTGTATCTCCTGCAGTATGTTTGATTTCTAGAAGAAATACTGTGGATTGACCAATAATCAGAGAATGAAGGCATTTCTTTACAATGAGGTCTTGCTTTTGTTTTATTTATACTCGCTAGTGGTTATAAAGTTGAATTGATGTGTTGGGCTTTCTTGGAAGAATCGTGACAATCAGGAATATGACAGAGTACCTAAGCTTTGGCGAGCGTATTCGTGGTCAAAAGAGTGAGGGACAACCTTGATGAGTTTTCCGATCTCTCTCTCCGTCCTACAACCTGTGCAGAAGCCTTAAACACGGCGGTTGTTTTGGGGCGTAGGTTAGAGGAAGAGGGGGTACTGCACAATGTAAACTAAGTGATGGAGCACTCACTGGTGAAATAGTTGTTTGAGTGCAGATTACAGTGAAAAATGAAGCAAAGCCGAACACCTTTATCTCATCAGTTACGTTGGCAACGGACGACAAGGAAAAGACAAAGAGGTGGCGCAGTGGGTAGTGCCCGACGCCACACCGCTCCAGGGTCATTGGCTCGTTGTTGACTCTGAGTGTGGGCATGTGCAGGATTGATGGGCGGGCGCCCTCTCCAGGACTGTTTCCTGCCTTGCTGTCAGTCTTGCTGCGATAGGCTCCTGCAACCTGGAATTGCATCTTGCGGCTTTTACAATATTATTATGGATGAGACAAAGAAGACGGTTAGAATAATATATTCGTTGTAGGTGATGGAACTCTACTGAAGAAATGTTCACCTTTAAAGCTCTTTCAGGTTTTACAAAACATGTGAAGTCTGTCTTTGCTCAGCTAAAAAACTTTACTCAGTTGGGTTTTTAATGATTGGCAATTAATATATTAAAGTAGGTTGACTTAAGTGCCAAAGGGAATGAAAACTCAGTTTGTGGGGGATTCCTTTTTTTATTCCTTCATTACCTGAATGTGGCTGGCCAAGCACAAAGCGGCAGGGTGCTGGAGCCAATCCGGGTGGTTTCAGACACAAGGTAGGAACCAACGTTAGACAGAGAGAGAGAGAGAGCAGGGTTGTACTTTGAAGACTACACTCAACTCAGATATACACACCGGGTCAGCTTAGGGTGGTCAGCCAATTTGTATTACACAGGAGTTAAGCAACATGCCTGCTTAATCCAGTTAATGGCCGAAGGGAGTGGAGCTTATCTTGGCAACAGTGGGTGCTAGTCAGTCCACCACAGGGCCACCCAGAAACTACCCAGAGAAAGTCCAGTCAAACAATGGGAGAATGTATGTTATTTACACAGGGTAGAATTTGAACCACAACCTCTGGATCTGAACTGTGTGCCAGTGAGAGACCCTGACACTTCATGAGGTATCAAATCAGTTTGTTAAAGCAGACTATAAGATGCTACACAATCTGGCATTTCTACTTTTAGTCATTTCGTTCAATTATTTTGATAACTAAAGAAACAAAAATGGTACATTGTTATCTGGGAGGGTTCAGGAGTGCACCATACACAAGGACTGCTTGATCTCTGCAGAGGCCTGATCTGTAACTTGTTTACAATTCTTATTTCCCTTTTCAAATGTTACTTCTGTATATTTTCTGTACAGTAAGCAGGACTGTTGGTCTTCTCAATTAAGTCAGCATTTTATCCTTAACTAATTTCTTTGGAATTCGTATTTCTTGGCACACTCACCTTGGTTGCTAAATACATTTAATCTGTAGTGTTTTTTTTGTAACTCAGTAGTCAATGTAGGTGGCACAGTGGTTAATGCTTTTTACCTTTGTAGTTCCCGAGTGTCTGCATGGAGTTTACACATTCACCCTATATTTGTGTGTTTTATTTTTATTATTATTTTTTTTAACCTACTCCTGAAACACGCTCACAGAATTAACTGGTAACTCAGATTTGGCCAGTGTGAGTAAGTGTGTCTTGTGACGGATTGCCATCCCATTCAGGATTGGCTGTGCACATGAATTTTCTGGGATATGCCCAGGCTTCTTGTGATTCTGAAATAAAATTTAGACAAGCTAAATCAATATGCATAGACATTAGGGTTCGTTTACAAAGCTAACTCGAATCGACCGTATACATTGCACGAAGATCACAAATAAAGTCAGTTGTTAGATTAGTTTAGATAAACCTTATTAATCCCATTGGGAAATTCAGATGCATACAGCAACAAAAACATACAGAAACAAGGATGCAGGCTTGCAGGACAGGTAATTCAATCAGTCAATCAATCAATCAATCAATCCGTCAGTTATTAAGTAAATAAAAATAAACTGAGCAAGTACATTGGTCATTCATAACAGTTAAAAACCGAGTGGGCCTTCAAGCTCATGTGGACACTTGTGATCACCTTTCTGGGTTAGTTGAGCACTAGCTTTGTTTCAGAAAAACAGAAGAGTTTTGTGAGATATGGATACAGAAGATGGCTGATGCCTTTACATACCATTTAATGTTAGCATGTGTACTAAATATGAGTGACAGAAATAAAGAGTCTGTCTCATGCAATATGCCTCCAGTTAATTGTAGTGTTTTTTTTCTTTGTAATTTCAGGACATATCTCGCTGTTTTGAATGCAGGCAATGAAAGCTCTCTCTCTGACAGATTTGCTGTTTCTTTGTGTGCAGATTATTATGAGGGCTGTTTTGGATTTGTGTGCTGGGTCCAGTCTCTGCACAGCATGGAGTATTTGTGTCTGGGGGTAGTGCTCCCCTTCCACTTACTGGCACTAATAGACTTTTTCCACTGCAGAGAAAGATGATTTATGGATGCCAAACCACACTCAGTATAACTGGAGAAATAGGAGAACAGTGATGTCTCTGCTATTTGTAAGTCACTTTGGGTGTGCCACATCAGTTTTACTTCTCCTCTGTTATTCTTTTTAACATGTATATCACATGTTAACATACTTTAAAATGTTTGGAGCACGCCGGATGAGTGGTGGGAATTGAACCTGCAGCTATTCATGGTCCACTTCCTTAGCCACCAGGTCACTTTGCCTTGCAGTTCCTTATTAAATTTGTCATTGCTTATTTTCACTTTTTTCCCCTGTTTTTAAATCTAACATCCTTTGTAAATTTTTAAAATACAATTTATAGGCGGCATGGTGGTGCAGTGATTAGTACTTCTACCTCATGGATCTGTCTTACTGGGTTCAAATCCAGGGACTGATGATTGGTATTTAAGTATGTACATTTTCTGGTACAATTTCCCTCCCAAAGCTCTGTTGTTTATTTTATTTTTCTTCCTTCTGCATCCATAACCAAGTACAGTGGTGTGAAAAACTATTTGCCCCCTTCCTGATTTCTTATTCTTTTGCATGTTTGTCACACAAAATGTTTCTGATCATCAAACACATGTAACCATTAGTCAAACATAACACAAGTAAACACAAAATGCAGTTTTTAAATGATGGTTTTTATTATTTAGGGAGAAAAATAAATCCAAACCTACATGGTCCTGTGTGAAAAAGTAATTGCCCCCTTGTTAAAAAATAACCTAACTGTGGTGTATCACACCTGAGTTCAATTTCCGTAGCCACCCCCAGGCCTGATTACTGCCACACCTGTTTCAATCAAGAAATCACTTAAATAGGAGCTGCCTGACACAGAGAAGTAGACCAAAAGCACCTCAAAAGCTAGACATCATGCCAAGATCCAAAGAAATTCAGGAACAAATGAGAACAGAAGTAATTGAGATCTATCAGTCTGGTAAAGGTTATAAAGCCATTTCTAAAGCTTTGGGACTCCAGCGAACCACAGTGAGAGCCATTATCCACAAATGGCAAAAACATGGAACAGTGGTGAACCTTCCCAGGAGTGGCCGGCCGACCAAAATTACCCCAAGAGCGCAGAGACGACTCATCCGAGAGGTCACAAAAGACCCCAGGACAACGTCTAAAGAACTGCAGGCCTCACTTGCCTCAATTAAGGTCAGTGTTCACGACTCCACCATAAGAAAGAGACTGGGCAAAAACGGCCTGCATGGCAGATTTCCAAGACGCAAACCACTGTTAAGCAAAAAGAACATTAGGGCTTGTCTCAATTTTGCTAAGAAACATCTCAATGATTGCCAAGACTTTTGGGAAAATACCTTGTGGACTGATGAGACAAAAGTTGAACTTTTTGGAAGGCAAATGTCCCGTTACATCTGGCGTAAAAGGAACACAGCATTTCAGAAAAAGAACATCATACCAACAGTAAAATATGGTGGTGGTAGTGCGATGGTCTGGGGTTGTTTTGCTGCTTCAGGACCAGGAAGGCTTGCTGTGATAGATGGAACCATGAATTCTACTGTCTACCAAAAAATCCTGAAGGAGAATGTCCGGCCATCTGTTCGTCAACTCAAGCTGAAGCGATCTTGGGTGCTACAACAGGACAATGACCCAAAACACACCAGCAAATCCACCTCTGAATGGCTGAAGAAAAACAAAATGAAGACTTTGGAGTGGCCTAGTCAAAGTCCTGACCTGAATCCAATTGAGATGCTATGGCATGACCTTAAAAAGGCGGTTCATGCTAGAAAACCCTCAAATAAAGCTCAATTACAACAATTCTGCAAAGATGAGTGGGCCAAAATTCCTCCAGAGCGCTGTAAAAGACTCATTGCAAGTTATCGCAAACACTTGATTGCAGTTATTGCTGCTAAGGGTGGCCCAACCAGTTATTAGGTTCAGGGGGCAATTACTTTTTCACACAGGGCCATGTAGGTTTGGATTTTTTTTCTCCCTAAATAATAAAAACCATCATTTAAAAACTGCATTTTGTGTTTATTTGTGTTATATTTGACTAATGGTTAAATGTGTTTGATGATCAGAAACATTTTGTGTGACAAACATGCAAAAGAATAAGAAATCAGGAAGGGGGCAAATAGTTTTTCACGCCACTGTATATGTTAGGGAACTGGCATTTCCAAATTGTGTTTGTGCTCACAAGTGGGCCTTAGATGGACTGTTTGCTGCCTTGCAAATAGTTGGGTTAGTATGGAGGCTTCTTCTCTAGTGTGCCAGAATTGTGTTACATTTTTTCTCAAAAAAACATGTAAAAGTCGTTGCATTTTTTGGCTTGAAAAATGACATTTTTATGAAATCTCATCTTTCTACTGTAAAACTTGCAAAACTAAAACTAAAAATGCAAAGTAAGACATGTAGAAAGTATAATAATGATACAAATAATAATAATATGAACAGCACACTGCACATGTGCGAGTGACGCAAGTGTCATTTTTGGATTTCCCAGAGTCACTTTCAGTTTCACTGTCCATTTCAATTTCACTGCCTGAAGACAGATTCACTTTATCATCACAGCTGATGAGAGGCGTTTCTTACGAGATGCCATTATAAGGCTAGAGGAAGACACATCTACACCTTTGCATGGGTAATGTTCGGGCCTGACGCTTACACAAGATACACTGATACCATTGCCCGAGTAACGCTTGGCACTAACGCTATTACAGCCCTAGTAAACCGCTTGTCATTCATGAGACACGTCTATGCTGTTGCCCAAGTGACACTCAGGACTACCACTTTAAGCGCTTTTTTTCACAGCCCAAGTAACGCTTGGGTCTAACACTAAGGAGGTTAAGCAGGTTAATTTTAGGGTTGATCATTTTATGAATTCAACCGTCATCTTAATACTTGCGAGATGCTGACGCTTATTCTGGCTGGATCAGAAGCAAGGCTGGAACCAGCACTAGCTCAGCTGCAAATGCGTAGTCATCCATTCCTGCTAAATCCACTTTTCCGTGACACTAAAAATAAATAGAGTATCTGAATTAAATAAGAAAAAAAAGCAACACTCCATCAGTTGTTACAGCAGACTGGTCTTTTATAGTCGTTGCACCACAAACGTTTCCGATGTACTGGAATCCATTTCAGAGATTTGTAGGTTTAGGAGTTAGCATAAAGGTTTCAGTTTGTTTTGGATTTATTCATTTTGTTGTGGTCAAGATTTAAATTCTACCTATCTGATTCTCCAGGTAGTTGTACTTCTCTTAAAAAAAAAAAAAAAAATGAATCTGTAGACGTGAGGACATATGAACCGAAGCTCTATCTGTTTTTTAGTTGCTTGCAACCCTGACTGGATTAAGTGGGCTCAAAAATGGATGGAATGAAAGGTCCTTATTGACTGTATTACTTGGGCCTAATGAAACTGCCAAATGATTAGTCTGTACACCTTCTGATCTGTGATTTGTCCGTCAGCATGTGATTTTTCCAGTTAGCACTTTTTCTTCCCGTTGCTCATCATCAGGTTTAGAGTTGGTGGCACAGCCTCGTAACCCCAGAGACCTCCAGTAGACTTGATTGCCAGCCTGACCATTGTCTATGTGGAGAGTGCGTACAGATGCACGCTCGATGTCTGGGTTGGTTTCCACTCAAATTCTGAAGATAATGTAGGTTAGCTTTATCATAGGCCGTATACTCGCACCATACAACACAAAATGGTCCACAGTGCCAGAAATTCCAGTATATGCGATTAGTTCCTCTTAATAATATCCCATCAATGTGAATTTATGGCAAGGGAAAGCTTCTTGAAAATGTGAGGGTTTTTAAGAATGCTTGATGCAGTCTGACTGGCATCTGATATGTAAGTACTTTGGCACTGTAATCTGTTATTATGCAATTTTGCATATACTGTACACATACTGGTTGCATTTCATTATCTTCCCAAGTGTTTTCCATGCCACAGTAACAATGAGCAATGTAGCGCTGTGCTTACTGTATGATTTTTATGAGCCGTCCTTAAATCTTAAATTATGTGGTTAAAAACTGAAAGCCCTGAGCGACTGATTTATGTAAGCACAGCACAGTGAAGCAGAAGTTTGAACTGCCGCCCCATAGCTCCAGGGACCTCGGTTCAAATTCTTTCCATGTTGATTCCTTCCTGTGTACAATTTTTATGTCCTCCGATTGTCCATGTGTGTTTTATTTTTAACAAGGCTGCACTACTCTTTATCAAAATAAATTCAACTTCTCCGTGACAATGGCGGATGCTGCTGGAGTCCATGAGCTCTTAGCTGTCGGATGATTCCTTGAGTTTTCATTTAGTTTTTCATGCGCATGAAGGGTCTCGAATTGGGAAATGGAGATGCCTGACTTTGCAGTGCTGATGTTTTTGGTTGCTGTGAA
The DNA here is from genome assembly GCA_026402145.1 of Polypterus bichir lapradei. Classification (NCBI taxonomy): domain Eukaryota; kingdom Metazoa; phylum Chordata; class Cladistia; order Polypteriformes; family Polypteridae; genus Polypterus; species Polypterus bichir. Next base: position 112,649,125 of record JANRMT010062854.1, on the reverse strand, counting down.
GGAAAGAAAGTAGCAGATTAAGCCGAGCTTGAGTTTCACATGGCCTCCAGTTTTTTTTTTTTTTTTTTGTTCTTCTTTCACATTCCAGTGGGGCAGTCTTGCATGGTCCCGCGCTATCCCACGACAAGCTCCATGCTTCCTGGATGAGTTTAATAATGCAGAAACTCGGAAGACAGAAATACAAAGTGTTGTAATTCCTCATTATTCATTAGAGGACCGATCTGTCACGTACTGCTCTGGCATGTCATTTTATTTTTTTTGATTTAAGGATTGGTTGATTTGCTTTTCTTTTTTTTTTCCTGACTGGGCATGTTTTTATAGATGGTGAGGCATTGACTGCTTCTGGATCAAACAGACTTAGCCATTCTGGCAGCGTTCCCTTGCATGTTATAGCCTCCGTCTGAAGTGATCTAGTGAAATCCAATGCTGTGTGGAGTTCACATGTTCTCTTCATGTCTGGTTTCCCCCCACACATCCTGAAAGACATACTGTACGTGTTCAGTTAATAGTAATCCCCTAAATTCCAGGTTTGCACCCATTGCTGCCAGAGGAAGCACCACCCTCTCGTGACCCTGTCTTGGATTAAATGGGTCTGATAATGTTAGAAGTTTGCCCGGGGTCATCTGTATCAGAGAACAGTGAAATGTTTACTTGCATGTGCCAATACCCCAACTTGATGTTATCTTGTAGGATTTCGGTGGCTAGGATTGGTGAGCATTGTTGGGCTGAAATGGCCAGATGTAATATAACAAGTTGCCACTGTCTGACTCTGTGATCAGTGACCTTGAAACGCCTGTCTCCCTATATTTTTATAGTTACCATGCCTCATCATATAAGGAGCTATATGGAAAGAAATATGCTTGGAGAAAGAAGTGTCTTCTTTCAAAGAACAAGTCCCAAAGTAAGAAGCCTTTTGACCGAGTTTGCAAGTGGTTGGGAAACCGTTGCAAATGATGGACACAGCAGGTATAATTGTGGCATCATGGCGCCTGGACCTCTGTGCAAGTGTCCACAATATGGCTTTTACAAGTTCTTCTCTTTTCTCCAGGCACTCCAGCTTCCTCCATTTCTCCAGAGATGTGCTGTTTGCTTTATAAGTATGATGTGAGCTGTGGTGTGCTCCATGTCCAGATTTATGAAGGACATAATTAGTTGGTTAAGAAAATGATTGAGTGAAGGGAGAGTGCTCTAGTAGCATGGTGGGTTAGAGGAGACATGCTCTCCGAAGACCAGGCACTGGCACACTGATCCAAAACATAACTTTTTATTTAAGTCGTCTTCTGCCGGCTGCCTCAGATACCTCCTGATCACACTCCTTTTGGACTTTGGTTGTTCTCCGTATCTCAAGTATGGCTTTCCTCTCCAGGTATACCAGTTTTCTTTCCAGGTCCCATGGATATGTGTCAAGTGGATTGCTGGCTTTGAGTCAGTCCTGTAGTCGTGGGTGATTTTTAAAAATTAAAATGTTTCATTTGAACGTTTTAAAATAATATTCAGATGTAAAAATCACAATGGTTTTTTTTTCCCCCCAAAAGGTACAATTAAACAGTCGAGTAACACTTTAGTTTAAGCAGCTGGTGACATGTGTGCAGTCAAAACATATTGAAACAATCTGGGTGAAAATCTCCACAAAGCTGGGTGCCTCAAGAACTGAGTCTTGACAGGAGGCATGCAGGTAGGGTGGGGGGTGGGGTGGGCACTGACGAGCTGCAAATCAGCAACTGAGATGGCGAGGGGTGGGTGAAAACGGGGCACCTTGGGGAACTGTCACAGTTTCAGTTTGGATGGTGACGGTGCCACAAGTTAGGCTTTTGATGGTAAATTTGCTTGCCATGCTGAAGATGAACAGAGCCTGCAGGATAGTGACATGTAAAATTCCCTTGGACGGCCGTAACTTCAAAACAGATGAGACGGAAAGTGCAAGTCGCTTTTTTTTTTTTTTAAAAAAAGAGGGAAGAGTGAGGACCTAAGTGACAGTGTCTCCCATGGGAAGGTTGTAACTAGTTACCAATTACATTATTGTTTATTTGGGTGTTTTTGTTTGTAGAAGTAAACCTGTTTGATTTCTGCACAACAAACTGTCAGTGTGGTTTTGTTCCTCATTTTCAGGAAATGGCATTATAATAAGAATAAGATGAGCAGTGTGTCTTGTAAGAATGAGCTTGTTCCTAAGAAACTCTGTAATGCTAATTCGGTTGTCTGAATTTGGTTCAGATACGAAGGATCAGATGTCGAACAAGCTGAAGTAAAATCCAAAAAGACAATAGCAATTAAAACCGGCAGCACATCCAGCACTTCAAACAGAAGGTGTGAGGAAGCACAAGATGAAGCCCGTCCCCATCCAATAGCTCCTTCTTTGTCCTACTTCAGCATGAAGCGTGTTGCTTACTGATTACGGTAAGAGTGGAGTGTGCCTTGTCTGGGGCCGAGGGGAGAATACGCCAGAGCCGTCCATCACTCTTTGATAGGGAGAATGACTATCAGTCTGTAATGGAGGACTATCAGAACACACTTGGAGGAAGAGACTCCTCTATAAGGTGGCTCATGATGGAGAGGGAAGAAGCTGGATGATGTACTCTGAAGCCTAAACTCTTTTGCTTAAAAAAAAACCTTTTCTTTTCCATTGGTGGAAGTTGAATTGAATTTAGTTTTGTTAAGTTTGACTTGATTGTATGGAACGTTACATGCTTTTAATAAATTCAATAAAACATGAAAGGAAAAAAAAGAAAACTTTTTATTAGTTTAAAACGAGTTCCGTGTTAAAATAGTTAAATAAATCGACAAGTGTCCAAAAATATGAAGAACATATCAAGGTTTTATTTATTTTTTTTTTTCCTATGGTCTAGAGAGAGAGAGAGAGAAAATGCATGTATTGTGCCTGTGCCTGTGTAGGCCCTGGCTCTCCGCTCCCCTGAATTTTGGTTAGGGAGTTGACTTTGGAAGGCTCCTGGTCTCTCTCTCTCTCTCTTTTTTTCCTGGTAGACTGTTCTTGATTTTTAGCTCGTACGTTAAACTGAATTTTTGTTGTTTTATGTGCTATCCAAACTATACTCCCTCGCTGTCATGACGTGGGGCTTTTAAACAAAATTGTCTTCCCCATTCCTGGTAGTATGTAGTCAATTGCCTCAATTCTGCTTTCAGTCTTCCTTTGAACCACACAAAGGTTCTGCAGGAGACAAGTGACTTCTTATAGCTCACATCGTAAAATGCAGCATCTTTACTGCCGGCAGCTCATTGTGTTAAGTTTTATAAGTAATTTTGACCTTTGTTATGAAGCCTGGGAGGGAATACCGTTCATTTGATGGGTGGTTCTGGAGGAGGAGGAGAAGGGCAGATCAGGCTTTGTACATTTTTTTTTCCAGTAAGAAGAGAAGGATAGAATTAGCCATTGCCAGAAAGGCTAATGTTTAGATTGTGCAATGGGACTGGACACTGCAGAAATTATAGGAATCTGCTGAGTCTCTTCTGTTTACATGAGCTCTTGATGATAGCGTGGGAGACATCATGACATGGGCAACTCTGCCTGCATTAAATAACCTGTTCAGAGCTTGGAGTAGCCATTTACTGAAAGCTTTTGTTTGCAGCCACTTTGTGGCGTCTCGTCTGCTGTATATCTTGCCGCCTGGTTGATTACCAGGTGACTCTGCTGTCCATTCATCAGTATTTATATTGTCTGTTTACTTCTTGCAACTCTTTGTCATGTTAAAGCACGTGAAAAACAAAGTAGAGCTGTACCATTCAAGGACACTGTCATACTTTTTTATATGTAGTGCCTTTCTGTAGTAAGCCTTGTCTCAACACATTCACTTACCATTTTCAAAACTGTTACATTGAATTCATGGTGGGTTGCTGGAGCCTATCCTGTCAGCACTGGGCAGAAAGCAAGAAAAAGACCCCAGGAGTCATACCAGTCCATTGCAGGTCCCACTCACACTCACATAGGGACATTTCGGGCTTGCCAGCACATATCCCATGCTCACTGTCATTAGGGAATATATTTATTATTTTAAATTTGGTGTCTTAGCCATTCTCAATTACTATCTCTCGGTCAGACAGCCAGATAAGTGATGTGTGTTGAACTGGTAGCCTCTTAGCTTAGCTGGTAGACTTCTGCTGTAAAAAAACAAAAAAAAACAAGTGGAGCTATAAAAGCCGTTTAGTTATTTACTTTGATATGTGTGCTAGACTCCTGTAGGTCAGATTGATTGGTTGTTTTTGCTAGTGGCAGCTTTATCTTTATTCCGAGTTATCTCTTTACGTGTTAATTATAAAAGGCATCACATGCTTTTAATTCCAGGTTGTTTACAAAACTTAGGAGAGGTTGACATCTTGGCTTAAGACCTGCTGACAAGTGCTAAATTATACTAAGTCTTGGGAAAATGCAGCTAAAGTTCATAGCAGGAGGCCAATTCATCCAAGTGTCTTATTTGGTTAGCTGGTTTGCAAAGAGATCCAAGGTGTCAGTCCAGATGTTCCTGGAAAGCCAGTACAGAATCTGATTTACTGGGATGACAGTGTAGGTAGGTTGTATGGTGGTGCAGTGTATGGTGTGATGGGTTCACAGTTCCATGTACCATTTGCACAGGAGCCAGTTAACTTGATATATAGTGTGTTTACATGCATAGAGAAAACTCGGATAAGGTGAGTCAAGACACCTGGTTTTCTAAAAACCTCCAATTACACGAGCAGCACTTCTGGAGTTCTTCTTTGGTAAAATGCTCAGATGTCATTACACTAAGCCAGAAAGAGTTACACATGATCATCGTCCATTGTGAATGTGAAAACAGTCTCAAAGCTTGTGATTATTTTCTTCTGTTTTAATAAATACATTTGGTCCTTCATGTGGTATGGAGTAAGTCACATCCAGCACTTTTTTTGTATCCTCGACATGAACCAGTGATGATTCCCAGCATGAACACTGGCCACTGCGTTACCCAATCAACTTATCTATAGCAAATGTCTAAATTAAAATGAAGCTGACACTTTTAGAGGATTAGTGTTACTGGATTGTACACAGCACACTCTTTTCCACTTGACTCTGCTATTGAGCCCCGGAGAGGTTCTGCTGGGATAATAATAACACAAGTTTTTTTTTTTTTTTTTTTTTTTTAGTTCAATAAACTGAAGTATTTCATTAGGCCGCTCATTACTTTAGAAAAGTACTTTGGACTACGTAATAGACATTCCTTTTAATGCGTTACCCAAACACAAGATTGTGCTCTTGTACGTTCATAAATTTGTCAATTTCTAAAATATTGAGACAGGTTATTTCAACCAGAAGCAGGCATAATGTAATTGCATCAGGAACTTCACCTTATGGACTCTTCTACCTGTGGCTTGTGCAAGCGTATGAGAAACAAACACATGTGCAGGTAAACTGAGTGTAATAGACATACACAGACTACAAAATGACTAGCTGTAACTCCGTTGCTCATGGAGAACTCTGCCTGTGTTAACCTGGATTCCTTTACTGGGCTAAGAGTTTTTATGGCATTTTAGACACCAGGTTTCGGTGAATAACTGGGCTATTAAAGGGCATGTGAACGCAGTGATAGAAATTAATTAGTATTTTAAGATATTTAGTGTTTTGAGCATCGAGTAAGTGATCACTGAAGTATAAGGCTGGATCCAATGTAATTCATATCAACATCACCACATCTACCCACATCACCTGTCTAAATTAAAAAAAAAAATGCATTTAGAGGTGCTTTTCTGTTTGTTGTTTAATCTCCTTGGTAATCCATAAAATAAAACTGCAGCATAGGTTAGACCCAGTCATTCCTTAGCTGCTGAAGCACATCCTCTCTATCAGTGGTGCAGAAAAATCCAGAGCTTAGATCAGAGGTGTCGAACTCCGGTCCTGGAGGGCCGCAGTGGCTGCAGGTTTTCATCCTAACCATCTTCCATTTGTGACCCGTTTTTGCTGCTAATGAACTTTTTTGCCTTAATTTGAATTAACTTGACTCGGGCCTCTTAGTTGTCTCTTTTTCTTTAATTAGCAGCCAAACAATAATGAGATACAAAACAAGCTGCCACGTGACCAGCTCACCTGTGCCCAACACACAATATCTGAAAATAAAGAAAGGTGAAGGTGGTCTCAGTAACGCTCAGGTCACCAAAACGTTTTGATGGTGGTCTTAGAAAAAACAGAAAATGAACAGTTTTGGAAATGTCTGCTGTGGCAGAGCGAGAGCAACAAGTAGTCATGGAATTCAATAACGAGTTTAATTGGAAGAATTGGCTTCTCATTAAGAGACTGGTTGGAGTGAAATTGGATGGGGTTTAAAATCCCAGTTTAGCTGGTCATCTGTCGGCTCATTTCACGTTTTATTTCTGTTCTGCTCTCATTTAATCAAGAAAGGAATAAATTCAGAGGACTGAATCCTTAAAAACAGGGCTATTAAAATGAAGGGAAAAGGAGTTAATTAGCAGTGAAAACTGATTAGGAAAAGGGTTAGAATGAAAACCTGCAGCCACTGTGGCCCTCCAGGCCTGGAGTTCGACACCCCTGGCTTAGATTGTGGGGTTTTCATGATATCCATCACTAAACAGATGAAAGTGTAATACTCTTCTGATTCAGTCTCATTCTGGGGCACAGGTTGCTACAGTAAACCCATTGTGGAGTATTCAGAAAACAGGATTGCCACCTATTGGAGGTAACACAGTTAACAGCCCATGGATATTGTTGCAGAACGTAACTTGACTATAGGTTTGAAATGATAATTGTCAATTCATAAACATTGAAGCTGAAACAAAATATGGATTGTGATAAGAATCTCTACTTCAAAACCAGCAATCAGGTAGCCATGATTTGACATGCTTTAAACCCAAGTCCTGTGAGTTACCACTACTAAGCAAAATAACCATATTGCTTTTTAGTTGCCTTCTAATTGATCAAAGTTATTCATTATCATTGTAGCAACATGCATAAGCTATTCCAGGGATTTCTTGTCTTCTTGTACTCTTACAGCAGTTGATAAACAATGTGGAATGGAATAGAATAGGAGCAGTATGGGCACTCTGTAGTTAAGGGCAGGGCTACACAGCCCTTCTGGGGTCCGCACTCCAAAACTTCCTGGGATGCCTACTTACTACCTCTGTCTCTGGTTTGGTCACTGGAGAACAGTGTCTGTCTCTCTCTATCTCTCAGGGACATCGTTTTTGGACACCCTGGTGCTTGAGTACAGCAGTGGCTAAACCTTTCCATTCTGTCCAGTTTCACAAAGCCATTAGTGTGTTAAAGTGTGGCATGTAATTGGATGGCTGGATTCTATTTCAGTTTGTCATGTGACATTCTTTCCAGGGTGCTTTAACATGACACAGAAAATTCATACCTTAGACTTTGATTAGGATCCGTCAGTCCTCATCCTTATTTTGTACTCATTTTTACCTAATTTTTGGAGCTGTTTTTTTATGACAGATGCTTGAAATATCTTATTTGCAGGTTGTCTACTTGGATATTTGCTACCTGTGCATTTGAACCTCTGTACTAATTTGCTTCTGTCTAGAGAAAAGAATGTACTAAAGATGTGCAATCTCAATGAGTCTAAGGTAAACAAGAAGGAAAGGAGAGTGGATAAAATCTTCGTTTAGAAGATGAAATTCTTGCTGCAACATGTAGAAGCCTTTTTACAGAAGCTCTTTTTTTAACTTTGATAAACGTCTTTGTTATTACTTATTAATGTTCAGGTTTGGCCTTTGGCTTGTTACTATATTTTTAACTGATTTTTAAATTGAGGATATGCTGCTGTCATCTGACCTGAATTTCAGCTTGTCACAGTTAGCTCTCATACAAGCTGGGGACTTGAGAGATGTCATATCACACAAAGGATCCAAAGGCTACCTTACATTCACGGCATCTGTGAATGTAAGAGACTTTGAGGAATGTGAAGTGTGTGATACACGAAATATTCATCAACTCTAATGGTAGCGCTGTGATCACTACCACCAAAGAAGCTGTCTTACACTGTATCAGAGGAACAGCTCATCTGAGGATGGCAAGGGTGAACACCCAAAGCCGGGATAAACGTAAGGTGGAAAAAATTCAAACCTGGCCATTTCCAATCATTTTTTATGTTGAAGGAACTCCATGATCGCTTTTTAAGTTGAAAGAGCCATCACATCTCATGGCGAGTGTTACATTTTGGGTATTGTGGACAACTGGTGAACACCTTGTATTTCAGATGCTATTAAATGCTGGACAAGTTATATATGATACGATCAAACAGAGTGGAAAAAGTAGGAGGGGATCAGGAGACTTGCTGTAGATGAATAAAAAAATACTAAAATAGCCAACACATTACAATTAAAGCTGAAATGTGTGATATAGACTTTGAAATGCAGTCTCACTTTGTTGCCCAAAAGGAGGGGTTTGAATCATCCTGTTGATGCTTATTTTTGACACTGGCAAAACAAATGATCCACTTCTTTGTGAACACTCTGAAGATGAGTCATTCTGACAACTTTGGATAGAAGAAACTTCTAACAGCACATACCTTTTGTGGAAACACAAGCTGGACCTGCTGTATTCAAATGTCTTTAAATTTAAAACTGTGATACATTTGGACAGGTCTGACCATCTTACTACCACCTAGACGCAGCAGAACGTCATTATACATGCATTTCTCTTGAGCTTCTATTAAGTTTTAATTTACATGTGGGTACAAATAAAGTATATCTAATCACATGCACTAAAATGCATGAAGAAATACCTTCTAGGTATCTGTTGTCTAAATTGCTTTTCTAATTGTCTGTCATGGGAGGACAGCGTCTATGATGGCAGCACAGTGCACAAGTCATCAACCAACCTTAGACAGCATGTTAACCAAGAAACAAAAGACATTATTACTGATTTCTGAAATTATAGCATGAGTGCTATGGGACGTCATTACATTAAATAAAAGGACAGTATAACACTCCAGGACTGGGGTTGCATATCACCATTGTAGACAGTGCAGTACTTTATTATAACATTGGCTTGGGAGCTTGACATACCATAGCATATAAACCAATTCAGCATCATAAATAGAATTTCATGTCAAAAATGTTTCCTCCTGAAGTCAGAATGAGACAGTGGTTGCTACTGCTGCTAAATAGCTTTGAGGACTTTGGTCTGATTCCCAGCCCGGTCGTTGTCAGTGCTAAGTTCACATATTCTTCTTGAGGTTATGTGGGTTTCCTCCCACATCTCCCACGATATGCAGGTTGGGTTGACTGATGATATTAAATTGGCCCCGCATGAGTGAGTGAGTGAGTGAGTGAGCGTGTGTGTCTGTGTGAGTGTGTGCATTCATGAGAGTTTTCTTTCTGATGGACTGGCATTCTGTCCAGGGTTTGTTCCTGGCTGACACGTGATACTGCTGAGATTGCCTCCAGCTCTGAGCAACGCTTCAAAGGAAAAAAGTGTTTTTTTTTTTTTTTTTAAGCAGACACTTGGTATCAGACATAACCAACAAATTATCTGTGCGTGAGTTCATATGGAAGGAAGCCATGCAAATATTAAACCATAGGTCCCGAGAGATGCTTATCTATAAGTGCTAGTTAACTATAAAGGCAATTAAATATGTAAATCTTTAAGGTTATTTCACTTGGATGATTTCCCTATAGTTTATAATGGGAAATGCCTTTAACAGGGGCAGATCTACCAATCAGGGCATTATGGGTATGTGCACCAAGGGTCCTTGATGGCAAAGGGCTCCAAACCTGGGTCTTGATGAAGTGATCAGATGTCCGTGCTGAAATCATCAAGGGTTGATGCCCCCATGAAATGATTGTGTCTCCACACACCAAAATCACCCAAAGGGAACACCATCTCCCTTGGTTAAACAATCGACACAAAATCAAGAGTGGGAACTACCGCACTGCATGAAACGACCAGTTTTCTGTTTATTACTTGTTAAAAGTGAGATCACCTCTATTCTTGGTGGCTGTATTCATTGAATCACCTTGGCGCCTGTGGGGGTCTTAATCAGGCCTTGCTGCTGCAATAGACTGGTGCCCCATGAAGCCAAATTACCTGTTGTGTGCCTAATACTGCTGTAACAGCTCAATTTCCTTTGAACCCTGAATGGGATTATAGTGAAGTGTGACTGTGATAGGATGGATTGTGTTCTCAAATTGTTTGTATTGGGGCAGAAGGGGGTGTGTGTGTGTGAGAGAGAGGGGGGAGTACATGTCTTAGTTGTGTAAAGGGATGTGTTCTTCAGGTTCTTAATGCCAGATGTTGTGTTAGTCTCTCATGCTTAATATCTCCCAAAGCAGTGTCACTTGAAACTGAAGATGGATCTAATTATTACACATCAGCAGAGGGAAACCTGGGAATGGTTAGAAATAATCCATCTTGTTTGCATTGTTATGATGCTTCTCATTGAGAAGGCAAATGGCCCTCAGACTCTAAGCTTGCTTATTTCACTTATTTCTTTTTTATATGTTGGCTGGGATATTATTGATCAGCAGAAGCTGTGGACATGGTACAGAGATTAGCATGAATTTAAATTGAAGGACACCTAGATTAGCAATTTTTTGCATATTTAAATTGCTTAAAGAAATACTCCACCCAAAACTAAGTTGTATATGTTAATTACATCACGTAGTTTGTAGCAATGGCTGAGACAAATTTGTAATCTCATGTTTTCTTGAAGAATGGCGATAACAAATTTTTGATACAATCGGAGTCTATGGTGACCAGTGTTGGACAATATCAAAAATGTCCATGAAAAACCTTCCTTAGCGTTCCTTAGCCACATGTCAGATCATCCAGTATTATGCTCACATTATCCCAAATACAGTGGAACCTTGGTATACATCTGCTTTGGAATAAGTCCAACTTGGTATACGTCCTGTTTGGACCCAAAACATTTTGCTTGGTATACGACCTTTGTTTGGAATACGACTCGCGTGCTAGAACACCGTGCGCTACCCTTGTTTACCTCTTTCGAGACAAAGCCACTACTGACCATGAGCATCAGTACGCCAGTTGTTAGCATTCAGTGAACAACCCGTGCTCTACCCTTGTTTACCTCTCTTGAGTCAAAGCCACCACTGCCCATGAGCATCATTATGTGCTATAACTCTCTGTGAATTTTCATGTGATTTTGTGTTTTTTTGCATAAATTTGAATTGATTGTTGAAAAGTATGAAGGTGGCATGCGTATCCGGGATTTGGCTGCTGCTTACCGTATGCCAAGAACGACGGTATCTACAATTGTGAAAAACAAAGACATTATTAAAAAGAAAAGTGAGGTTAAATTTTCGTTTATTTCATCTAATTGCTTTTGTATTTATGTATTTTAGTATTAAGCAATGTTTAAATTATTTTATACAACCCCATCAATGTATAATATGCCAATAACAATAGGATTTTTTTTTATGGGAACGGATTCATCATTTTCCCTTTATTTTTTATGGGAAAAATTTGTTTGTTATACGTCCTGTTTGGTATAAGTCCAAGGGTCTGGAACGGATTAAGGACGTATACCGAGGTACCACTGTATCTGCATTTTAACCAAAATATCCACCTTAATAAAAAGAATAAGTGTCTGTCTGGTTGGTATGACTCTATCACTCCCAAAGGTTGAGCATCACAAACATTTTTAGTAATAAATTCATTTAATTTGTCACTCCAATAAATGGTGAATCACAAAGATTTATATTGCTATTATGAATCCCGTACCAAATGGCATATAACACAGACATATGCATTGCATTGTACACTACAAATGTTAACACTGAGGTCTACGTTGATTATTTGGATTTCAACATGCCTTAGATGGCTTGCTGTTAAATAAACCACATTCTGTTAAAACACTCCCTTGAACAGAAATGCAACGTGTTCTGATGTGAATGAGTATTTGATTTGTTGAGCAACCTCCTACTGTTATATTTATAATTGTATCCACAATTGGAGTACCTCAGGATTGTTTAGCAGCAAACTGTGGAACTGCATGGGAGAACTAACCTTCTGTTTGTCGAAGCATCTCGGACACGCTCAAGTTTGACACATGTTCTTCTGTTGATAAAGTTTTGACTTGCTTTTTTTCAACTTATAATGTTAAGTTCTACTCAGCCTTCTATGCTTGCTTTTTGTTGTTATTACGTGAAGTACAATGTTAGTGAATGAAATAAGCTGTTACCGGGCTGGACTCCTGAACCAATGAATGAGGTGGGGAGTTGGGACTTCAGTTCAAAATCTTGGGTAAATCTGAATACATACTAATCTCATTAATGGGAGAGTTTATTAAAAATGCACGTTTTTAGGGCATTGTGAGAATATGATTGGAATACCTGACATGTGGGTTATGCAGCACAAGGAATGTTACAATTTTTTTCATAGACTTTTTGATAATGTTTGCTGTTGTCCAGTGTTGGTCACCTTAGATCCCATTCTATGAGAAACCTTGTTATGTTTGATCTGCATGAACATGAGATTAAAAATTTTCCTCGGGCATCACCATAGCCCATATGGACTAAGTAACATGTAAAAAAATAATAACAGTTTTGAGTGGGGTATTCCTTTCATGAGATTTTGTCTTATATTTAAATCAAAAATGTTATTTAGTATGGTAGGTGACCTTAAAAGAAGAACACGTATGCCAGCGAACATGGAAATTACAAATAAAATTATTTTCATAAAAGGTGTCCGCTGTTATCTGTACCTGCTTCATCCATTTCATAGTCATGGGGCCAGAAAGGCAAACAACCATTGAAGATGTGCACCTGCACGCCTGTTTGATGTTGCCAGTTTTGTATTTTTCAAGTTGAAGTTTTTTTTTTTTTTTTTGTTTTTTTTTAACAAACATGGTATATATGCGTTTGCCACCTGAAATTATGTCTTAAGGTTGATCATTCTTTATAATTATTAAGAAATACATTGCATGTCCTGACATTTTACAGTTGAACCAACGTTAAAACTTAACATGTGTATCTATGGGATTTGAGAGGAAAGATGGAGTACTCGGTGGAAAGCCATCACAGAGACAATGGACAGACTCCATATGGATGTTGGGTGGGCTTTTGGACCACAGAGGAAGCAGTGCAAACTTCTGTGGCATCCTTAAGTGTTCTCATTGATAGGTCAAAACCAGATGAGGGAGTGTAGGTGTCTACAGTACATGGGCATGCCCTGCAGGGTACTGTGTCCAGCGTTACTGGGATATCTACCAGTTTTTTGGGGCCCTGAAACCGATACAGTGGTTAGAAGATGAATGAGTGAACAGAATTCTTCCAGTTCCTGTTTTTGGTCTGCTATATACAACCGGCTATGTCCCTGTCAGTAGAAAGCACCCTTTGTTATGTCCAATTCATCACAGAGCACACATCTCTTTTGAGACCAGAATGTGAGACATGTAAAAAGGGACATTCCACTCTAAAGTAAGCGAGTGAGAACAACAATGTTCATTTCTTTAGCGGAGTGTGGATGGATTCCAGATCAGTTCATTGGGTGGTCTTGACAGTCATCTTCCTCTGGGTGACGCTTCTTTTGTATTACTATATAGTCAACAAAATAACTGTCTATGAATTTGTGTTCAGTGATGGATATTTTAGAGCAGTTTTAGGTAACTGTTTACGTGATGCTTGAGAATTCATTATTCATTCCTTAACAATGGAAATGGGCATAGTACAGTAAAAAATAAACAGCTAACCACAATAACCCGACATGTGCAAATATGCATTAACAGCACTGCTTGCTAGGTGACAACTGATTATTTCTTTATGAAAGTTGTAGGCTTGGAAAGAAAAGGAAAAGAAAGGACTCACAATAAAAGACCGCTTAGTGGAGTAGACTCATTTTTACATAAAAGGAATGCAGGAAGGTTTGCAAACATGATAAAGGCAGCAATTGGTTCAAGATGTTTAAATGACTTTCAATTGTACTCTTGGACTAGAAGGTTCAGTGGCAGAGATGCATGGTAATAAATGCATATCTTTCATTTTTTTTTAAGTCTGTTGCAAAGGTTCAATTTGTTTTTCGGTGACTCCTTCACTTAATAATGTAGTTAATCCTATTCTTGTCATTGACTTGGATATCATAAAGTAATTGCTTTCTTTTTTGTTATTTGTAATATGTATTTTTTTCAAAATTGTAAAGCACACTAGTTACAGAGGAATATGAGAACATGACATTTCCTTCTCATTCTGGTGTACTTTTTAATTATTTTTTTTTAACAATGGATTTTGACAAGTGTGTTTCTTGTGACAAGTTTTACTAATACTTACAAAATTTTAGGAAATTGCATATTCTCTTGTAGGTTTTTTTTCAGTTAGTATTAAGGTTTATGTATAAAAATTATTCGTACAGTACAAGGAATTTTCATATTGTCAGTTTTTTTTTTTTTTCTATGAGAGCATACAGTCCATGGAACTTACTTTCTGAGGGACTGACCAAGATTTAACTGTTTCAGTGATTAGGCGAAGAATGACACTCTTTATCATCTTCTTATATAATATGCTACCATGGCTGGCTGTTTGTCTGTCCAGGATTTTAAATCACCTGTAGCTTGCAAACCATTTGACCTATTGACCTGAAATTTGGTACACATTCACTATGTGACGTCTATTATCTGCTTTCGGGTGATGATTTTTATTACTCTTTTTATTTTTATTTTATTTTATTGTTGAATCAACTCTCGGCAGCACACAGCCAGTCGGCCATGTAGCACATGCGTATAGGCGCCATTCTCATCCCTACCACCTTCACTGTCAATTCCCCTATCTCTTCATATCTTAAATCATTCTTGAGGCAGATAGCTAGAGGTCATCTTCCCTACCACCTTCGTCACCACCCCCTACCTCTCCATATCTTAAATCATTCTTGAGGCAGATTGAAGACTTAAGTGCCAGCTTAAGCAAAAAATTAAAGAAAACGTACTAAGTAATTGCAACACAAAAATTGACTTAATCAGTTTTAACATGAAAAGATGCTGATGGAAGAAGAGAAGAAGCAGGCCACTGGGGTGTAGAAAAGAAGAGCTGCTCAGGAAGCAGCAAGCACATCAGCCTCTGAGCAAATGAATGCTAGATGTACAGAGAAAGAGTATGAAAACTAGGAATGCTCAAGTCAAGTGTATTCACTGTACGTTATCATGCAGTGTGCCGTTACTGGTATTTGTTATAATAGTGGTATTATTTTCTGGTAACGAGAGAGGTTGAGTGTCTCCTCAATATTTTGCAGGGGAAACTGTAATCATTCACTAATTTTTTTCAAATGAAATTGTGCATACTTTAATTGTATTTTTATACACTAAACAGAAAACACCAAGAAAATGTCGAATTGTACCGCACTTTCAAGGCTGACAAGTAAGGCAAGTGGTTTTTTTTCCATATCTCACGTCCTGTCAAGCTGCTACCCTATCCCATTCAGCATTTAACACACACACACACACACACACACACACACACACACACACACAAACATGCGGATGTTTTACTGTCCATGAAATTCCTGAATGTTCCTGAATATTGGGTATAATTTTTCCAAGAAGGATTTATGCTAATTCTCTTTTGTACCACATTTTTTAAAATGTTTTTTGTTTAAATCATGCTTGTAGATTATCCATCATTCTTCAGCTTAATTTCCTAAATCATTTGAGAGTCAACTGGATTTAGTGTCTAAAGATTTCATTCAGAGTGTCCTTTCACTCACACAGATTGCATTACAGTATTTCCCTGCGTGTTTTATTTAAAATACTAGGGGGTTTGCCCCTTGCTCGCTTCGCTTGCCAACCCCCCTGGCCTGTGCTATGCGCCAACCCCTTCACGTCTCTGCCGCTCGCGTTGTGAAGAGGGGGGCTGAACACACCCCAAGGAGATGTGGTTGCTCCTCTGAAACCCCCTCTTAAACGATGGGAAACAAATACAGTTATTTATTTATTTATTTTTTATCTCCTCTTTGCTCGATCAGCTGCTGGCTTGCTGATGCTGCCATGTCACATGATCACATCTCGCATGGCACTTTGAATATTTAAAAGCCTGTACAGCAGCTGTCCTACTCTTTGTGTTTTATTTCCGGCCCTGGGCATTGTTAACACTCTTGGCACAAAGCCTTGTCTGGCGGGACGTGAGTACTTGATATTTTTTAGTTTATAATTTAAAAATGGAATAAGAATCTGAAAATCTAAAAACATCACATTAAAATTTGATAAATTATGAAAAGAATGATACCAAACATATATATGTAGGTTTTAAAATAAGCCTGATTTAAAGCGTGACAAAAAACCTGACATTAAAACGTCGCATAAAATCGTTGCACAAAATCGTTGCACATTTCGTCTTAGGATTTTATATATATATATATATATATATATATATATATATATAGAGTAAATTATCTGTTGCATTCACAACTACTTATGTTCCTTTTGTAAAGTACCATATGATGAGATGTGTATGCCAGATTGGTAGGTGAATGGAAACTGGCCCTGTGTAAGTCATTTGGTGTAGGTGAGTGCTCCCAGTACCCATGTTGTGCTCCATTACGACATTTTTTTCTGCCTTATCCCCTCTGTTCTTGGAACAGGCTTCATTGCTGATGACCCTCAAATGGGTTAGATGGGTCCAATGATGGATGCCTGATCAGTCATACACAATAAATATTAGTATTTCACATGAACAGGCTTTTCAGCCCAAAGCAGCTCATCACTCATTTTTACCTAATCTCTTCAAAGTGACATCATGTTGAGTTTCAAATGTACTTAAAGCACAGCACTCTACTGCACTAGTTGGTAAATTGTGGCAGTAGATATCAGCATCATGCAAGACCTGCAAAAGAGAACTCATCTTTTGACATTGTGCGTAGTTGCTGATTGGTAGGCAAAAATGTGAAGATGTTGTAATTGTGATATTGTTTTCTACACAGCTTCCTACACCCTATTGCTGTACCATTTTTGCCCAAAAAGCTTGCTTTTTGAAACATCTGTTAAGGTTGGAAATCCAAGTGGGGGGAAAAAAAGAGGTAAAGGAGGCTTTTTTAAATTTGGACCGGGATATAGCTATCATATTCTTGTCAACATATGTAGATTCCGCAGACCTACTTGTGCTGCCTCATGGTAATGCCTAGTGGCACCAGTAAGTAAAACAGTGCATTGGCAGCCTTCTGTCATACAACATGAGTCCTGCTTTTGGGGGTTGACTGCTCTGCAAAGTGGCATTGTTCTCTTCACGTTTGTGTGGGTTTCCTTCACTGATCCTGGGTTACGTTGTCAATCCCACATGCATGCCTCTGTGCCTTCAGGTTTATTGACCTCTCTTTATTGTCTCAATGTCAACCTTGAAAGAGTCGCTGTGTCCTGTCTGGCTTTGGATCAAGACAACCTTTTCAAAGACATAATGCAAGTTCAGTTGCCATCTTTAAATGACTCCGGTTTCACTATGTGTGTTATGATGGCCTAGAAACCCTTCCAGGTCAGGCTCTTATAATCTGCTTTTACAACTGTGTTGTTACCTTGTTGGTATTCAGTATCTGGTGTTATGTCAGTGTTCAACATAACCTTTCTTTGCCTCTGTGTAGCAGATGTTCTTTGAGCTTTATTGGAGAATTTAGTCTATTATCTTTATTTATGTATTTTCTGAATATTGTGAAAGCATTATGTGGAATAAAGCCTATATGATTTGGGGTCCATGCTTATTTTCTGTTTTGTATTGTAAACTGCTCGAGCCTTGATTCATTCCACTGTCCTCTCAAATTTATTTAACCTCTAATTATGGATTCTAAGGCAACTTAGCACAGTACATGACCATGAAAGATGTTAGTTAAAGTAAAATATAGGGTGGACCATTTATATGGATACACCTTGATAAAATGGGAATGGTTGGTGATATTAACTTCCTGTTTGTGGCACATTAGTATATGTGAGGGGGAAAACTTTTCAAGATGGGTGGTGACCATGGTGGCCATTTTGAAGTTGGCCATTTTGGATCCAAGTTTTGTTTTTTCAATAGGAAGAGGGTCATGTGACACATCAAACTTATTGGGAATTTCACAAGAAAAACAATGGTGTGCTTGGTTTTAATGTAACTTTATTCTTTCATGAGTTATTTACAAGTTTCTGACCACTTATAAAATGTGTTCAATGTGCTGCCCATTGTGTTTGTGTTAACAAACAAAACCACTGCTATTGGTCTGACGCTAACCCACATTGGATAGATCCCTCCAAGACTGTTGGAACAAAAAAATTGATGGTATGGTGTGGTATATGGGGTACAAAGATAGTGGGGCCATTCTTCATCAATGGAAACCTCAAGGCCACTGGATATGCGAAATCGCTACATGATGATGTGTTTCCCTCTTTATGCATTGAAGCTGGCACATTCCCTGAGTTTTTCCAGCAAAATGGTGCACCACCACATTATGGGTGTCAGGCCCGAGCATTCCTAGATGAACAGTTTCCTAGAAAGTGGATTGGTCGTCGTGGGCCAGTTGAATGGCCCCCAAGGTCTCCCGATCTGACCCCCTTAGACTTTTATCTTTGGGGTCATCTAAAGGCAATTGTCTATGCTGTGAAGATACGAGATGTGCAGCACCTGAAACTACGGATACTGGAAGCCTGTGCTAGCATTTCTCCTGCGGTGTTGCTATCAGTGTGTGAAGAGTGGGAGAAGAGGGTTGCATTGACAATCCAACACAATGGGCAGCACATTGAACACATTTTATAAGTGGTCAGAAACTTGTAAATAACTCATGAAAGAATAAAGTTATGTTAAAACCAAGCACACCATTGTTTTTCTTGTGAAATTCCCAATAAGTTTGATGTGTCACATGACCCTCTTCCTATTGAAAAAACAAAAGTTGGATCCAAAATGGCCGACTTCAAAATGGCCACCATGGTCACCACCCATCTTGAAAAGTTTCCCCCCTCACATATACTAATGTGCCACAAACAGGAAGTTAATATCGCCAACCATTCCCATTTTATTAAGGTGTATCCATATAAATGGCCCACCCTGTATTTATAGGAAAGCAAAATGGCCACACTTAGTGGGGATTTAATTGCCAAGTGAAGCATAAGAATTAAGTTAACATGCAGAAGCCAGAAAAAGTTTCCTGTGGTTCCCAAGCATGAATTTCAATGAAAGGCCGAGACCACCTTAATAGTGTGCTGTAGATGACCTTGCCAGTTTACCACATTCCCAGGCTGATGAAGCTGTCTCTGAATTGGTGTAGTCTGCAAGTAGAATGGTGCTTTTCATTTGCCAGTCTCTCTTCCTCTTCATACTCACTTAGGATCATGATCTCTGGGTAGAAGCCCCAAGAATGATACTGTGAGTACAGGCGGCTGAAATTAGATTCCTGAACGCGGTTGCTGGGTGGTCAGCAATGCAGGAGGACCTCGGAGCAGAACCACACTTCTCCAAGTTTGTTAATGTGGATGCAGGGAAAAATGACTCGCTTTCAGCCCATTAAAACTAATGTGAACATACTCTGAATTATTTGCTTAGACAATGAAATGAAAGACCTATAACATGCACATTCCTTTGAAATGTGTGTTTTGAAGCAAGGTCACAGTCACTGTGCTGGTCAGCCTCCACACTTTGGCTCCTGTACAGAGGAGGAACTTAAATCATGTGAG
This sequence comes from Polypterus bichir lapradei, assembly GCA_026402145.1. Lineage (NCBI taxonomy): Eukaryota > Metazoa > Chordata > Cladistia > Polypteriformes > Polypteridae > Polypterus > Polypterus bichir. Next base: position 112,629,563 of record JANRMT010062854.1, on the reverse strand, counting down.
TTCTCTTATCACTTGATTTCTTTGCATTTGTCCAAGTTTACTTTTTATTCTGCTTAGGTTTCAAGTCCACCATGAAAACTTGCAGCTTGGGTCCGGCCATAAAGTCTCCCACTAATTTTTGCTACAGTGTTTCTTTATTGAGATTATTTCATCACCCTGAGAATGTGGTAAACTGGCAAGGTCATCTACAGTGCACTACTGAGGTGGCGCTGGCCTTTCAATGAAATTCATGCTTGGGAACCGCAGGATAGTTTTTTGCTTCTGCATGTTAACTTAATTCTTATGCTTCACTTGGCAATTAAACCCCAACTAAGCGCTGCCTTTTTGCTTTCCTGTAAATTGATACGAAGGGGGCTGGCGTTTTGTCCAGGAGACCCATACATTTCCCTCTGGCCAGCTGGCTGCCACTAATTATCTGCTGATGCTTCCAGTTCTTGCAGACACGTGAATGTCTGCAACTGGCAAAGTCATATCTTTTAAAAACAAGACTGCAAATACCAGAGAGCCATGTTTTGTTAATTTTAAGAAATGGGGCTACTTTAAGGTTTCAACTCCTAATTTCCCTGTCCTTGACAAATTTCCACTGCTCATCAGATGAGGCATTTCTGCCCACCACATTGTGAACTGTTGACGTTTGGCTAACAGACTGGCCAAGAATTTGAACTTCTAACCCTTCAGTGCAGGGGTCATTGCTTCCAAACCGCATTGCACGCTGAGCCACTTTGTGTGTCTGTTTAATGGGGATAGCTCCTCGTCTTTAAGGTTCTTCAGTCTTCCTTGTTACCTAAATGGAAGAGTAAGGTAACAAAAGGTGAACAATTTGGCATTAGATAGACAACTACTTTGTCAGTTTGGCTCCTTTTGGCACGGCCTTCAGTCGACCTGTTGCCCATGATTCACTGTATACCATTAAAGCTACTTTGGGCCACTCTTTGAGGAAAGATCCTGGATAATTCCAGGAAGGAAGGTCAGATGGGCAGGCCGGGGGAAATAATCCACTTATACTAAATGTAGTATGAGCCGAATGCTTGAAAGGAATTTCAAAGCATTAGAAATGAAGCGGCCTGCCATAGCCAACACTAAGGGTCAACAATTGGATGCCAAGCTTGAACAGAATCCAGTGCTCACGCTGCTAGAAGGTAATAGCTATGTAGAGATGGTACACAATAAAGTATTTTAAATAATGCAAGGCTGTGTGTAGAGGTTCCATTTATATATGTGTTGCATGCTAGGGGCTTTTTCTTCTCCATCATTTTATCTTCTGAACCTTCTTTTCCATTACATGGTTGTAGGGATATGGAGAATAGCTGGCAGCAAAGGACATAAAGCAAGAACAAGCACTAAATGGGTTAGTAGCCCACAGCAAAACAAAGTCACACACACACGAACACATTAGGCAGTAAACCATACATAATCATTTTTGGGATGTTGAAGGGAGGAAAAATATCTCAAATGCAGACAGAATGTGTGAACTCTACATACAGAGAGATTTGGTCAGCAATTCAAATAAAGCTTGTGGTGCTTTTAGCTGAGCAGTTAATGAGAAGGATCCATCCTTTTTGGGCAGTTTTCATTATAGGGTACGGAAGTTTATTCTGGCTACTGACCTTGCAAGGCAGAAAATAACTCCGGAGAAGCTGTCGGTCTAGATGAAAAGCCATCATCTGTTCTCACTTTGGGGTTTTCAGGGTTTGAACTTAACCTACGAGCAACAGATGGCAGGTAGAAGCTGACCCTGGAGTTACCACTGAGCAGACTCCTTTATACCTGGCAAATACAGAGCTGCCACTTTACCTAATATGCATGTCTTTGTGGTAATAATAATAATACATTTAAGTATATTCTATACAGTAATTGCAACTCATTGTGCTTTATGGAAGTTAGTCAGTCAGGTTAACGGAAATGTAGTACAATTTTACTTTCAAATATACAGAATCTACTATATAATAAAACATTAAGGTTTGTGTGTCCAGTCCCTCTGAGCAATCTGATTGGTCAGTTTGGCTTTGGTGTGGGAATGGTCACTTTGGTTTTGGGGATGTGATGAAAGAGGAAATGCGAGTGTAAGATGCATAAGGAGGGGCAAATGCACTTGAGGCATGCTGAGAGAGTCACCTTCAGAGATGGCAAGCAGGTGAAAAAGGTGCCTTGAAAATAATGAAAACCTCTGAGAGGCAGGAATATGTTTGAGAGAGGGAGAACCAGTGAAGAGGCATTCATTCATGCAAATAAAAAGGAAAGGCCCTGAAGGGCAAGAGTGAGCAAATATTTTGTAATTATTCTATTACCTGTCTTTGACAAGACCCATGCTAGTATACAGTATTTGAAAAGATGAAAACAGAAACGAGTAAAATATGCTACTAGAATTATATAATAAACCTAACAATAATTACAGTTGATTATTATAAACCTTACATACACATAGGGAAATGTGCATCCTGCACACAGGCAGAGACTGGGCACAGGATTTAAATATAGGGGCTATCAGGCACCAGCACTACCTACCATATACTTAAAGATAACATTTAGAATTATAAACCTGACTTTTAAGATGATGATTTCACAAACACAAGTGCATCAGCAAAATGGAGCTGCTTATCTAGGATGATCTACATGAGAGTAACTGTTTTATACAAAGCTGTGAGAGACAATCTAAAACAGCTATTTGTGGTGGGCATGTGAGTCTCCCCACCATGTAAGGGTCGCAACAAGGTCTTGCTGGTGTGCCACACCTCGTTCTCATCTTGATGCACAGCTTTGCCTGGACCCTTCTAGCAGGAAAGCTGAGCTCTGCTTTTCGTTTTTGGTGCAGTGAGACGGAAGCCGATTTGTTTACTTAAACTGAGCTGCCCTCTTGGAGGGCACAGAGCCATGCGTTCCTATTTTTGATGCCTGTTTGCCTTGCTCCACCTAGCCAGACACACTGTTGCTGTTGCTGATTGTAGATGGTGAGTCCTTTAGGGGCCTAGAGTCATGGAGCGGTAGCATCTGGTAAAGAAACGTTTACTGTCATCTTTTGTAAAAGTTAATTGGGAACAGAATGAGCAGAGACGTTTAGATGGTTAGCAGATGACATAATCAGGGAAAGAATTTAATGAATGCAAAGTTTTTTCTTTTTTTTTGGTAAGACTATCTGTGATTGTAATGGCTTGTGGGACTCCTCCGCTGCCACGCACAGTAGGGTGCTGATGTAATCATCACATCAAGTTCACTTGGTGCAAAGCTGATAATATAACATTGCTCATTTCATGGTCACTGTGGCCTTTACCATATCTGGTATGGCACCAGAAAGTGCTTGTATATATGTGTGTATGTATATGTGTATACAGTATACACATATAATATATGTGTATGTGTGTGTGTGTATATATATATTATTTATATTATATATATATATTATTTATATTATATATATATATATATATATATATATATATATATATATATATATTTTTTATATATATATATATAATATATACACAGTGGTACCTCGGTGTATGTCTTTAATCCATTCCAGATTCTTTGACTTATACCAAACAGGACGTATACCAAACTATTTTTTTCCATAAGAAATAAAGGGAAAATGATTAATCCGATCCCATGAAAAAAAATCCTATTGTTATTGGCATATTATACATTGACGGGGTTGTATAAAATAATTTAAACACTGCCTTATACTAAAATACATAAATACAAAAGCAATTAGATGAAATAAATGAAAATTTAACCTCACTTTACTTTTTAATAACATCTTTATTTTTCACAATCGTAGATACCGTCATTCTTGGCATATGGTAGGCAGCAGCCATGTCCCGGATACGCATGCCACCTTCATACTTTTCAACAATCAATTCAAA
>JANRMT010062854.1:112572600-112610706 GCA_026402145.1 Polypterus bichir lapradei | reverse complement strand
ACACAGATAGAAAGTTCTAGCTGTCTATCTTTATATCTATTTGCAGTACATACCAAAACATACTGTACAGTAGAGATATACTTGTGCATGCTTATATATTGTATATTTTTTGTTTTTAATTGCTGATCTTCACATAGATGTACCTGTGTATACTTATATAATATTTTTGTTTGTAATTACTGAGTGACTGGCCCAGTGGCCCAGAGGTGTGATTTCAACCAGTAGTCTTCTGGCTGAATGACCAACTCTCACTCTACTTGGCCGCAAGTCTCTTTTGAAGCATCTTGAATGAGGTAGTAAGTACTTACAGTGTGATGAGAGCTTTAACAGTGTCCTCTTTATGAGTAAATAATTGTGAATAATGCTTTGTTTTGATAGTTGATGATACACACAGAAAACCACAAAGTGAAAAGAAAGAGGTTTTTTGTCCTGTGCATTTGGCCAGAGTCTGCATTTTAATGTCAAATGCCTGTGGTGTAATGATTGCCGTATCCACCCTAGTGACTTCTTCTGGATAAAACTAAGAAGTGCAAGAACCACTAATCTTCACACCCAACCCCCACCTTCTAAATAATCGTAATCAGCTGGAGAGAGAAAAAAAAAAGTTTTGTCAGTAGAAGGCGTAAGCAAGAAAGAGTGATCAACTGGTGACTCATTGCTCTTGTGCTGGAGAAGGCAAGGCTGCTGCTTCCTGTTGGGCAGCAACGGAGCACAAATGCACATGGCCAAGAAACATTAAAGGAAGGCTTACTGCTGCAGTTTACCATGGCTTCATTTTACATCTTAGATCTCTGAAATTGTTTATTGTATTGGAAATTGATGAATGGTTTATCCCCCGGTTTAAACTGAACACCTTGTACTCTTTCCTTACTCTCCTTAATATAACCATTTTTCACTAGGTGGGGTACAGCCCGGACACAGACAGGTTGACATGATGGTTTCACCACACACACGTTTATTTGCACTATATACACACAAAGTGAGCACAACCCAGTGCCGCAGCACCAATCACCCCTTCAAGTTCAGACCTTCATACAGTGCCTTTCCTGTCTCTGGTCCGTCTCCACTCCTCTCCTCCGAGCTCTGTCCTCTTCCACCCGACACCAGCCATCGAATGGAGGGAAGCAGCCCCTTATATCCACACCATGACGAGCTCCAGGTGCTTCCTGACACTCCTCCGCCAACACTCCTCTGTGTGGCGGAAGTGCCGGCTGCGCACCCGGAAGTACTCCGGGTGTCCCTGTTCATCTTCCCCCCAGCACTTCCGGGTGTGGCGGAAGTGCTGAGTTCCAGGGCTCCGAAGGCAGCGGGGCGCCCTCTGGCGGCGACCACGGGCCCCTACAGGGTTGAGCTTCCAAGCTCCCTACCCATGGTCCCCAAAGCAACCAGGGCGGTCGTCCCCACGTGGTCTGGGGAAGGCACAAGCCCTCCTCTGGTCCTCCTGGGCGTCCCGGCCGGGTCGCCTCCCCAGCCATCTCTGACAACTAGTAGGGGAAAAATTGATTTGAATCTTGGAGCACTTTCAGTGTGGAGTTTGGGCATTTTTTATGTGTCTGTGTGGCTATTTCTTCAGGTGCCAAATTCCCCCAGGGGACAAATAATGTTGCATTTTCCATTCATCTATCCATCCACCTTGGTTTTACTACCACATACTATGCATGTTGAGCTGGCAGCTCTTCTGTTGAGTGGCTGCGAGTGGATGCCTAAGTGTGTCTTTTGAGGGATTGGCATTTTGTTCAGGGTGCATTTCTGCCATGCACTGTAGTGTAGGGGTAGGTTTCCACCCATGAACTGCATTCATTGTTTTTGAAAATGGATAGATGGACATTGGATTCTATACCCTTCAATACCCAAGTAAAGACTGTCCCATTATTTTGGACATGACATTCATTTATATTATTAGCATAATTGAGAGTGCACCATAGCTTATTTAGATAAAGCATAGACATCATAATCAGGTTCATTAATAAAATATGTAAAGATGTGTTCCACTGTCTTCTGCTTTCTAAAGATTATTCAGCCCTCGATTTCAGTTGACCAATACCTATCGTCAGTCAGCTTCATATTATTCTTCTAATAGTGAATACTACCTTGAAATATCTTACTTGCACAACACAAATGTTCACACGTTTCATTGGTGGTGCCAAACCGGTAAGCTACAGCACAGTGCTTAAGAGGGTTAGTGAGATAATACAAAGAAGGAGATTCTTTGCATCAGGGTGCCACTGAGCCAACAGATGATGGAGATGGTTCGCAGCATATTTCTGAATTCATTGCAGAGGCCAGAATTGTACACATAAGCATTAACTTCCAGTATTAATCCAGTCCCTTTTCTTGTGGAGGGTAATAAAGGAACAGTAACCTGTGTTCAAAGCATTGGGCAAAATGCTGACATCTGATTGGATGGAACGGCAGTCCTTTGTAGACTAATCATCCTTCCATTTATTTAATGAGACCTTTCTTTCATTTTATAGTCATATGAAACTAAGGCCTGTCCCAGTCTAGAATAAGGTGCAGGGCAAGAAATGACGTTGTATAGCATTATAGTAGACATCTAAGTTATCTGTTCATCCTTTTACAGATGTTTTTAAATTTATGGTAATGGAGACCTGAATCAGCAGGGTATGGGCAACAAAAGAGGACCCAGCTTTTGGTGGGATTTTACAGACACACAGACAGATCTTTCTAACCTGTACTTGCCTTCAGTGTGGCAGATACCTGGAAAAACCCAATGCGAGAGTGCATGCACACTGTTCACGTATATTGAAAGGGTTGGGAGTTTAACCATGGTCCTTGGAGATCTAAGACAGCAGTGCAAGTTGGTGACCACCCTTTCACATGGGTGTTTATCATTCTGAAATTCACACTGCCATGAAGCACTGCCTGTGCAACTGTGCTACCTTCTTGGACAACGGAAGCACTTATTTAGCTCAATGACTTGGTTCATTTGTCTCCAGTCTATGGTTAGACTGAGAGTGTGAGGTCTGGTGACAAATGAGCTGCGGGTTGCAGTACAGACAAACCCAGTCTATGTTACACCACGTCATATGAGCCCTTCCAAAAGTAATGGAACATCAAGGTCACTTAATTTGTTTTTGCTGTACACTGAAGACATTTGTGTGTGAGATTAAAAGATGAATATGTGAAGATAGATCAGAGTTTCAGCTTTTATTCTAGATATGCTGAACAACATAGAACATAGCACATTTTATATCACATCACCGAGTTTTTTGCGTGAGCAGAGTATTAGAATGTGACAAGCTGACCGTTGTTTATTGTTACCCAGATAAATCATATAAGATTGATTATTTAATCATTAAATAGCCTGGGATATCTACTCTCAGTTTAAGCTTTGGTTTTCATTTTTGAAGACTGCATTTGTAGTTAAGAAAGGTAGACCAACATGAAAACTAGAGAGCTTACCACGGTGGCATGCAATTCTGAAGCTGAGAAATAGGGGAAAATCCATCAGAGTTATTTAAAAAATATTAGGCATAGCCAGTACTACAGTTTGGAATGTCCTCAAAAAGAAGGAAGCCACTGGTATACCGAGCAACAGGCAGCGAACCTGCAACAACTGATGACAGACAAATGAAGAGAGCAGTAAAGAAAAACCCCAAAACAACAGTCAGTAACATCATGAACAACCTTCAGAGAGCAGGGGATGAAATATTACAGTCCACTGTTTGAAGGAGACTTGGAGAGCAACAATATAGTGGCCATACTACAAGATGCAACCACTCATCAGCAGTAAAAGTTAGAAAGCCAGACTGGAATTTGCCAAAAGAGTAGAGGGATGAGCTAACACAGTTCTGGAACAAAGTTTTATGGAATGATGAGACAAAGATTAAACTCTGCCAAAGTGATGGAAAGGCCAAAGTATGGAGAAAGAAGGAATTCTAAACATACAAGCTCATCTGTGAAGCTTGGTGGAGGTTGTGTCATGGCTTGTGCTTGCATGGCTGCTTCTGGAACAGGCGCAATCCTTTTTATTGATGATGTAACACATGAAGTAGTAGCAGAATAAACTTGGACTGCCAACTCAGCAAAGAACTACAGCGGGGGCAAAAGTGCAAGATTTTGGACTGGCCAAGTCAATCTCCAGATCTTTACCCAACTTAACATGTCTTTGACCTCCTGAAAATTAGACTGAAAGACGAAACCCCGCAAAACACACACCACCTAAAAGATACTATGGTAGACCCCTGGAAAGGAATAACCAATGAAGAAACAAGAAATCTGGTGGAGTCTATGGGTAGGCTTGATGAAGTTATTATGAGCAAGAGATATGCAACCTAATATTAAGTATTTTTGACAATAATTTAGTTGAAAACATTCTGTTCCAATACTTTTTCTCACTTGAAAAATCTGTTTGCTTTGATAGAAAACATGCTAAGTTCTATGTTGTTTAACATAATCTAGATGTAAATACCAGGGAATAAAAGCTGAAACTCTGATCTCTCTTCTTATATTCAGCTTTTGATCTCACAAACAAAGGTCTTCAGCGCATAACAAAAACAAATTAATTGGCCTTACTGTTCCAATACTTTTGGAGGGGAGTGTATATAGACTTTAATAAAGGTTATGGTGGACGGAAGTCTTGCGTATCTTGCTGCTTTTGTGGTTCGCTGCTTATATAGTTAGGCTTATTTGACCGACTGCCACTGCCACTTATTTGCTGTTTGTTCAGGCATTTGTACTCTGGTGCAATCTGTCTTCCGTGTAGAATAATGCTTAGCAATGCATGCAGTGATTTTGAAATGGGCAGAGCTGTCTTTGTTATCATTTCTGATGAGAATGAATGACATCAAAGATATTTCAGGGCATGATTTTAAATCAATGTGTTCCATTTTTTTTATACTTTATTTTTATAGAAGCTGCCTTTTGTGAAGCTCATGCAACTGCATTTTGATACTTCCATGATAGAGAGGTGGAGAGTACCTGAACCCTAAATCTGTATAAAGTGTCCTTTATTATGCTATAATAATAATAATAATAATAATTCTTTGCATTTATGTAGTATACTCAAAGCATTCTCCGTGCAGGATGGACCTGGGAAGTGAACTCACAATCTCCTTACTGCAAAGCAGCAGCATTACTATTAAGCTGTAATTGGCATTGTTGATTTGCTCAGGTATTGACTGGTACATGGCTTATCATGGCTTTTGAGTTCCACTGACATAAAGACATCAAAAATCAAATGGCTGATAGCAAAGATAAGTAAGATGGTATTAAAATGCAAATTAAAGATTAAAAGAACAATAATATAAAGGGTGTTGTCTATTTACCAAAAAATCTAAGATTAATTTAGAGTTTTAAATCTAAACTAATGTGAAAAAAATGACTGCACTGTTGCTTTGTGGGGTACCCATGGGCTCCTTAGTGTATAGATGAAGGTATGACTTATTATTCATTTAGCTGAATAAGCAAATAACAGGAAAATAATAAATGGGGAAACCTTTATCAAATAAAGATGAATTTCAAATGAGCAATGTTTAAATAAATTCAATGAAAATAATAAATACAAGAATAAAAATGGCAATACAGTATATGTAGAAGAAAATATTGATGATAGACAGTTGGTCTTAACTATATCTGTGTGTTCAGCCTGTTAACATTCATAAAATTACTGTATATAATGCTTTGTGAGAAATGCCCTGTAAAAGATAAAATAAGATTAAATAACTGATTGATTCTGAGGATACAGAGTGCCTTCAGAAAATATACAAGACTCCCTCATTTTTTTCATATTGAGTTATGTTGCAGACTTATGCTGAAATTGTTTGCATCAATTTTTCCTCATCAAACAACATGCAATATTCCAGAATGACAAAGCAAAAATAGAATTTTAGGATTTTTTGTAAATTAATTAAAAATAACAAAGTGTGTTGAGGCACAGATCTAGGGAAGGCTACAAAACATTTCAGCAGCTTTGAAGTTTCCTACGAGCACACTGGCCTGCATAGTTCTTAAATGGAAGATCTTTGGAACAAACACAACTGTTCCTAGAGAAAGCAGGCCAGTCATACTGAGCAGTTGGGGAGGAAGGCCCAGGTAAGAGAAATGACCGAGAACCTCATGGCCACTCTGGCGGAGCTCTAGAGAACCTGTTTGAAAGTGGTAAAACATCAGGAAGGACAACCAACACTGCAACACTTCACTATTTTGGGATCAATGGCAGAGTGGCCATATAAATATGAAAGCCTGTTGGGAGTTTGCAAAACTAAGTAAAGGACTGAACTGTTTGGGCTCAATTATAAGCATCACGCCGGGATGAAACCAGGCACTGCTCATCACCAGTATGATACCATTCCTTTGGTAAAGGACAGTGGTGGCAGCAACACGCGGCAGGTACTGGGTGATTGGCTCCATTCTGCTTACCCTCAACCCTAACCAAAGTACAGTGTGTGAAAGAATGAGTCTCAACACACTGGAAAGGTTTGGGGCAGCCACCCGTATATTGTCCCTGGCTGCAAAAGGTTTAAGAAAAACAAGTTGTTGTCAGGTTGAGTTCCAGGATTGAACTGACTAGTTTTGGAAAATGGCAGCTTTATAAGCCATGAACGGGAAGTGACATCAGTCTGGGTGCCAGGAACTGGAAGTGACATCAGTCTGTGCGTCAGGAGCCGGAAGTGACATCAGTCTGGGGCACCAGGAACCGAAAGTGACACCAGTTTGGGCGCCGGAACCTGAAGTGATGTTAAATCAGGCAGGTTTCCCCATATTTGGTCTGTAGCGATAACAGAGGTAGGTTTAGTGCACCCTGCTATCCCCTGGCCTGGAGGGTAATTACCTCCAATTGGTCCACTCAGCTCCTTCCTAGTCACACGTGTGTAACAAGTGATATACTTAATTAAAAACCTGCCCAAGATCACTCAGGACCTCAGATTAGGCCAGAGGTTCACCTTCCAGCAGGATAATCCCAATCAAACATCTCTGAAGAGACTCGAAAATAGCTGTTCACCGGTGGCCTGACAGAGCTTGAGAGAATCTGCAGAGAAGAATGGAAGAAAATCTCTAAATCCGGGTGTGCAAAGTTTATCGCTTCATAAACAAAAAGACTGTAATCGCTGCCAAAGGGGCTTCAATACTTGTGTCAATGGGATAGTTCAGTTTTTTATTTTTACTACATTTGCAGAAATTTCTAAAATCCTGTTTTGGCTTTGTCGTTCTCGGGTATCGAGTGTAGTTTGATGGTGGATACATTTAAATGATTTTAAGCTCAAGTCTGGAAAATATGAAAATAGTGAAGGGAAATGAATACTTTCTGAAGACACTGTAATATGTAGTATATTATGCTTAGGTTAGCTATTTCAGAATTTTGCTAAAGAGCTATTTCAGGTCTCCGCTGTTAATATTAGAGATTCATGACAATGGGACATCACTTCAGTGTCAGCTGATGAAGAAGCTAAAAAAAGTTCATCAGTGTCTAGTCCGATATCAGATATATTTAGACATGGTAGTCCGATGTGATGACACATTAATTATAATCCCCAGAAGCAAGTCTCAGAGCAATTTGCTGAGTGTAATGTCACCTGTTATGTTGCCTTTGTCAGTAACAACAAAATAGCAACACGCAAACACTTGATCTGTACATGTCTTGAGTGACAGGACTGACAGAAAATGAAACGTCAAAGAGCTCTTTGCCCATACAAGAGTAAAATGAATGAAATAACGTCCTTAATAGTTCTTGAAGATTTTTTTACAAAGTGCATCAGGCTTGTGTGGCTAGCTATTATGTACAGAAAATTGTCACAGGACCTCTGATTCAGCTTTAGGCAGTTTCTTGAGACTCCCACTAACCTTTATGTAAAGAATTGCCTTCTCTCGTAAATACACCTTCTTTTACTAGTAAGAAGCTTTCAAATGCTCCTAACAAAGAGCTATTATTTCAAAATGAGCAATTCTTTCTTTTTTGTGCTTTCCAAAGGTTTTCTGCCCTCTCTCCACCCCCATAAGTACCATATTCCTCCTTTTAATTCCTCACTTTATTGTAGAAAAATGAAATACTATTCAAGGTAAGCTAATATCCCATCATTACTTTGAGCCTACAGTGCTCAGTGTTGTAAAACAACACTTTCATGAATTCCCTACACTTGGAATCGCTCATTAACCTCATATACGTGTCTTTAGGATGTGGAAAGACTTGAGTACCTGGAGAGAACCTCTAAACCAGGGGTCACCAACTGAGAGCTGAGAGCTACTTCAAGGGTACTGAGCAATACAAAGGGCTACTTGTTTGATACAAACTTCCTGAATAACATAAAGTTGCACGATTCACATTTAATGATGATAATAATATACATGGAAATTTTCCTTAACTTTTCTGCCATATTTTTCTTTATTTTTAAGGAGTAAAAACTGTGTCTAGCTCCCCATCATAGCTGTGCCCATTTGCTTGTCTCAGCAAAGAGTCAGATGGAGGTTTGTCTTGTGCACAATATTGAACTTTGACCACGGACTACCCCCCAATCCACATCAATGCAAGTGTTATTGATTCAAAAAGAACAGCAACACAATTAAATACAATTTTTAGATGGAGCTCCATGGTGTCTAGTGCTATTTTTAGAACATGCCCTGTGGGCAACTCATGTGGTTCCTGCGGGCGACCAGGTGCCCATGGGCACCATGTTGGCTACCTCTGCTCTAAACACTCTGCCTGATGTGTTTAAAAATATATCTATACTAATAAAAGGCAAAGCCCTCACTGACTGACTGACTGACTGACCCACTCACTCACTCATCACTAATTCTCCAACTTCCCGTGTAGGTAGAAGGCTGAAATTTGGCAGACTCATTCCTTACAGCTTGCTTACAAAAGTTAAGCAGGTTTCATTTCAAAATTCTACGCGTAACGGTCATAACTGGAACCTACTTACGTACATATATACGGCCATAGCATGCAGCTCAGTTGCCGTGTGAGGCGGAGTTGCGTCCCCCATCATCACGTCTCCCACGTAATTGAGTGCCTGCCCATATAAGGCCGTCCGTCAGCAGCAATCCAATAGACATGCTGCCGCTAAATATTCATGGGTGAAGGACTGTGCTTATGCTAATGAAGATGAGATGGTCAGGGATAGAATAGTGTTGGGCACAAACTCAGCAAAAGTGCGAGAGAAACTTTTAAGTGCCGGGTCTGAGCTAACATTAAATGAAGCCGTGGACATCGTAAGATCGTACGAGATAGCACAAGCACAGCTGAGAACCTTCGATGCGTGTACTCCGAGCGGCTCACATGAACTGACTGTGAACGCAGTACACAGACAACAAACAAGAGCTCCAAAGAGCGCTGAACAAAAAACGCATTACACAATTGAGACGGCAGCAATAGAATATAAAGTGAGTGACGCATACACGCATATTCATAAGTTCACCTACTGCGGAAACAAACCACATGGTGGAAAAAGTCAATGTCCAGCTAAAGGAAGACAGTGTAAAAAATGTGGTAAATTGAACCACTTCGCTAAAGTTTGCAGGACTGGGAAAGGTAAACCCATGCATGCAGTGTGTGATGTCTCAGATAAAGAGGAAGACGAGCTGTTTATTGATGCAGTAAGAAAGGAACAACCCTCTGAAGCTGAACAAGCCTTTGTAGACATATCAATAGGAAAGCAAGGTGTAAAGCTTAAGTTTAAATTACGTTTATAGACACGCTGCCGCTAAATATTCGCAGGCAAATCCACAACTTAATACCAGGAATGCCTGTTAAACATCTTAGAGTCACGAGTACCGATTTGGGTAGTGATCACTTCGATGAATGAAACCTGTTATCTTTACAACGGTTGACAACGAAGATGAGATGGCCAGGGATAGACTAGACAAATGCGGAATGTAATTTGAACACAACACACCCTCCAAATACGAACCTAATTGAAACAAATAATGATAATCAAATCCTTGATGACAGCAACACTCATAACAGTCACAAAACAATTACACTGACAATCATGTTAAGTTATTTTTAAAATGTTTCCTTTTCTTTTTCATAACTTCTTTAACACACTACTTCTCCGCTGCGAAGCACGAGTATTTTGCTAGTATTTCATAAAGAAGGCTGGAAACATGTTGGAATCCCAAGTGGAAAAACCCTGTTTAATGCAAATGGTGCAAAATAAGACCCAATGGTTGTTCTTCAGTCGTAGACTTCAGTGATTACTTGAGCCTGACAAGGCTCCTTTTAATTTTAGTCAAGTGTGATGAGAGAGAGTTTTGTAGCATTGTGCATTTTAAATAAAGTCTCAGAACATGCAGGCTCCAGGTGGGTGCAGTTGCTCATGGGAATGTTCATTCACCACTCTGAGGTTGATTGGGGTGCTTGGCTGATCGCGCATTCACATGCAAAACACAAGCCAATTGGTCAAGTGCTTCATTCACATCTTGGATCAGGTGATTGCAGCACCGGCACCCAGATGCAGTTTAAAATGGTGCCTATATGGTGAAGGAGAAAAGAGACAAAAGTAGAGAAAAAAGAAATGGAGGTTAATAGAAAGAGAGAGTGATAGGCAGGATCACAGAGGAGCAGTTTCAATGTTAGAGAGGATGCAGGTGGATGGGTGGGAGCCCAAGAGAAGCATTTGGCCAACGCTTAGTGTAGAGTTTGCTCCTGTTGATCACCTCACGGAGCAGGAGCGACTGTGTGCTCAGTGAAGGCTCCTGCAGACGCTAAGATCTGGTGGCTGGAGAAGGAGCGGCACCCTATAGAGACTGGTGGTGGCGACATGAGCCAGCATTAAGGGTTGTATGCGCCTATTGGTAGATGAAGTGAACCCATGAGGGAAAGCAGAGGAAACATTGTTTGTTTTTTAGAAAGAAGGCATTATGTCTCAGATTGTGTTTTTAAGGGCATGTTTTTTCTGTCAAGGATTTTTAACCTCATTTTTAATGGATGTTTATTGTTCATCTATTGATTTTTACCTAAACTTTACACTTGTTTTTATTGTATTATTTATTTAATTAAGGAAGAAACTTTGCACTACACTATTAACAGTTTGTTTAGTTTTTGTAATAAAAGCACAAGGCACTTTATACCAACTTTTGCCAACTGTGTGTGTCCTTATTTTCCTGGCTCATTCTCAGTTTAATTACCAACGGTCCCGGGTTAAAGTTGCAAGTTACTGTGGAGCCAACCCATGGGCCGTCTCATGAAGATGGGTTTGACTGGAACAAAAAAAAAGGTCAGGTTTAGATTGGGGATAATTAATATTATCCTGGGTGAAAAACCTGAGAACTGTAAAGAAATCGGGCAAATAAGTGAACCCTTTAGCCCCCATGAAACCCATTTTGTGACTTTTTTTTTTTTTTTTTTTTTTTTTTCCTTAGTCTTGGTGAGATTTTGTGAATATTCATGCTGTTTTTGGCGGTGGCTGAATTGAGAATTAAACCAAGACCTACACAGCTTTGAAGCCACATAATCAACTGTTGGTTGTACCACTGTGCCACATATTATATTTCATTGAAAACTGAATGCATCTCAGCAAAATAGGTAACTGACATTATATTATTATAGATTGGGCCCCCCCCCCCCGCTACTCAGACTTCGCTCCTTAAGGGTTTGAGTGACTGCCACCTTTGGACACTACTGAATGTTGATCCATAACATATTTTATTTTTGTGACTTTCTTTCTTCTATTGTGGGTTAAAGATTTTACTGTATCAATTATGAATACTGTTTGGAACCAAAGGAAATGAGTATTTCTCATTTCTTTTTTTTTTTTAACTTCATTTTTTTTAACAATATTTTATTTTAATGAATACTGTATGATAAATGGTCACAGGACAAATGGGTCCCAGTTAAGCTGCTGAGCTTCTGGCACAATGTTGGCATCCAGTAAAAATTAGAATCAACTAAAGAAGTAAAGAAGCAGTTGGTTGTTCTGTGTCTTAACAAGAGAATAAAATAAAACAAAGCCTAAAGAAAAGCAATAACTGGTTTCTTAATAAGAACTTATCTTGGGCAAAAACCTGCTGATATTGTTGCCTTCTGGCTATTCAGTTTGAAACTCCCGTTCTACATGCTTTACCTCTTAATTTGTCTTAATTGCTTCAAATTGAGAGTGATCTTCTTTAAGGAATGACAGTGAATATTTTGAATTTTTGCTCTGTTGTCCCAATGCTTAAAGCACATATAGTATATTTATACTGTGCCTTCTAGCATGTGCTGAATTATAGTAAAAAGTGTTGACATGCAGGGGGCCCCAAAAAATTCCTGGAAATGGTCAGTAGCATGGCAGGAGAGTATAGTTATTGACTATGCCACTAGGGTATTGTATACCTGCACTTTTGTTAATCAGTCTGCCGAGTGGGAGTGTGCTGATATGACTGAGTGTGAATTTCTGATGATTATTCTACAATCGTGCACCTAATTTTCGCAGGTTATTTCTCCAAGCCGAAAAAAGCATGCCAGGTTACATCAAACAACAAGACAATGATGATTGTGTTTTTAACATTAAAGAATTTGTTAATAAAGAACAATTCCCATGTGTTTATATTTATATGCATATGTATATAATACATATATTTATATGTGTGTGTGTGTATGTGTATGATATACAGTATGCTTGTGTATACAGTTTCATGCAATAGCTTGGAATCACCAGGCAAAATTACATTTACTTGAAATTTGAAGTGGTAGTGAATACAACTTTGAAAGCAAAGAATCTAAAACAGCGACATTTTTCTGAAACTCTTAATGTACGGTTACGGTTTATTTGATGAACTTAAAAAAGTAGATGTGGCATTTGCGAACATTTGGGCATCCTACTAAGTTAGTTCTAAATAACACCCCCTATGGCAAAAATCACAGATTACAAACAATTTTTGTAGCCAGCTATGAGCTGTTGAGCTCTTTACTTTAGCAATTCCTCCCTGCTATTACTTGCAGATCACTTCTAGCTGTGAGATATTCTTGAGCTGTCCTGTGGTGCATAGCATGTTTAACATCTACCCAAAGATTTTTAATAATGTTCAAGTCCATGAGTGTGTTTTAGATGGTTGTCTTGATGCAGGAGCCATCCTCCACTTCAGTTTCCTAACCGACTGACTGACATTCTCCTTGATTTGGTGTGTGCATATATAAGAGACTGTGAGTCCTTCCTTCTGACAGCATTACAATGTTCTTGTATGCATGTTGCGAGTGTTTTAGGTGTTTGTCGCATGTATACAGCTGGGCATGCACTGCATGGTATACTGCATATACCAGTTCAACCAAACATATGTTTAACTGGGACCTGGTGCAAGTAAGATTCAGGGCAGACACCAAGAGTTCCAGAGAGCTGGCCGAATTGTGGCTATCAAATGAAAATGCCATTACTAGATACTTGGACATGAACTCGGCATATTCAAGCTGCTCTGCCTTTAGCAACTTCTACAACTTTTCTTGGTATCCTTGTGTGTGTCAACTTCCCCTGCCCAGTGCTTCCTGTCTTGATTGCGCTTTGACTAAGAAACCACAGTGAAACTGACCAATCAGGTCAAAGTCAAACTGACAAATCATATTGCTTGGAAGGACTGAACACAAACAAGTGTCAGTAGCGTTCTATTATATAGAACTTAGAGATATGTGAAAGTTGTTAATTTGATATTATTGTGTTTTAATGTTAACTAGGGTTGCACAGTATACTGGTACTGAAAATGTGAAATGGTGTGGTACCAGCATTTTGTTAAGTTTGGTGCCAGAAGTAAATGCTTGTTTTCAAGCACCTTGTGTTCAATTCTTCAATTTTTAGTGTGATAGCATCCTCATCCCCTGCTTTTTGATTAAATATACAGTACTTGTACATATTACAGCTAGCTCAGTTCACTACATGGCCCCATCCCCGTCTCCCCACCACACTGCTCTTCAAATGTATGTAATAATATAAATAAAATCTTACAGAGTTCTCGTCAATGTCACAAGTTATTCTGAAGACTCTTAAATATTTCAGACAGAAAGATTCTCTTAATCTGGAGGTTTTAGATCTACATGGTGGACCTAGCATGATGAATTGGTGAGGAAGAGTATTAAATAGGAGAGGACAAAATTATTAGTGCCACCACCATCATCGTCTTGCTGAGAGAAAAATGAAAAGACTAAAGGCCTGTTTATACTTCGAGCACCCGTTTTACCATGAATGTCTGTTAGGGTGCATGGGACTTAAACTTTGACTGTGTATGTGCCACACAAGAAAACCCTTGCTCATTCAAGAATCAGCAGTGTAAAATAGTTTGTTGTTACCCGCACCTATACAGTCTAACAACAAAAACACACAGAAATAGCCAACTATGCACAAGTTCAAGGTGACAAATCACCCAGACTCTGGTCAAAATTGAAAGTTTGTGCAGGCAGAACTGGATATATCTGGTACAGCGATATTTCAAAAACATTGTTTTTATTCTGCTACCATGCAGTGTCATGCACTGAATGCTTGTACTATAGACAGACCAAGGTGCTCATCCTCTGTGTGTGACCGTGTCTGCACCCGAGTATAAATGGGCCTTAACATTGATATGCTTTGAGTGTAAGGAATGGCAAGAAGCAGCTGTGGACTCCAACCAGGCTTTGATTCATGTGTATGCTCTCGTTTAGACATTTCTTCTCGTCTTGTGAGTCACTGACGTCCCATTTCACTAGGGCTCCTGTTCTGAGCTGTTTTTGCTGGTTACGGAGTAGCAAAAGGTACCTTTTTTAGAGTGTCTTGTCTTTCTTTTTTTTTTCTTCTTTGTTTGGTAATCCTGATGCATGCTGAATGACTCTGGGAGTATAGAGGAATACCTAAGAGAGTATCTAGGGCCCACTCTTCAGGTTGAAATGATAGAGCCCCTATTTTTATTTTTTTAATGAACGGAAGGGCATAGTTGAGAGGGCAGATCAAAATATGCTGCCTCTACTACCGTTCAGCCTAAAACCTGAGTCTCAGCCAGATGTGGACTCTGATGAATTTTTTAGCTTACTGAATATTATGAGAGACCCTTTGTGGGTTGAGCTCTGTTTCACTTTGCAGCTTTCCAGTATAATGGAACATGGAGCTTGGTGTCCAGCTGGAGGTTAGGAATACAGGCTGCTTTTTTTGGATGACAGATTTGACATAGGACAGATGGACTTCTGTCACATTCTCTGTTGCTTATGTGTTACGTGGCAGTCAAAGCTGATCTGCTGCGTCTTGGCCCCTTGCCCGGGCTAAATTCACTTGGCCCGTGTGCCTTTCTGTCAGTTTCATGCCAGTGAGAAGCTGGTTAGCTGGCCTCGAATACCAAATGTCTTTGTGTATGCAAGCTGCAGAGAAGAGACTAGTTTGAGCTGAGTTGTGAACCAGATTAAAGCCTGGCAGGGAAGCTGGGTGCCAAAGTGTATGCAGTCTATCTTACATGGATTAAGCCAGTTGAGATGCTCGTCTTCTGATTGGTTATCTTGACTGCTGCCAGGACACCAAGGAGACATGCAGGACCCTTTGAATACTGAGGTCCAAAGAGCAGAAACCTTGATATCCATATCCGTATTCTTCTACTGCCATGTGGAACATGGCGCTTGGCTTTTAAGAATCTGGAATAGGGGTTTTTACACTTAATTGTCCCTGGTTTTATTTATTTGTTTATTTTTTTCCATTTGTCATTTCTTTGTTGGTTGGCTATCATTGTTCTCATTTTAAATATCAGCATGATTTTCATCATTCAAGTAACGGATGCATGAAAGTCAGTTGAATTAAAAAGCATTTCAGAATGCTGTGCCTTACTGATGTCGACGATTTGAGTTTACGTAGCGTGACGAGTCGCTGGTGGGAAACCAGTCTGGAATTCACTATGCTGGAGGCCTGCCCATTTTCCCATCTCCTTTTAACACCCGATTTTGCCAGTCTAGCTCCTAGGTTTCCAGATCCCCCTCGAAAAAACAACAAAAAAAAAATTAAACGGGCAGCTGTCCAAAGCTGCCTGAGTAACACAACATCTCTCTCTGAAAGAATTGCATTGTTTGAGGCCTGTGTTGCCTAATTTTCCATCAAGTTGCAAACTACATGCTCCTTCAGGGCTTTTCTCCTTTTTTGCTTTTTTTTCCATAGAACAGTGCAGCATGGTATCATTTCTTCATAATAAAGACCTCTTTATTGGCAACCAGGCTAAGCCTGCATTCAGCATTCTGTAACCATTCTTCCCGTGCAAGAGCTCTGCCAAACATTGTCATTGTGGCTCAATTGTCCAGCAATCTTCAAGGCAAAAACATTAAGACCTTGGTCTATCAGGAGAACATGCAGGTATGCATCCATAATGTTTGTGTATTGGCTTCTGTGAGTGCTTTTTACAATGCTCATTTGAAACCTTTTAGCAGGAGCAGCATGGTGGTGCAGTAATTAGTCTTGCTGTCTGAAAACTCTACAGACAAAAGTTTGTTTCCCAGTTCCAGAGTGCTGTCTCTGTGGAGTGTGCATGTTCGACCTGCATCTGTTTTTTTTTTTTTATGGATAGTGCAGTTTCATCCCTAAAAACATGCACATTAGACAAAGTCAGTCAGTCAGTCATTTTCTAACTTGCTTTGTCCTAAACAGGGTCTCCAGAGTGGATACTTGAGCTTATCTCAGCCAGCATAGGGTGCAAAGCAGAAACAAACCCTGGGCAGGGCACCAGTCCATTGCAAGGCAAACAAACACAAACACATACACACACACCCCAACCACACACTAGGGCCAATTTAGCATCACTAATCCACCTAACTTTCATATGTTTGGACTATGAGAGGAAACCGGAAAACAAGGAGCAAACCCATGCAGACATTGCGAGAACATGCAAACTCCACATAGAGAGACGAATCCTTCAAGGGTTTACTTTACTGCGAGGCAGCAATGCTACCACTGCTCCACTGTGCTGCCCCATTAGACAAAGAGTTACCTGTAAACTAGTAATCTTGTGAGGGAGATGGGGGTTGTGCACGATTTTGATGGCCTCTTGCCCACCGTTGGTTTTTGTCTGCACCCCTGCTAGTGGACAAATTCTGGTTCTCATTGCAGAAAAAAAAGAGCTCACAAAGTGGAAGGTTAAAATGTGTGTAGACGTCCAAATGCAGGACTTTCTTTAAGGTTTGGTTAAGCATGGGGACTACTGTATTACTTTTGAAGAAAAAGACAAAAACCATAAGGCAACCTGGCCTTTGTGGCAAAAAATTCAGACTTAACAGTAGGAAGGTACTTCAGTGCCTATGGATGAAAAAGTCTGAGCTGGATTCTTTCCGATCTGTTTAATTGAGTTGTGATTATAAGCTAGTGTAGTACTGTAGTGGCTAATGATGAAGAAAGCAGCTTTTTAACTCTTGACAGTTGCTTTTTCGGTATCTAACTCACCCTAACACCTCCCTGTTTTCACTCCTACTGTTTTAGTATTTCCCTTTCAGTTGTGCGTGCCTCATTCAGTATTCTGTGGCCCTTTTCCCCATCAAGCAGGACGTAATTGCAGGTCCCCTGCTGTGTGAAATGTGCATGCAGCTTTAGAGAAGCAGATTCATGAAGTAAAGAGAAAAGAGGTACATGCTGTGTGTTCAGTCTCAGGCTACTTCCACGCTACTGTGTTTTCATTTCAAAACAGGGCTTTTCAAACAGAAACAATCTCAGTCTTCAACTGGCATTTTTACATCATTTATGAAAGTGTTTTTATTTTAACCGTTCTAAAGTGATCAAAAGCACACAATTGTCCGCTTACATCGGACGTGTGTGAAGCACACATGTCTTTCATTTTGCCAGCTTGGGCACAATTTTAAGCCTGATTTGCAGTTGCTGACTAATTTTCAGAGTTGTCCTGAATTGCAGGTTCATCAGCTTATGCAGTGAAGTATGACAGTGGTTGCAACGTCTAATTGCCTGGGATGTCACACGATTGGAAAAATTTCTGTCATGTGAGAAATGTCAGTTGGCAGTCTTGTAGTGTGATCAGTCTCAGGAGCCGATTTTTTCTGATGCCGCCATTCTATTTCTCTTAATTCATGGTGCAACAAGCGCAGCAAGTGTGCATCATATATGTATGGTCTCCGCACCCATATCATGGCATGTCATTTAGACTGAATATCCTTGTGCAGTTTAAGCACATATGGAACAGGCGACTAAACCATGTTGTGTGAGTAGTCGCTTGACCACAATTTCTGAAAATCACACAAAATGCAATTTAGATGCATTCAGGTAAGCAACCCACCAAGTGCCATGGAAAGCAGCTCTTCTATGCCTGCTATTTTGGAATATTGCTTTCATCCTTGAAGGGTGATGCACATGTTTGACTATGTTTACAATTAATTTATTTGTATATTGTATGTGTACTGCGGTGGGCTGGTGCCCTGCCCGGGGGTTTGTTTCCTGCCTTGCGCCCTGTGTTGGCTGGGATTGGCTCCAGCAGACCCCCGTGACCCTGTAGTTGGATATAGCGGGGATGGATGGATGGATTGTATATGTGTGTTATGGAAACCAGGGGCATGTGCAACCAACCCACCCACGGAACCCGACAAGGCTGTGCCACACACCAACTCCCAGCATGCCCTGTGGGAATCCATGGTGCCACAGCCACCCAGGACGGTTGCCCTGTAGCGCCACGGGGGAGGTAGTGCCCCACCAATGCTCTCTCCCTGGTCCTTCCATCCAGCTGGTGCCCCAACCAGGTAATGGCGCTGGCTGCCCTTCACAGTGTATATACATGTGTGTTTCAAGGCTTTTTCCATTCTTAACAACAGCAGTGCTGATATTTCATCCTTAACTATACAGAAGAAAGGTTGACTCAGTAATAGATAAGTTATGATTATGCACTGGAGACTGGATTCAATTCCTGCTATTATATACCTGCTGTCAGTATGGAGTTTTATATTCTCCATTTGCTTCCATTTTTCTCTCATAACAAAGACAATCATTTTAGGTTATTTGATGTCTCTAAATTGTCACATTATGACCGAGCTTTGGTGAATGTGTAAATGTGACATGTTCTGGTCTGGCATGATTTAACTCCAAGTCTTTGGCACACCAGAGTTAGGGTTAGGATTAGGGTTAGGGTTAGATTAAGCATGTTGGGGATATAGATGGATAAAGCCTTACTTTATATAGAGCATTATGTTGTGAAGACTGTTACGGAGCCTCTTACAGAGCAAACAGTGACTGAATAGATATAGTTGTTCAGTTCTTTTTTCAGGGTAAGATTGTCCAAGTAGCTGGTTTCTAGACAGAACAATTATGCTGTGTGAACATATTGAAGTAACACATCTGTCGTCACTAGTTGTAATACCAGTGTTTTTAAGTGAGAACAGTGAACCAGGATCAAGGTGTTTCACTTTCTGCCTTTTTCTGCTTTGGCGATTACAGTGGAAGTAGTGCAGTGTTAATGTTTGCTTCTAATCCCATGCCTAAAATAAAGATATATATTTTATTTATTATTCAAGTCTTCTTGAGTATCTCTATCCAGGGGTTTGCATGGAAAACTGGTTAAAAGAATGGAAAAGAGCTCACAGGTGTAGGACAGAAAGAGAGGAAGAATCTAAATGTAAGTTTCAGGAATCTCTGGCCTGCTCTTTGATGCTTAAGCCATTCAGATCGAAGTGACAAAGCCCAGGGCTACTTGTTAAATGAAGGGTTGGGTACATTGATGTCATTTCTGTTACGCGCATTGACTCTTATTTGGAGTTGCATTTCGCCTGAAAGGTGAGGTTTTTCCACCCCCACTATTGTTTGTATTGATTACAAGAGATTCTTGCCCATGGAATGCGCAGAGAGATCCTCGAGGCCCAAGTGGTGTGGCCTTTTAATAGTTTCCTGTGCACACACGTTCTACATTAACCAAGTTGAGAAAGTTTTTACAAATTGATACTGTCTTCTATGTTCTGGCAGAGTGTCTCCTGATTTGGGACAAGATAAGAGTACAGCTGATTCATTTTTTATTACTAGTCTTAAGTGCTGTTTCTAGTTTAAACATCCAGATTTTGGCCTAGGCACACATGCTCCGATGAAACTGCACTTATTCAGAGAATTGTCTTTGGTAAGTGCTTTTCAGTACGAACCTTGGCAGTTGTTTTGTATATGTACTGAATTTGGAGATTAGGGAGGCATTGTGCCTCCATTGGAAGGCAATATTACAATCCAAGATTAGGTATTAACAGCATCATCCTGCCAGGATTGAAAAATCGGGAGACAAATCCAGAACTTAGGGACACTGGTTGAATCTTATTTCACAAGTTGGGAGAAGAAGACAGAATGGGATAAGCCTCTGTTGGAGGATGTTGTTTTGCAAGCCATACTTGCCATGCAGATGGGGACAGATTATTTGCCAAATTAGTATGAAGGGTTTATATATAATGATTAAGGAACTGTTTTTATTTTAAACCCACTATGTTAATCTTGGCCTTATATTTAAAATAATTCTGCTTTATTTAGTGCACGATGTGTTGTTACCATTCATGTGCTAATACACATCCAAAAATCAAAATCTCATATGTGGCTAATGTGAAGGGACCAGTGCCTCAGCTTAAAGTGAAGCCGGGAGGAGGTGGAGGAAGAAGAGCAGGTCCTTTTGGAGCAGCAGGAAGATACTGATTTTTCAAAATAATTTTTACCTTTATTTTGTTAAAAAATAAATAACTTAGTGAAAGGCGCTATATAAATCAGTGATTAATTTACCTGCATGTTTAGTGACTGCAGTTTGCACTGGTGTGCTGTGATGGTTTTAGTGTGTGAAAACTGGTTAAGCAGTTGCCGTGACAGCATTCTGGTTACTTCTGTGGAGGATCAGTTACACAATGGTGTTTTTTATTTTGGGTCTTGTTACATGGCATTAGTTTCTAAATTGTGTAGTAGGTGGTGGTAACTTAGGGACTGTAGGAAAAAATGACTTCTTTCCACCCTAATTTGTTCAATGACCTATGTGCTTTCCCCAGTGGGTTAATAGAGACATAACTTCCTTTGTTTTTGGAGGGTCTTGAGGCTACATGAATTCTGCAGGGCCAAGTGACTAAGGCCACTTATACTAGCGTGGGTTTCAGAGAAGTGGATGGTACCTAGAATCAGTTTAAAATGAGGTTAGTACACTGGCAGGCACAGACAATTAGGAAAAAGAATTTTGGGTCATGCTTATGTCGAAGTGACCTTTGTTGTGTGTGGCCCAGGCACCGACATGCTTACTTTTTTTTTTTTTTTTTTGGCTTCTCTTCATTTATTTACTTACAAAGAGCTGTATTCTCTTGAAGGACGGAGAGCTAGCTAGAGTGGGAAAATTGCTTTTTTGTTTTGGCTACCACTTGCAGACTTGCATGTGTGTCTGTAGTTATCTGTTGCTAGGATGATTCACGGTCAACTTCCAGTGGGACTGGATGCTTGCATTTGCCAGACTTTTTTCTAAGGGATGTGATGTCATTCTCCTGCTCAGGACTGCTGCTGCTGGTAACCACTATGACAGTCCTGCATTTTCCAGTTTGTCTTACACAATCCAAATTCAGATTAATAAGCCGTACTCTTGTTCTGCAACGGATGACTGCGCAAGTGGCTGTCCTGCCACACTCGCCAGGAATAAATGGGAAAGGAAGTTGTAGCCCCAGGTCTTGCGTCAAGAACTCTGCAGTAGGCATTAACCCATGTAATCAAATACATGTTCGTGTCTGCTTGCTTTGTTTCTTTGTCAGTCTGTTTAATATTTGTCCATCCTGTTTCTGTTTTGTTTTTCAAATTGTTTTGTTTGTGGTTTGTTATTTGGAATTTTATGGAAGTGTCATATTATTTTTGCTGCTGTAAAATGGAAAGATAAACCTGATATTTTCTGCACTGGAATTAGGCAAGAAGTGATGACAAGTTAATGCAGTAAGAATATCATTGGGATAGTGAAGTTACAATCACTAAAGAATGTTACTGCCGTAATTCAATTCATAATAAAACGATACATGTGAAGCAAAAGATTAGAAAGTTACATGTTTTTCTTAGTATTCCTCTATTTGTTAACCTTTTTAAATAAATAAAATTTTGAGTTGTATCTGATGAAGTTATAAAGGAATTAAATGGCTGTAGGTGTCCGTATGACGACAATATAATTTAACCCTTTGAAATACACATGCAGATAACAACCTGTTTATCTAGTTGAAGAGTCTCTCTCATTCAGTGTGTTTACATGCTGTTTATTAATCCGGTTATTCACAGAAACTTGCTTTTACCATGTAAGCACTCAGATAATTGGTCTCAGAAACCAAGATTAACAGATATAGATTTCTTCATGAGTAACCGAGTTTATTTGGCCTCGTAAACCCTGTACTGGGTTACAGTTAAAGAATTTGTAGTCTGCACATGTCTGTTGCATACTCTCAGCCTGCACATGTCTTTGCTTTACACACTGGTAGAAGACAGTGGAAGCGTCCTTAAGATAATTTCCAAAGGCAAATACTCAGGCATCTTTTTTCCTTCCCCTGATTGAAATAATCTGTCTTGATATTTTAGAAATTGCAAAATTTACAGACTGCTGATGAGCAGAACATACAGTGCTAAGCTCAGCAGCACGATCTTGTGAGCAGTAACGCTTTACTTGGATTACTTTTTAAAGTAACAAGTAACATCATGCAATTGTTATTTTATTGAAATTAAAATTAGGGTTAGGATTAGGGTAGTGGTCAGTTTATTGAGTTTTCGTATGTGGCCTTAGAATTTAATAATAATTGTTAGCTAATGAAATGTGCAGCTGTTTGTACAAAAGATGAAAAAGTAATGCATAGTCTTTAATGCAATAAGTAACATATTTAGGTAGTTTTTTTGAAAGTAATGAGCGATATAACTACATTACTTTTAAAAGTGTTTTCAGATTCATGGTGGCCAATGATGATGTTTAACTCTTTTTTTGACCCATCTAGTGGCATTGGAGCCAAAGGAGAACTCCAGAAAGGTACATGTGCATGGAAATGGAGGTTTTTCCCCAGTTGGGGCTGGGCGGTCTCATGGCCTCAGAACCCCTGCAGATTTTGTTTTCTTCTTCAGCCTTCTGGATTTTTTTTTTTGTTTTTTCTGTCCTACCTGGCCGTCAGACCTTACTTTATTCTTTGATACTTAGTATTGCCTAATCTTATTTTTCTATTTTTATTTTCTCTTTCTTCTTCTTGTAAAGCAGTGCCCTGCAACCGGTGTGCCTTGAGCCGATACAGGTGTGACGCGGTCAAATAAGACAATTTTCTAACTAAATAATATTTCAACGGTCCTCCTTAGAAACACAATAACGAGAATACGTGCAATGAAATATTCGCGTAAATAGCCTTTTAAAGGTTTCATAATTTTATGTGTCATTTCTCTGAAATAATAAATCCCATCGCCTGGCGCCTGTCGCCTACGGCGTAGGCCCTACATAGTCGCCAGACAACTGCGTAGTATGCTTTGATAGGCAGAGCGCTCCGTGCCCTCACCTAGATTCAATTCAAGCCGACGTATTAGTCATGCTACGTCGCATTCACTCGTCTTGCGACAGTAGTTATCATTCATTACTATTAGTTGTGTTGCTGAATTGTGTATGGTTAACGTTCTTCGTGTGATTCATATTTAGTTTTATACCCCTTTAAATATGGATAAATTTTTACGTGGAAAAGATTCGTCTTCACGTACAGATGATGAAGAACCCAACATAAGTGTTGCAAAAAAAATAAAGAAGATTGTGAAAAGGAAGTACAACGAAGACTACATTCCATATGGATTCTCGTGGTGTGGTGACGAAACGGCTCCAAAGCCACAATGCATCATTTGCGGCGATCAGCTATCAAACGAGGTAATGGCACCCAGTAAACTAAATCGCCATCTAAATTCAAACCATCCCAGTTACGCCAAAAAAGACAAACAATATTTTCAGAGGCGCTTAGGACAAAATCAAAAACAGAAGCAATTTATGAAATCGACTGTTACCGTTTCTGAAAAGGCCTTAGAAGCTAGCTACCATGTTGCAAAATTAATTGCACGTCAGAAAAGACCACATGCTATAGGCGAAACACTTATTAAACCAGCATGCATGGAAATTGTTCGACTTATGCTTGGGCCCAATGAAGTTAAGGAAGTGAATAAAGTTTCGTTGTCTGCCAATACTGTTAAAAGATGTATTCACGACATGTCAAGCGATATTTTAGGAACACTGATTAGAAAACTGATATTGGCTGAAAAATTTGCACTTCAAATCGACAAATCAACCAATATTAAAAATAAAGCACAACTGATAGCTATTGTACATTTTGTTGACGAGGACTTTATTAAAGAACATTATTTATTTTGTAAGGAGGTTCCAGAGCGAACTACCGGTGAAGAAATTTTCCGAGTAACCGATGATTTCTTCAAAATATATAATATTCAATGGAGCAATTGCATTGCTATTTGCACGGATGGCGCTGCGGCAATGATGGGTAGTAAAAAAGGTTTTGTTTCTTGTGTAAAACAAAAAAATCCGATAATACAAATTACACACTTCTGCATACATCGAGAAGCATTGATGGTCAAGAATTTGCCAGAGGAACTTTTGAACACGATGAATGAATGCATTAAAATCATAAACATAATTAAATCGAGAGCCCTAAATTTGCGAATCTTTGGAATACTCTGTGTAGAAATGGGAGCCGAATATGAATCCTTATTGTTTTATACTGAAGTTCGTTGGCTATCCAAGGCAAAGTTTTGGCTAGATTGTTTGAGCTTCGCTACAAGGTGCGTGAGTTTCTTTTAGATCAAAATATGCCCGAATTATACCAGCGCCTCGATGATGATTACTGGATAGCCAAACTTGCATACATGGCTGATATATTCGAGTATCTGAATGAACTTAATAAAAAAATGCAAGGACGGAATGAGAATATATTGACGTATTCCGATAAAGTACAGGGGTTCAAAAAAAAACTCGAACTTTGGAAGGAAGAGTTGCAAAAAGGATGTTTAGAAATGTACCAAAGGACCAACCATAGTACGATTGAAAACAGGCAATTAATTGTGGATTTGGCCCAACAACATTTAAGTATGCTTCAGCAGAAATTTGATCACTATTTTTATTCTATTAATACGGAACAATACGATTGGATTCGAAATCCTTTTGCAACTAATGCAATAAATTCTACGGAAGCACTGTCACTGCAAATTTGAGAGGAATTTATAGAATTAAGTAATGACGGGACGTTAAAACTTCATTTCGCCGAAGTTCCATTAGATGTTTTCTGGATTTCTGTTAAGAAAGAATATCCTCCCATTTCCGACAAGGCCATCCTAATACTACTTCCATTTTCGACGACATATTCATGTGAGCAAAGTTTTTCAACTCTTGTGTTAATTAAAAATGATAAGCGGTCATGCTTAAAAGATCTTGACCAAGAACTTCGGGTTGCGCTGTCAAATATTGAGCCGAATATAAAACTTTTGTGTTCATTGAAACAAGCGCAGGTATCACTTTAATCAGTAATTATGTTATAATAATTATTAAGATTGCATAAAAGTAAATATAGTATAGTTTTTATGTATGTATACTTATAATAAATGTATATTTATAATAAAAAATGAAAATTTATTGTAAAATTTGTGTATTAAATTAATATCTATATATCAGTGGTGTAGCTGGAGATCATGTTGCCCGGGGCGGTGAAAAATTTGACGCCCTAAAGCTGAAAAATAAATTGGAGATCATGTTGCCCGGGCGGTGAAAAATTTGACGCCTTAAAGCTGAAAAATAAATTGGAGATCATGTTGCCCGGGCGGTGAAAAATTTGACGCCCTAAAGCTGAAAAATAAATTGGAGTTCATGTCGTCCGGGGCGGTGAAAAATTTGACGCCCCAAAGCTGAAAGAAATTTTTTTTTGCGCCTCCTCAAGGAACAAAAAAAAAAGGAAAGTACCATAGTTTGGACGCCCCTAAATAGCTGGCGCTCGGAGCGGGACGTCCCCCCCCCGCCCTAGCTACGCCACTGCTTTATATTTTAGCTTTTGACGTGCCGCGGAATTCTAGGAAGAACTTTGGTGTGTCGTAGGTGAGAAAAGGTTGCGGAGCACTGTTGTAAAGCACTTTGAGTCACATCATTTGTATGAAAACCTGCTATATAAATAAATGTTGTTGTGAAGAAACCATGTTTCTCCATTAACCAGGTTACTCACCTTATCCTGGTTTTGTGTGTGACTGTAACCGCACTGATTTTTTTATACGTACTCTGTTTTGTTTGTCTGATTGGTACAATAAGACAAAGCATCAGCAGCTCCTGCAGTTCTGTTAAAGTAAAAAACTTGGTCCAAGTGAGTGTACTAATCTCTGGTAAGTGCTGGATCAAGCTATTCACCCATTATGAAACAAGCTTGCCATAGTGAGCCAGAGCTGGAGCCCATCTTGGTATCATTGGGTGTAAAGTAGAAATCTCTGGAGTTTGGTAGCACATCTTTGGGTATACTACCAGCATCAAGCTTTGACCCATTATCTTCACTACCTCTTGGTATTTTCCCCATTAGCTCTTTGTTTTGGGGTTGGAAGTTCTTTTTGACTTTCACTTTAATTTTAAACCAGGAGATTTACTTGGCTACTCTCCTTCTAGGAACTCCTTGCTTGCACCCACCTTGTTGTTTATCATGTTCATATTGCATGATAAAGCACTGGCCAATGAATCTGTCATTCAGTAGTTACAAACACAAGTTAAATCATCAGTAAAAATGAGTGAGCTACTTTTACAAGTTGCCATGCATACCCAAAGTCCAGATGCTACTTTTTGTCATGTTTCATAGATGAACTGGTAATTGGTTTTAACTAGATGCAGTTGCTTCCTTCTTCTATACTTTCCCCTTGACATCTTTTCTGTATTGATTTATCTTTGTCCCTTCTGTTCATAAGCCTTTTTTCCAGAACTCAGAACAGATTTTTATAGAAAATACTAGTTTGTATTTTGTATTTTTGGTAATGAGATGTTTGCATTTTGAAGTGAGGTCTTTAGGATTCTGCTGTTATGTCACCTGTGGCTATATGTGGTAGATGTTGACTTTCTTAGGTGTTCATTGTCCAGCTTAACCATAGTAACTGAAATGGAGAGTACTGAGCTTGAATATGCAATCCACTTTCTTAAAATATATTTAAATCCATCTGCCAACCAAAATTCCCTGAGCAACACTTGGTATCTCTGCTAAAACTTATTATATAGTAAATTGCTACACTCTGTATGCATCTGTGTGTGCTTGTGTGTGTGTCCAGTCCTTTAGAACAATCTGATTGGTCAGTTTGGCTTTGGTAATGCCAAAGCGGTTGAGACGCACAATGAGTAGGTGGTATGTTGAGAGCTGCCATCAAAGACTTGAAGTATAAAAGCAGACAGAATGTGAGCAAAGAACTTCAAAATGTCTGACAAGTTTTATGGGAAAGCACTCGAGAGAAGGAGCACCTGTCAAGGCTGGTTCAGAGACACATTGATAGTGAGAAAAGGCAGTAAAAGTACATGTAGAGCAAGAGATATCAAATATTTTAGTTTTCATTCTATTGCCTGTCTGCGGCAGGTAACGTGATTAGTATTATATAAATAGATACATGCAGCGAGGCTCAGTTATGTAGTTTGTGTGTCAGAAATACTGTATGTGTCATGAGCTAAAAGAGCCACATTTGGAGCCAGTTAATGGAGATATTCTTTAGCTGAGCAATAGAAATGGTGGCTCTTCATTCCAAAGTCCTGGGTTTGTGCCCCCCAACCCGCTAAAGAAATTATTTAGAGAGTGTGAGAGGGAGGGAACAGCAGCATCACCCTGAGTGATTCCTCACCAGTGAGAAATCACAAGATGAAGAACGGTAAAACTTAATTCACACTGAAACGCTGGTATAGTTCTACTCGAGAAGAAGAATTTTTGTGAAATTCATCCATTCTATTTTATTTCATGTAATTGTTTTTTTTTTTTTTTTTTTTTGTGCCCTGATGTGCCCTGTCTTGCTTTAAAATTTATATTCAGCGGGTAGAACTCTTAACCTAAATATATTACACTATCTTCTTCATTTGACTCTTTCCATTGTTCATCTTTTCTGCTTTTGGTGCAACCTAGTTATAATTAAAGTTTCTTTCTTTAGTATGATAAATTAATTTCAGGCATGTTGTGTGTTTCCTTCTGCTTCTCAAACTGTTAATGATTTCAGTAATTTAATTTTGTACAATCAGTCCTACCATAAGTGGGGCGAGCACCATCATTGTTCTATTAGCAAGCTGATTAGAAGTAGAATCACAACATGTTGCATTTAACTGGTAGTCAGTGTTAATAGAACTAAAAATATATAGAATTGTTGCCTTTATAGTGAATTTAGCTATTTTCTATTTATTAACTATCCACTCAAGTAACAAACTAGCCATCCCCCGCAGCTTTGCCCATGTATTAGTGAAACAGGACAGTGAGGGTGGTCTGGCCCAGCTCTCTACTCCTGATGTCACTCTTCCCCCTCCCCTCGGACCACAGCCTCTGTCTTGGATTAGCGTGAATATATCGCTCCTGCAAGCAAACTTTGATTCTTGGCACAATGAGAGGAGTCACAAAATCAAAACTTGACCTAAATCCGTTAAGTAGTTCTCTCGTGAAAAGTGGACAGACATATAAACAGATCTAAAAAACTGTAAGAAATTTCATGCTTGGACCACGAAATTTTTAAAACCGTTTCTTAGTGAACACCTATGGGCCAAGGGTAACCTACATTTAAAATTTTAAGTCCAAAGTCCTCATGGTTCGGGAGATTTTGTGATGAGTGAGTTGGTGGCATTTGGATTTTATATATATAGATGGGGGTATTACAATCATTTGATATATTGAATTAGATAAGAAAAATAATAAGACATACAGTATAAACTAGCCAGTAACTCAGTTAATCCAATTAAGCTGGTTCACCTTAACAGCATCAGGTGCACACCCACATGATCTTGGGTCAGTTTTGACTTTCAATATAACCCAACATACACATCTTTGGAATGTGTAAGCCTAAGAAAACCCATGCAGGCATGGAGGTAATTTATCCATGCCCAGTCAAGAGTTCAAACACAGGAGTGTGAAACTGTGAGGAACTTATAACTATAAATATTTATTGACAGCCCCAGACTTACATTTACATGACATACTCAAATGTGTGTTAACATACCAAAACTAAGAAGTTTTCATTCTTGTATTATCAAAATGGTTGAGGTTTAGTTGAATCCTGTTTCCACAAATGAACCGAGCAAGTGATTTAGGTGTATAGTTTCTACTTTAACCTCCATCAAATAACATGCAATATATTATATAGTTGAATTATGTCACTTAATATTATAAAAGAATCGTAATCTAGTACTGTGATAATACTGTATCATGTAGTCCATTGCAATTTCAACACACCAGGTGAGCCTCTTGTAACATTTTGGAATTAAGGTTTGACTGTTACTCTCTAACGGACTGGTGTTAAATACAGGACTGTTTCTTGGATTATATGTGATGCTTCCAGGAGAGGCTTTTCCTACTGCCACCTTGAACCAGACCCCGTTCAGTACAGAAAATGAGTAGATGATTGAATTGAAGAATTTTTATTGCTGTTGTAAAATAAAATTCAAATTCCAGACTACTTAACTTTCTGATGTTTTTAAAATATTCAGAATTCATTGTTTTAGTTGAGCTTGTTAGTCTTTGGATGCATGTGCCCCTCGTTTTACCTCAGATATTGGCCCCTGTGTTTTTTTTTTTTTTTTTTTTTTTTTGGACCTTTCTAATAAGGGATGGTTAATAATTAGCAGGTACAGTAGTTGTATTCCACATATATCGAATGATGGCAGTTAGGAGCATTCTTGCTTTTAAACCTCGTGTGAAGGATTAAAGAGGAATCCTGTTTAAACTTAAATGTTAGCAAATATACAATAAAACTAATGGTGACACGTCAGATGTTTTTCCAGTTGTTATAAAAAGTAACATATATAGAATACCTCAAGGTTTTATCAAACAACAGGACAATAAAACACTTGACTGCCATAAAGAAGTTTAAATTAACACCACAAGCAGGTCCTGGTCTAATAAATGGATGTCAATAAATATATAGTTTCAAAAACCGTGCTGTGTGAGTTGTTTGCAGTATCCAGTCATTTCCTTCAAATGTTTACTCCAGTAGTATAATGGACTTGGCAATATCCGACACAAGACATGAACCAACACTAATTGGGATGGCCATCTATTGTTGGATATACTGATACATACAGCCACTCTCTGTCATATTGGAGCAATTTACAATGATCGTTTATCATATTTGCAATGAGGAGGGAACCTGTTGTGCATGGAGAATACCTGTGCAGTTACTGGGAGAATGTGCACTCCATAGACAGTGACCATGCTGAGATTCCAACCTGGTGGAACTGCAACAAAGCAGTGCTACCTATTTTTCTCATTTTTTCCTTTAATGAGTATTGGTGTATAACGTCTTGGTGTTGGTATTGCTTTTTTTTGGGGTGGTGGAGGGAGGTTCAGGAAATGAAATGGAATAAAAACATAATTTTATAAGATCCATATTGCTGACAGCACTGTATCTGGAGACTTGCGGATTTTGCCAGACTTTAAAGGCTTGAACCGTTCCCTTTTCCACTCTGTTGCTGACATATACAGTATATTGAAAATAAGCTGCTATTTAGCTAGTTTCATAAAAGCAGGATGCAGCAGTCTTAAAAGATTTTCAAATCTGTAGTTAATCAGAGAAAATTGCAAGTGAGCAAGAATGTTCTGAGGTGCCAAATGTTAAAAAAAAAAAAAGAAAAAGAAAAATTAAGGGTTTCTTTCACATACATGCGTAATATTTAAAGTTTATGGCATTTAACAGTACAGCGTATATTTAGGTTTGGTTGAAATGGTGATAAAACTGTCTGGCATTCCGATCATCTTTATTCTGGTTTGCATCTTCGGTTTAAGATAAGTACCAAGTTTTTTCCACTCAAGGCAACCTTAGTCGTTATCAAGCTTAGTATTCGACCACAGGCATGTATGTGCAGTGTACTAATAGAAGACATGCAGCAATGGAAACCTATATGGGTAAATTCTGAAGCAAAAACGTTTGCATCTATAGTTGTGTCCATTAACGTATGCAGCAACTTTCAGTGTTGATGGTAACAGGCAAAATTAAAAACTCACAATTTCTCACAAGGAAATGGTTCCCCGTAACCACAGTGCCAATTCCAGTTCACTCACAACTACTGGTACCCTGCTCTATACGCACATATCTTCTGGCTGCAACTATGGTACAATGCAGCACAATTCTAGTAGATTTATATATTATTCCTTTTCTTTCCTCAGTTTGTGCAGTTAAACCCATTATGCTATGAATTAAGTGCATTTTTTTTGCAGTACCACGACATCGAGGTTGTTCTTGATGCCATTTTCAAAATAGATTTTTTTTTTTTTGCCAAGGCTGAACTGTGTTACAACGGTTAGTGTTACTGTCTCACACCTTCTGGTGCCGGCCTTTGAATTCCAGTACTGAGGCTGATTGCGATGAGTTTGTTTGCTATCCATGTATTTGTTTGGGTTTTTTTTTTTTCACTGGTTTTCCTTTGAAATCCTGAAGTTTTTCATGTGAGGCTTATTGAAAACTCTAAATGTGCACAGTTTAAGTGTAGATATTTGTGTAGGGTACATGTGTGAGTGTGCCCTAGGAAGAGCTGGTGCTCTGTCCAGGGCTGGTGCCTGTTTTGTACCCTTTTCTCTCAGAATGAACTGGTGTAAACGGGTTGAATAAATAGAGTAGCGATAAGGACTCTATTATTCCCTCATATTTACGCAACAACAAAAGTTTTTTTTTTTCTACTGTGGACCTTTGTCTTCACTTGTTGGAGAACTTAGGACATTATCGGATAACTATTTTTGAAATTTAGTTTCATTCAAACTTTCAGATATGTCAGTATTGTGTTGGGATGGCAGAACCAATCATGGAACTCACGTAAATGATTCACAACCTTTTGGCTGGGTTTTAGATAGTTTATGACCCAAGCCATATGTTTTTCTGCAACATGTAATCAAAATCCATATTATATATATACTTTTGCACAATTTCTGTTTCTCAAAAGTTGCATCTCATTTATGTTTTCATAAGATGCAACACAGGAAATCCTACTGACGTGTCACGTCGCCTGATTACAGACCACCACCGTTAGCCAAGGTCCCAAGGGCCTTGTTACCAGCCAGCACTGCAATACTTCAAGCCACAGATCTACAATGCAGTCACATGATTGGTGGCCATGTACGGGGCTGAAAGCTGGCCAGCCTCCTCTGAGCATGAGCAAACACTCCAGGTCCTGGAGATGCAGAAACTACGGTGGGTCCTTGGCCTCACCCGGTTTGACAACATCACGAACGAAGACGTCTGCAAGTTCATGTGCATGAGAAGATGTGTGGAGCATGACTTTAATGGTACAATCACATAGTCCAGAGTGACGTCAACTCAATGGCCAAGATAGCCCAAAAATTAAGCTTGCATGGGAAACGGCCGCGTGGAAGAGCAAGCACTCGCTCGATCAAATCAAGGAGGATATGTGATAAGATTATGTAGCCCCTGAAGATGCCCTAGAGCGAAACAAATGGCAGTTGACCTGTTCAACAGTTGACCTTGCACAGGCGTGGCAAAACATCTATGTGGAAGAAGAAGAATCTCACTTATGTGAGTGTCATTTTAATTTC
The DNA here is from genome assembly GCA_026402145.1 of Polypterus bichir lapradei. Lineage (NCBI taxonomy): Eukaryota > Metazoa > Chordata > Cladistia > Polypteriformes > Polypteridae > Polypterus > Polypterus bichir. The sequence goes on along the minus strand of JANRMT010062854.1, from coordinate 112,578,128 downwards.
TAGACCTTTTAAGTAGCTAACTTTGCAGCATAAGGTACAAGTTCTGTGATTGTGCTCACTAGTTAGTGGTAGGTCTCTCGTCATCAGTTGACATGCGTTAATTTCGTTACTTCTTGCATAAGTTGGTCATGATGCTTTATTGTTTTGAGCTGTCTCATGGCTTTGATCACTTTTACACATTTACCTAAAATGTCCTGGTAAAGCTTCAATATGGTTAACAGCAGTTGGAGCTACTGTCTCAAAGCGTTCAAATCCCGGCCTGTTTGCTGTTTATATGGAATTTTCTGTCTATGTGGTTTTTACAGTTTTCATACAACATCCCGAAAATATGCATGTTACGTGAATTGGTATCTCTAAATTTGGCCTATTGTGAGTTTGCTTACTGATGGAATGATGCCCTGTTCTGATTTGCTTCCTGCTTTGTACTCGGAGCTGCCAAGGTAGGTTTTGGGACGTTCAAATCTGAACTGGACTGAGTGGGTTTGATATTGTATGGGTGAATGGATGGCCTTTCTTTCAATGTGAACATAGGCATCCCTGAAAGCCTTCATCCATTAATTAGCTTGGCAAGATAATTGCTTTCAGTGAGACTGATTATATGTAGCTAGGATATTCTTTCGAGTATAAAAGAAAGAAAGGAAGGAAGGAAGAAAGAGATTCTGTCTCTTAATCTTTATTGCCCTGAACACATCTAAACAGGACTATTTAAAAGTGAATGGAGCTGGAGAACTCCTGTTGAAATATGGGATGAACTCTTGGTCTCTGTGTATGATTAAGATAAGTGAATATTTTGAATAGTCTGTCAAAGTCTGGAATACACATTTCTTATACACATTTCTTCATGACGACTTTTATCTTTTCTGAATGCCAAATGGTGAAACCCCCCATTCACCATCAGCAGTCTTTCTAATAGTGTTTACCAAGTTACTATGGCAACAGTTGCCACATATTGCATATAACTAACTTTTAATTACTCCAACAGAAGTCCTTCCTGACTTGAAGCAGGCAGTGAAAACAAAGTTCTCTGCTTTATTATTGTGTTAGTTTACTTTTACACTTTGGAAGAAATGCATGCATGCTTTCCTGTGATTGAGTTTTCACTTAATTTGAGTTTTCACAGCTGGACATTTTTTGAAAATAGGAATATACACTGATTTTTTTTTTTTTTAAATTTTTTGGCATTCCCGGATCTTCTGTAGTCAGTAAAGATGACAAATAATTGGCTGCCACTTATCTCGGTGGAAGGATGCAGGCCGCAAATGTCCTCTAAATGTAGGAGCGCTCGTTGTGGCTCCAAAAGTTTGTCTGAAGATGCCGCAAATGGTTATTTTAAGCATGCCAGCCGTGTATCGTGTGCTGCTTCTCTCAAGCTGTAATTAGCTACAGGAGCAGCCTTTGAGCCTGGAACCGGAGTGTTTTTGTTCTAAGCAGCAAATTCCTGAACAGCCACTTGGTTTTTAGCTTCCCTTCAGTTTAGCAAGAGGTAATTAGATGTTAGTAAAGAGTGGAACCAACTTGGGTGTCGCATGAAAGCAATTTGGAGGCACTTTATCAGGGATATAAACCATACAGAAGCTTCCTGCTTCCCAGAGCACTGGCAGCCATCACACCTTTCATTGACCAGGTCACAGTGGAAAGTCTTTTGGTTTAGGCGAATTCTTGCACTTCCAGCCACTCACATTTTCTTACTTTGACTTAGTGTTTATGATTTTGTGGTGGCCCCATTTGCTTGCTTCAGACTACCAATGCTGGAGAAAAGGCAGTTTATCTACCCTTTTTAGAGGATCTCAGAAGACTAAACAGAACTGTCTGAATTAGTGTAAGCCATCCTAGTTTGGGGTGTTGATAAGAAATGTAATGATTTACTTCGTGAGGTACAAGTATATAATAAATAAGAATGGTTGCTTTAAATATTTTATACAGTAAAATGGGTGCTTTAATTTAAAACTTTAAGTCTAAATACTTTCATTTGTGATAAAAAAAAAAATTTCATTTTTCACCCTCTGAGAGATGTCTATAGAGGGCTAAATCCCTAGTGTTGGATCAAAAGTAAAATCATACTTCTATTTTCTTACCTTGAAAACCACTCGGTTAATGTGGCATGCACAACTTATTTGTTTACTCTTTATCATAAGGGTGTAATTTCCTGCACAAAATATGGTCCAACAATAGCTTAAAAAGTTATTCGGGTCTAACAGGCCAAAATAGGAGGGAAAAGCATAACTAGACATCAAGATGAGTTGAACGATATATCATATATGGGTGTTTTCTTGTACCTCAGAGTCAGGAGGTGACGCATGAAAAAAGGTGAAGTGATTTCAAAGCATTCATAAATAATTGCTATGAACACAAAAATCCACCCCAATGGTCCCCAGGGTCCACCACTGGGTCCTAGAGTTGGATGCCCTGACTGCTTTAAGACCACAGCTTTTAGCAGCTGCTTTCACAATTGAGGTCTTGAACAGGGTCCATGCAGACTTGATGTTAACCAACTTCACTCTGCACATGGGAGGAGATCTTTCGGAGAAAGGAGGACTCATCATGAATGTGAGCCTTAAACCAGATGTTTCCAGGAAATCCAAACTGCTTGTCTAGGCTTTCCTGGTCTATCTGGCCTATGCCCTTTGCTTTGATTCCAAATCACTACCAAGTGGTGATCAGTTGACAGCTCTTCCCCTCTCTTCACCTGAGTGTCTGAAACATATGGTCTCCGGTCAGATGGCACTACTGTAAAGACCATCATCGACCTTCAGTCCAAGGTACACTTCAGTATCAGGTACATTTATTCGCCTCCTTGTTTTCAAATATGGTGTTTGTTATGGACAATCCGTGAATAGCACAGAAATCCAATAACAACTTGCCATCCTTTTTCAGACCCAGCATGCTGTTCCTCCTAGACACGCCCCACCAGGTATCTGTCATTCCTAACATCACACAGTCAGAATTAACCCTTTCAAGCACTGCACCCTCCTTCTCTATGAAGGCTGAATGCACTGAACAGCTTTTTGGTACATACACAGAAACAACAGTCAGAGTTTTCCTCTCTGTGACCCCCTCATCCACCAGAGAGATCTCCAATTTCACAGCCCTCATTCATAGATTGTGAGTATACCCACAGCCATCTGAAGTCTTCACACATGGGAACTCCAGAGTAGTAGAGAGACCACTCCAGATTGAGAAGCATGGTTCCAGAACCCATTATGTGTGGAGGTGACTCCAACTGTATCTAGCTGGTACTTTGTCACCTCCTGCACCAGCTCAGGCTCCTTCCCTGCCATTGCCAGGGTCTAGCTGTCTAGATATTTCCTGTCCTTGCCTGGCACTAAACTAGCATCGCACCTGACCTCCAACCCTTCATCTTGCAGGTGCAGTGTTCCTGTTATAATTCACTACAAAGCAAACACTAAATGAAAAGAGTTTCTGTTCTTAATACATTATGGCTGATCCTTGGCTATTAGGACAGATTTCTTCATTTAAGTGTTATAACTTTTGTTAGATGTTAAAGAAGCGGTTCCTGTTCATGGGGCAATCTTCTAAGATATCCGGTCTTTTTGCCACTTCAAATCTCACTAAATAGTCTCTTGGCTTGTGGTGAGTCATCATTGTGTTTGTGTGAGCATAGAAAAGTGCATATAAACATACTATATAAATGTGTAGAGGAAAAGGTATTTGTTAGATAAAACCTGAACTCAGTACAGCTGTGACCAAATGGTAGCCCTTTGGCGGACATGGGACTTAGGGAAGCCCCAAATTTGATGGTTATTTTGTTTTGTGTAACCGGATGCGTGACTGATGTGATCATTTGTGGCTGGTGTAAGCAACTAAGTTCGCCTAGCAGCAAGCAACGGTGTACTTAGCCCCCTGTTTCTGCCGTGACTAACAATATGTGTGTATCTACTCATTACAAGCATGACTTAAGGACTGTGGATTGTTCAAAAGTTCCTTTTGGTCATGTGACCAGGACCATTGAGACATTTGTGGAGACAGCCAGCTTTGTATTTGAGCTATTTAAAAAAAAAAAAAAAAAAGTTCCCATGAGGGAGTTTGTATTAAACCTGTAATTGTGCTTGGAACTGCCCATGTAAATCATGCTTTTGTTTGTGAGGATAGCATGCAAATACATTGCAGCACTTACTCGTGGATTCACTGGCTTCTGTCTTTTTCTAAAGGATCGCGAAATTATCTGCTGTAGTTCTTGAAGGTTGCTCAGTTAAATAACTGTTTTTGTATTGTGGAGAAGGACAGAGGCATGTTCTCCGTCTGTTTAGGTAGTTGTGTGATTCACTGATGTGGGTCCAGGCTACCAGAAGTACTAAAGTGCCTGGAACAATATCTTTTCTCTTGCTATTTTTTTTTGAGCTTTTTAACATTTAATGTATAATTTCATTTTAAGGGTTGAAACCTTATTTAGTTAAGCACTCTTGAGCCTGTTCAATGCTTCTCTTTCGGATAACTTCTTTGTTGTTTGGGTTAATGTCGAGAGCGCTGAAAGACACAAAAAGCTTGATTGAAAAGAGAAGTCTTGAAATGTCTCAGTCTGTGTGAATGTGATCTTGCAAGTCCCTTCTTACAATTTTTGTTTGTATGTGAATGTGACCTTGCATTTTATTTTGGAGTGGTACTCTTCTTTGATGTGTAAAGCAGCTTGTGATGGAATTCTATATGAACTGAACCATGTAAAGACAAGACTATTTGTGTTGCTGTTCCATTTATATAGTAATGCACTGGACATGAACATGGATTGCACAATGAATTAAACTGATGTTTGGAAATTTAAACCTGGCAGATTATGAAAAGTCAGGGCTATGGAGTTTTTAACCTATGACTGTTCTTTCTAATCTTCACCACCTACCCCTGTGTCTCCCAAAGGCAATTTGTGAACTTTGGGTCACAGTGAAATTAATGAATTCCTCATTGATTGACTTCCTCTCCAGCCTTGCACTCATTTTCACCTTGTTGAATTACGGTACTTCTTTCTTTTCCTGCTGTGTAGTGTAATTTGATTAACTTCTCCTTGACACTGATGTACTTATTTTTCTTCATTTTTGGAATGTTATTGAATTCCTGATCTGCTGTACAACTCAAATTGAATCTCCTTTCTTATAAATATTATAGTAGGGTTCACTGACATTTCTGACGGGATGGTGTCTGTAGTCTGTGGAAACTTCAGTAGGAACATAACAATGCATGAAGGTGTCCCAAATAAACAATGTTTAATGTGTTGGGTTTGCTGTGTCATAAAAGATTAATTTATACTTAATTATCCTTCAAACTGGAAGTCTGCATTCCTGTGGAAATCCTGTGGTACCTTCTTTAGTCAGTGCTTTGAGGCTTAGGACTAAAATACAAGATTTGTGAGACGATGTGAATAGTTAGTCTATACTGTAGTCATGCGGTCAGGAGTGAGCCGCCGGAGTATAGAACCAGTGAGAGAATTGCTTCTTGTAAAGTAAATTAATAAACAATATGTTGGTATATATATGTGTGTGTGTGTGTGTGTGTGTGTGTGTGTGTGTGTGTGTGTGTGT
>JANRMT010062854.1:112556287-112567600 GCA_026402145.1 Polypterus bichir lapradei | reverse complement strand
TTTTAGCTTTCGGCATGTATGCATGATTACAGTGCCCATGAGCTGGTGGTGTGGCTAGTGGGTTGTCAGTTGGCCTGTTTGTCTTTTAACCATTTAAATATTCCAGAAGTTTATTTTCTCTTTAAATGACCATAATTGTGTTAAATCTAACAGGTCATTAGACTGCCATGATTTGTTTGTTAATTTTTGATTTCTGCCTATGTTCAGTCTATTTATTTAAATATTCATGGGTTATATTCAGGGGTTGAGTTTTGCCAAAGGATTGAAGGAATTCCTTGCTTCATTTAAATAACCTGCTTGACTTAATGAAGATGTAAAATCATATTTCTGTTTTAAAAAAAAAAAGACTTTTGGTGTTTCAAATGATATTTTATGGTGTATTTAGAAAATTCAGAAATACAAATAAACATTTTGTGTATACTGTGAGGGTCTCATGGTATGAGTTGCTGCAGTTTTAATTTGTTTTGTTTGGTAGTTGAATGGAGTAATTTCTAGCAAAAAAATGATAGGTGAGATGCATTGTTGTCTAACGTCCAAGTAAGGAAAGAAAGTAATGGACATTGTTACAGTCGTCTGTCCACCTGCCATTAGTTTTTTTAAGTTGCTTATCCAGTTCAGGGCCATGCAGAACTGGTGCTTATCATTGCAACACTGAATTAATGATGGGCACCAACCTTGGATGCACGCCACTCCATTGCAGGGTAAACTTGACGGAGTGGTGGTTCTGAGGCTATTGATCTGCACTGGAAATCGGAAGGTTGCCGGTTCGAATCCCGTAAATGCCATAAGGCACTCTGCTCTGTTGGGCCCTTGATCAAGGCCTTTAACCGGCAATTGCTGAGTGCTTTTAGTAGTGAGAAAAGTGCTATATAAATGCAAAGAAAAAGAATTATTAAACTAGAGCACACATCTACACGTAATCATCTGATATTAATTTAGAGTCGCCGATTAAGCTAACTTGCAGGGCTTTTTTAGTGTGCAAATTCAGGGGGAACATGAAAGCCACACAGATGGTGTCATGTACAGAGGTATGGCATGAAAATTAAACTACGTGTTAATTTCTGAAACAAGTCCTGTCTAGTCTAGTCAATATTTTAAAAATGTGACATTGATATATCTCAGCTTGTAATGCCTCTTTGAAGCACGACTAAGATGGCTCTAGTGATGCAAGGTAGTACGTCAGATGCAGTACAGAATCGGCATCAAGCTAAAGCAGCATACTTCACTGTTAAAAATGAATTAGCAAACACTTTCTATTGTTCTGTTAAATTTCTGTTGCTCTTTTGAACCCAAATGAGTGGCTGTCAGTATAACAAAACATGTAATGAACAAATTAAAATTATATAGTATATTATATGAGTAGCCTGCGGTGGGTTGGCGCCCCGCCCGGGATTGGTTCATGCCTTGCGCCCTGTGTTGGCTAGGATTGGCTCCAGCAGACCCCCGTGACCCTGTGTTTGGATTCAACGGGTTGGAAGATGGATGGATGGATTATATGAGTAGCGAACAACTTGGATGTGGCATAAAATTTTGAGTGCAGTCCTATTCAATGCCTTATTCAAGATGAGCCCATGATGAACCTCTGTGTACAAATGTCTGAAAACTTACGTGAGGTACCTAGAAAACAACATGATAAATACATTTTTCCAGGAATTCTGAAATAATGGATTGATCTTCAAATGAAAACCTTTAATTTCACAAAGGTAGTATTAAATTGGGCTTGAATGTTAAAAATATAGGTGTGAATTGAAAAATTAGAGCATCAGTAGTTTTTTACCCTTGATATTTCAAATAATCCATTTAATGCTATTTTTAGGTTAGGTGTTAAGTCTGAAAGGTTACCTGTGCCTAAATTAAATGTAATCCAACGTGTTAACTACATTACATATGCTTGTTGTGCATTTAATTTTGGCACAGCTTTATCTATACTAATAAAAGGCAAAGCCCTCACTGACTGACTGACTGACTCACTCACTCACTCACTCACTCACTCATCACTAATTCTCCAACTTCCCGTGTAGGTAGAAGGCTGAAATTTAGCAGGCTCATTCCTTACAGATCACTTACAAAAGTTAAGCAGGTTTCATTTCGAAATTCTACATGAAACGGTCGATAACGGTCGACAACGTCTGCCATGTTGAACTTTCTTATTTATGGCACCATCTTCACGAAATTTGGTAGGCGGCTTCCCTGCGCTAACTGAAACCGATGTATTACTTATTTCGATGGTATGACACCACTGTCGGCCGCCATATTGAACTTTCCAACGTCACTAATTTTCCAACTTCCCGTGTAGGTAGAAGGCTGACCCCATCTTCACGAAATTTGGTAGGTGGCTTCCCTGCGCTAACCAAAACCGATGTATATACTTATTTCGGTGGTATGACGCCACTGTCGGCCGCCATATTGAATTTTCCAAACATCACTAATTCTCCAACTTCCCGTATAGGTAGAAGGCTGAAATTTGGCAGGCTCATTCCTTACAGATTACTTACAAAAGTTAAGCAGGTTTCATTTCGAAATTCTACGCGTAACGGTCATAACGGTTGACAATGTTCGCCATGTTCAACTTTCTTATTTATGGCCCCATCTTCACGAAATTTGGTAGGCGGCTTCCCTCCGCTAACCAAAACCGATGTACGTACTTATTTCAGTGGTATGATGCCACTGTCGGCTGCCATATTGAAGTTTCCAACATCACTAGTTCTCCAACTTCCCGTGTGGGTAGAAGGCTGAAATTTGGTACTTATTTCGGTGATATGATGCCACTGTCGGCCGTCATATTGAACTTTTCAACGGTCTTTGTTACTTATGGGCCCATCTTCAAGAAATTTGGTACGCAGGTTCCCAACGCTAACTGAATCCTACTTACGTACATATATACGTCCATAGCCTGCAGCTCGGTCACCGTGTGAGGCGGCGTTGGGTCCCCCATCCCAACGCCTCCCACGTTGTTGGCTGCCTGCCTATATAAGGCCGTCTGTCGCTCCAGTCTCTACATTCCCTTCCTTGCTTCGCCACGGTATTCACGTCTCCCTGCTGATAACTACAGCCTTTTTATTTAATCCACGGCTTCTCCGCTGTTTTATTGTTCGTTTATTACGATTATAGTTATTGTGTAGGTATTTTAGACTTACTTTACATTGTTCAGGTACCCATTTCCTTTATCATTCCAACCGTATCCCCCATTAACATGTCTATCGAGGTGATCACCATCGATCAAACAACTGTCACTTACCAAGTGGTTGCCATGCCCGGAGATGGCACCTGCCTTTTCCATTCTCTTTGTTACATATTGCACGGCCATATCAGGCTCACTCTTGATATCTGGAGGAACATTGTGTCTTATGTATTGAATGACTGGGACAGGTTCAAGGTGTGGACTGATGACGGTACAGGAGATAATTATACTACACAGGAGCACTAGAAGAGTGAAATGCTTAAGTGTACCGAAATGGCCAAATATTTTACACCTTTGGACAACCGCCAATGCCTCTTAAACATCTTAGATTCACAGGTGACGATTTCAGTAGTGGACACTTTGATGTTTAGAAATGTTTAAACTCTCAAAAGCTGGATGTGAAGTTATCAGTGAAACTGGTTGTGTACTTACAACGCTTGACAGATGCCGAATGTCTCTTCAACACAAGTCCTACAAATACTGTCGTAATTGAAACAAACCATGAAACTCAAACCGATTATGACAGCAGCAATCCAAGCTGTGAGATTTGAAACAAGATTACTGTTCACATGGCCAACTGTACGTTGCATGCTCAAGAGTAAGCTCAGCGCACAGCTACAGTGTGGTCATATTACAACTGGAGGGCCGAACTGACAATGTGGCATACAAAGAGATCCTTAACAAATAATTATTGGTATATTTTCCCTCAGTTTTAAAAAGGTTTAATTGTCTTCTTAATAAAAATTTTAAGGCAGTACTTCGCCGCTGCGAAGCGCGGGTATTTTGCTAGTCTTTTCATAAATAAAAGCATATTAATGAAACGATCAATTGCTTTTACTAAGGTATGCAATTTTTTGCATCAGTTTAAAATGCAAATCAAGAGCGTATTGCATTTTAGTTGAAATCCATAGACCATGTGTCATAAATAAAAGCAAAGCAAATATAGATAGATAGATAGATAGATAGATACTTTATTAAGCCCAAGGGGAAATCCACATTTTTTTTTAATAGTTGCTCCGAGTGTATTCCTTTTCGATTCAAGACCACACATTAATCATACCAAAACTGAATGCAGTCAAATGACCAATCACCATCAAAACGGTTGGTAAAGAGTTGTCAACAGTTGCGGTAAGACGTAAGAAGCATTCCACTTCTAAATATTTGTGTTCAGACGGCAAGCATAAGTTTTATCAATGTGGAGTGAGTGACCCAAAAGGTGAGAAATTTGTTTTAGGTCTTGCCTTATATCGTATTGTTCCATTCTTCTTTTGCTAGTCTTAAATGTTATTTTAAGAAGTTTAGGAGTATTCAGTATTGTCATGCCCATCTGCAGGAATTTACAAACCATATTTAGGGGAATGTTAGTATACAGACACCCCAGGTGACAAGCTACATAATCATAGCTGCAACCTGTTGCTGTTGCATGAGCTCTGAGGATGTTACTATAGCAGCTGTGAATTCTTCACTTGTTCCTTCTTCTGTTATACTGGCCCTTTCAAGCAACCAGCAGACACAGAAGGGAATGAAATGGTCATTTACATCCCCAGCTTCCACCTCTTCAATGAGATGGTTGATTCCCTGCCTTATCAATTCCCTGTTCAGCATGTTTAGCGCTGGGTGAAGACACTTGTGATTGGAACACCTCTTACCCCAACTGTTGACTCCCCTTGCCCCACCTATTGACGCTGATTGGTCATTTGATTACATTCAGTTTTGGCATGACGACTGTGTGATCTTAAATCAAAATTTAATATTCTCAGAGCAGCTGCTGAGCAAAATGCGATATGTTTGCTTTCCTTTTGTTATGACACATGATCTATGGGCATGAATTAAAATGCAATATGCTTTGTATTGAAGTTTAAACCTACAGGAAAACTGCATGCTCTAGCAGAAAGCAATCGATTATTTGCTTGATATGTTTTTAATTATGACAATATAAAACTGCCAAAATGAAATGCACCACGTGCATATTCATTGCATATAGTTAACACGTTGGATTGCATTTAATTTTGGCACAAATAATCGTCCATAGTTAAAGTTTACTGCATCTACTGTTCTGATGCAAACATAAATCTCATACATTTCTGTAAAACATTGTTTCATCTTTGTTTATTTTATTCTCTTTAGTCTTCTTGTCACATACGTTTTTATTTTATGAGTATTCTTTTACCACTTACGTATAGCACATTGTGATGTACTCACTATGGAAGAAGCACTTTAAAATGAGTTAATTAATCCATGTGAATTTTATTGTTTACTTGCTCTTTGATTGATCGAATCATTTTGACTTTGGAAGAGGCTCATAAATGAAATATCATGTATGTTATACAAGACAAAGTTGATGTCTCCTTAACTTCAAACAGAGTAATAAAACAGTTATTGGAACTGGACCAATTTTGAAGCCTTTATTCTCTTAAACTAATTATGGTGTCTTACTAACCTGAATTAAGTAGGCTGTCTTAGTTATATCCTTAATAAGTTCCCAAACATTTCAAGTAAAGAGGGTATGTGGATTGCTGCCTTCAGGTTCTTAATGAATATGTATGAGATAAAATTTTCCTACAAGCCTGCAAAAGGTAAAAGACGTGGAGCTTTGGTTACCTTTCTGGGTACCTTGCTCTTTACTTGTGTAGATGTGGACATGGAAGCTTGAGGCAGTCACTGATGAAGAAGCAGGTAACGGTGAAATTCCAGTTGTTTTTATTATCTTTTTATTCTGCTTAGCTACCTTTGAGTTGCCCTCCTTCAGCTGGCGTGCCATCATATGGTGGTGTAATTTCTACATTTTTGATTTTGTTTTTCTCAATCCAAAGGGTCAGCTGTTATTCTCAAGCTTTAATTCCCACTTTCTGGGTTCCTGGTAGAGAGACGCATTAACACTTTCCATGTACTGGGTGCATGGTTGGGGTTTGGTGACAGTACACTAGATTCCTGAATTGGGCTTCTGATTAACCCGTTTTGTTTTGGTGGAACTTGCTCCCCATTTATTTGCATGGTACCTTTCTTTGATATATACAGTAGCTTCATGCAACCCTGAATAGAATAAGATGATTAGCAGCAGTTATGGGTTGATGGATGGATGGGTTTTTATGCGGTATTCAAATTTGTTTCATTTTTTTGCTCTCATTGTGTTTCTTGAGGTGTTGTTCCAGCTTCCACCTATTTGTTACGTTTCGTGCATTGTGTAAAAAGTGCAGAAGCTATAAAATCACTAACTGTTCCTTAAGGGATAAATAAAAAAAGATGACAGAGTACCATTTTATATTCATAAGGCCCATGGCAATAACAGGCTGTGTATGGTCACCAGACTCCCTGTCATTGCAGGGCAGTTCTTACTTATAATCCCTTCAGTGTATCCTTGGTCAGCCTCCTATTCTTCTGCCATTGTGCCAAACCTGGATAATCTGTCACAAGAAGAGGTAGAGGATTTGTATGGAGCACCCTCTCTAGATGCCCAGATGACCTTGAGTGACTTCTCTCTGGCCAGAGTAGTCGCTTCAATTTGTCGTCCTCCTGCATTGAAGGATCTTGCCAGGAATTTCATTTGGACTACCTGTGCCTAGTGAAATGATGACCACACTCCCAAATACTGTTCCCACTTGCCCTGCAAATACTGAAGAGTATTTAAGACCCTCTAACAAAATCACTTCCACCCAACTCTCATCTTCGTTCTGTATCTTTCCATTGTGAAGCTTTTCAGCCAGCTTCATAACTACTAACTGCTACTAATAGACCTCATCTAACTAGGATTGTCCTGTACTGCCTCCTCTGAACAGCAGTCTCCCTTTTTTTTTTTTTCTTTTACTCGTTGGTTACTGGTTTCTGTCAGCATCCACCGTGGAAACCCCAGCCACCATTTGGTTACAGCTTATCGTTGGTTTTTCCATTACCAAGGTATTAAATAGTGTTTTTTCAGACTCCGTGGCTCATTTGGATGCAAGAGTCAAATCCCTAACATGCTGAAGTAGGTATTCCTAGAACACCTTGACTACCTGTTTTACATCTGCACAGTTTGTCCAGCTTTCTGAGCCACAACTATTCTTAAGTGATGATGACTGAGCAGGCCATAACCATTCTTTACACATGTATCCAAAAGACAGCTCCTTTAGATGAGATTACATGACTACAGAATTGATAGCATAATCTGTGTGGAATTTATTATGGCCAGTACCTGGCAAGGGAGCATATCTAATAATTACTGTCTTCACAAATTGAGATCTGGAAGCCTGTTGCACCTAGCCAAGCCCCTCTGGGTATCTCCAGCATTCCTTTGGTAAACTTTTTATGTCTTCCCATTCAGCTTTAGTGTTATTACTTATTTGAGCACAGAACCCACCAACTCAAATAACGGACTGAAGATTCTTTATATTCATTGAGTGCATATGTACATACCAAAGGCATATTTCTGTGGAGCAGTTTTAGAGTAAAAGATAAGCACGTCCACTGGTATGGTTCTTAATCAATACTGTATGCAGAGGGAAGTTTGATTATATCTATTTGCTTCAAGCTCGAGCTTCTTCCATGCCCAAAGGTCCAATTTCACCTTCAAAGATTCAAAATAATTTATGAAACAAAACTATTAGAACAAGCCCCCTATTTTTTTTTTCTTAATTTGTATTTCCATGATTTGTTTGAGTGTATTACAGTATAATTGACAACTAAGATATATCTGAGACAAGTATAGAGTTGAGCACAATATCATTTACTCTGAGACAGATAAAAACATACACAGTTGCTGTAATACACCAGACACGCCTGTGCACAAGGCAGCTTCATGAGATTTGTCTTTCTCTTCAGACTGCTTGGGCATCTAAATGGTATCTCCAGGGGTGGCTGACAGACCTATCTAGGTCTGTCAGCCAAGACACCACAGAATATACTGTGCAGATTGGTAGCTCAAAGAGGATTCCCAGCACAGGTTTTTTGATTTCTGCTCTGTTCTGTTTCTAAAACAATAGTGAGCTGGAACAGGTGAGCTCTCTAAAATGCTGCTGTGCACCAGACTGCTTAACAACTGGTTTCATAGGTTTACCGGTCTTTAGAGTAAAATCATTGCTACCATTAAGAAAGATTTCTCTTTTTGCCCACTCTTCATTTTTGAATGTATACCCATAATGCAGAATTTATCTCAAAGTGTGCTAATATTTGATAATTTTTTTTCCTTACTGCTTACTTTAGGCTCTTCTTTGATTGATTGCTACCTGATATAAAATGTTCCTTTATTAACATTTTTGAACTTCTGTACCAACAGAGTGTCCTCCAAATAATTGTCAGCATTCTTCAATTGCTAAAAGTCAAGTGTGTAGAGTTAGGTGTTCGGCCGGGACTATATTCATTGAGGTGTGCAGTGCGTACTGATATCACCTCATGGATTTCAGGTTTGAATCAAATGTCCAGTTGTTGTCAGTGTGAAGTTAGCATGTTCACTCCATGTCTACATGGATTTTTCTCACACAGTCCCAAGTACATGTGTGCTAGTTTGATTGGAAATTCTAAGTTGCCCCCTATGTGTGTGTGTTTGAGTGTGAGATCTACAAAATACTGGTGCTGCCCACATAAATTCTGACCACCATGATCCCAACAGAAGTTTTGGCAGGTTTGAGCTTGCAGGTATACCGTGATGTTTATTGAAATAATGTTGCTTCAATATTTCCAATCAAAGTTTTTGACATAATAAATTAGTAATTTATACTGCGACCCTGGGTATGTGAAACTGTTTTACTTCATCTGACTAATATTGTTCAGGTGAGATACCTTGCAAATGGGTTGGCTGCCTGACAATTAAATGAGTTTTAATCGTTTTTGCCTTTGTAAGTGCAGGCTTTTCGAGTTCTTTATGAGCTTCATTATCTTAGTCAAATTTAAACAACATGTTGTGCTCATAGTTTAAATCTATTTTTGTCCCCACATCCACTGATTTTCTGATCGTAGTTTTTTTTTTCCTGCTGCACACTCATACATACAGTATGTAGTTTGCTCAATAATTATCTGTCAGTGGGGTAAACATAACTTGGAAAGTGAAGGTTCATACACATTGGAAAATATTCTGACTCCTCAGAGACAGGAATCAAGACAACATTGTCCCACCGTGCCACTGTTTTGTCCATTTTCTGAGCCTGTTTTTTTTTTTTTTTTTAAATCTGTGACTTTGCTGGGAAGTGCGACCTGTTGTTTCACAATTAGGTAAAGTAAAGGAAACATTTCTTAATGACTACTCTTCTTGAAGATTACCTTATTTAAAAGAATACCATTACCTCACCTTTTCTATTTTACCCTTAAAAATTAGACGCCGCTAAAGTGACACATAAAAGGGTCTGTGACTGTCCATCATTCCTACTTTAATTGCTGCTTGTTTTTGTTCTTTCCTTATGAAAATCCAGCAGATGAGTCGATTGGAATCATTCCTGTCTAAACTCCTATTCAGTACCCCCTTAACATGCTGGCACATGTTCACAGCTGTTTTCTTCTTTGAATTTATCATTTTGCTGTCTTTACAAGTTCACTGACCTAAAAGTTTGTGTTGCTGCAGTCTTTTTGTTAAAAACATCAGGGGTAGTTTCATGGAGAAAATGTTGGCTGCCAGTTTTCTTGCTTGTCTTTTGCACATTATTTCTGATTCGGTATATCCATCCTTGAGCCCAGTAGAGTATTTCATGTATGTTAGACAATCCAAAGTATTTCTCTTAAGTGTACATTATTTGCTGCATGTGTTTCCATTTCACTTTGTGTTATTTCTGCCCAGATAGTCCTTCATATACATTACATTGCATGTTAATTACTTCTACAAAACAAATAAACCATAATTACTTGATCATATACTCTCCTGTGTTCTTTTGGTGTTTGTTGTCTGACTCATAACTTTGATTGGTACTCAAGAGAAGAGGGCTGTAATCTTGGTTGATCAGTTTATATTAGTTATTTTGTTGTCTGGTCACTTGCCTTTTCAATAGCATTCAGATCCTTTCTTTCTCACTGTCATTTTCACATTTCGTCATGCAAACTAAGGCTTAAGATTTAATGTTATTTTAGCTTTTAAATGTAGTTTCATCCAGAGTCCTTGTCTCAAAGTGCTTTCTTGTTGGCGTCAAGAATGATTTGCAATGAATTATGAATAAGAGCAGAGCACTTTTAATTTGTTTTGTCATAATGTTTTATTTCCCAGTTTAATTCTCTTAAATTGGTGAAAAAAGTTAATGGTGAGAACCTTCTATTCTTTCATTTTCTTAATCTGCGTAATCAAATTTTCATATCACAGGGACATATGGACTTTCCTGACAACATCAGTTGAATGACACAAACCAAACCTGAACAAGGGCACCAGGTGATTACAAGGTCACCCTTGCATGGTGGGTAATTTTACAATTGTTAGACCACTAAACCAGGGCACCCTTGGGATGTGGGAGGAAAACTGGGTTAGGCACACACAGACAGACATGGTGGCAACTCTGTTATTTGATTTTACATTATTGTAAAAGCACAGGTAAAAATTACTATTACTTTAACATGGTACAAAATCATATATAAGCTCACTGTGTACATTTAAAAATGCTGTATAGATAAAATATAAAATATGCATTATTTGAAGAGAAATTGTGTGGGTTTATTGGCTCTGCCATCTACTGTCTAACCTGCTTAGTCGGCTGTAGGCTTTCAAGAAGTGGAGGCAAGCCCAGTAGCATCAGATGCAAGGCTGCAATGAAACCTGAATTTGATGCCAGGACATCAAGCTAACCTGCACAAGGATATTTGTCGAATGCTGGAGTGGCTTGAAAAAGATCATGGGTGGGAAGCGGCACTGTATTATTGCTCTAGGAATGTGCATGTATACAGTATATGTTTGTTTGGAGTTGCCACTGTGCGTGTATATATTTATGCATATGCGCATGTATAAATTTATATATAAAATGTATATATATGTGCTATACAGTACCTGTCAAATAATACAAAGAGTACACAGCATGTGTTTTGCCCTGACTGGGGCTCATGAGGTGTACACACCCTAGCTTCCCCTTGCCGGGGCCGAACCTCAGATGTCAGCATCTGACACAGAGCCCCAGATGTTGCACGACGGCAGCTGGTCTGCATACTTGACATGATGTAGATCAGAGTATAACATCCACGAGTCTGATTAT
>JANRMT010062854.1:112504455-112556187 GCA_026402145.1 Polypterus bichir lapradei | reverse complement strand
TGTGGAGTTATGTACTTAACAAAAAAAGGTGAAATAACTGAAAACATGTTTTATATTCTAGTTTCTTCAAAATAGCCACCCTTTGCTCTGATTACTGCTTTGCACACTCTTGGCATTCTCTCGATGAGCTTCAACAGGTAGTCACCTGAAATGGTTTTCACTTCACAGGTGTGCCTTATCAGGGTTATTTACTGGAATTTCTTGCTTTATCAATGGGGTTGGGACCAGCAGTTGTGTTGTGCAGAAGTCAGGTTAGTTGGACGATCATTTATTTTTCAACAGGACAATGACCCCAAACACACCTCCAGGCTGTGTAAGGGCTATTTGACCAAGAAGGAGAGTGATGGAGTGCTGTAAATGGTCATGAAAATAAAGAAAACACATTGAATGAGGAGGTGTGTCCAAACTTTTGGCCTGTACTGTATATATATATATATATATATGCATGTATGTGTGTGTATATGTATATGTTTATATATGTGTATATGTTTATATATGTATATGTGTGTGTGTGTATATATATTATCTTCAACATTAATGAACAAGACTAATGTCCCAATTATTCTCATGTGCATTATTATTTTATTATGGTATAATACGGAACAGGCAGCACGGTGGTGCAGTGGTAGCACTGCTGCCTCGCAGTTAGGAGACCCAGGTTTGCTTCCCAGGTCCTCCCTGCGTGGAGTTTGCATGTTCTTCCCGTGTCTGCGTGGGTTTCCTCTGGGCACTCCAGTTTCCTCCCACAGTCCAAAGACATGCAGGTTAGGTGGATTGGCGATTCTAAATTGGCCCTAGTGTGTGCTTGTTGTGTGGGTGTGTTTGTGTGTGTCCTGTGATGGGTTGGCACCCTGCCCAGGATTGGTTCCTGCCTTGTGCCCTGTGTTGACTGGGATTGGCTCCAGCAGACCCCCGTGACCCTGTGTTCAGATTCGGTGGGTTGGAAAATGGATGGATGCATGGATAATATGGAACAAAACATTCACTGCAGAGAGGGAGGATGA
Source organism: Polypterus bichir lapradei (assembly GCA_026402145.1). Taxonomy (NCBI): domain Eukaryota; kingdom Metazoa; phylum Chordata; class Cladistia; order Polypteriformes; family Polypteridae; genus Polypterus; species Polypterus bichir. The sequence continues at coordinate 112,555,183 of JANRMT010062854.1, read as the reverse complement.
GGGCAAGAGAACCATCAACACCTGAGCTTATAGGGCTGCATATTGTGATCACATCGAGGCCTGTTAATTTCGAATCTAGACATCCAGTGGCTGTTTTAAGAATTTGTTTGGAGTTGTTAAGTCTGTGTCATTTTCTATAAAGATTTTATCAAAGATATGCAGGTTAGGCTGATTTGTGATAGATAACTTACATATGAAAATTGTCTTGAAAAAATGGTGATTTAAAGAAAAGATTTTGATGTTCCATGACCTTGCATTTAAAGGAAATAAGATAACAACATCAACATTTGTGGGTTGTTGATTTTTTTTCTCCTCAGCACAGTTGTTGGTTCCAATGCATTATATCAATGGATTGTGCTCTTCAAGTTAACCTGAAAAATTAACTTATTAATCTTATTTTCAGAGTAATAGGCAAATTACTTTTTGTGTTAAACAAGATGTCTTAATATGTGAACAAGGTAACCTGTGATTTTATTTTTTTAGTGGTATTATAGAATCCATCATATGTTGTGCTGTCCTCATTAGGACACCAGCTCTCCTCTATTAACAGGCTTGGCAGGTGCACACTTACCTGCCTGGCAGCCTGTTTGTCTTCTGACTGGGAAGTTTTTGTGCGTGTTAATGACAGGAAGCCCAGCCGTTTCTCATAACAGATTAGAAGAATGCAGACTGGCTGAGGTAGGATAGATTCCCTAAGGCTATGAGCAGAAGAAAGCCAAGTATTGTAATAGTCAATTTGCCGTGTTTGCCTCTGCCCAACATAAAATGCAAGTTAGAACAGAAGGCAGCATTGTGGTCATGTCATTGTGTCTTGTGTCTGTGTGATTGGATATATTTAGCTGAGGAATAATGCATAAAGGTTATGTGTTAATTTTATTTTCATCAGACTGTCTGAAACATTTAACCCGGATGTCCTTTTATTCCTGCTCCTTTACTTATGAATATACAAACAAGGAGCTTATTTCTCTTGGTTTTGTAGCTCTTTAAGAAAAAGTGCCTTTGGGCTGTGCTTATTGTAACCCTCTTATCACTGACAACATGAACCTTTGAAAAGCGTTTAAGTCTTTGGTGGTGCAACAGTTCTTTTGATATTAATCTCCAATTGTGACAGTCTTGACATAGCCTTAAATTTATTCTGCATGTTTCATTCTTATTTGCTGTCCAATTTACAGCTGATGCTGGCCATGCATGCTTTTAACTGCATCACCAAAGAGCTTGTGATCATGCAGAGGTAACACACATGCTTGTGCCATTGCTCTGCCTGGCATTTGTCTGTACTGCTTAGCACAACTTCAGATAGCTGGAAGACATGTTTTAAACTGAGAATTACCCTGGATGAATGCACATTTCTGCCTTGCCTTTTAAGTTGATGCTGACAAATCTATACAAACATGTCTGTGGTTATCTACTGAGGAGAATTGCTTATACAGAAGAACTGTACTTTCTTAGGCTCCTGCAGCAACAGTTTATAGAGATGTGAGTGTATGGAATTTCTTCTTTTCAGGGAGAAATATAGTTGTTCAGGTGATTCACTAGGCATGTTCACTACATACATATTCTTATTAATGGAGTTATTGGCTTGCCTGAGTGTCTGTTTAGGGTGATATCCATAACATACTTCAGTCCAGGGCCTTCTGTCTAAAAACAGTAAAAACTAAGGAGGAGTGATCCAGGAGAACACCATGGATGTCAAACTGTGCTGCCCTTAACAAGACTGCAGTCCTAAACAAACCAACATTTTGCCTACAGCTTGTCGGATATGCTTGTCTCCTTTGACACAAACCAGTGATTGTCCTTCTTTTAATTAAGCAAAGAGCTGCACAGTCTTTTATGCATTTGCTGGCCAGCAGGCAGATATACTCCCGGTTTGTTTTCTGCAGGTGCCTTCTGTAAATGAGAATACTTGGTGTTTGTCACCATCATTACCAAGATGTAAGTGTCACAGAGGTTGGCTTTCATTTTTTCCCTGCCACCCTTGTTTGTACTGCGGGTGATCAGAAGCAGCTCATTTTTGCTTTTCCTAGTATATGACTCTATGCTGCTTGGCCACGTCTGCCAGTAGAAGGGAAAAAAAGGCTAGATCCTTAGAAATGAACAGCTGCATAAAGATAAAACACTTCTGTGTGGAAAAAATGCTGATTTGGCCGTTTGGTCTTTCTGTTTTAACATGTCGGTACAGAACACCAGCCCTGGAAGAAATTAGCACTCCCTAGAAATATGGAGAGGAATGGCTGGTATTTGCTGGAAGCGAGATGAGGTAAATTCTCTGAGCAGGTTGACACGCTGGACTGTTTCTAGTCTTGCTTGCCTGCCATGTCAAACAATACACTGCAGACAGGTTTTTTTCAGTATATACTCGCATTTATAGGTTTTGTCAATGAGCAGAGAGGTATGGAGCTCATTCACCGGCGTGTGGACTGACAATGTCACATACCTGCTCACTTTTAATTGATTTTTAGCCATCGTTCTTCAGAATCTATATACAGTAAAACTACATTATGTAACCAGCTAAGAATTGAGTACATGCCAAATCGAAAAGCCCTCTGGACTTTAGATTTTTTTTTCAGATTAATTTTATTTAAGGGAACGAAATGCACAAAGTAATGCACAATACTGTCAGAGATACTCTGATGTGAGCAATACAGCAGTACAAATGTGTTGCAAAAAAGAAATATTACGTGCAAGAAAAAGTCCAACATATTAAAAACACATAATCTCAGCTATCCACATGAGACAGCAGGATTTTAGAATATTACACCTGTTCTGTACCTTGGCATAAACTGAAAATATTAGGATAATCTTCCCCCACAATAGATAAATAATTAACAAGTATAAAAGAAATAATTTTACATTAGAAATACATTGAATAGAATTGGTTGGTTCTTCATGCTAAATATGCGACTTGCTTATTAGTTTTTGATCAGTTTTGTGTAAAAAAAAAAAAAAAAAAAAAATGTGATTCCATTACTTGGATGCTGTCATCTCAGTAAGCAAAATGTCATCTGACAGGGTCACAGCAACTGACGAAAGAAACACTGCAACTTTTGAACTTGCACGGGGTGGATGTGCATTCACGATTTATTCAGACTTCAGAACAAGGAAGTTGGAACTATTTCTCTTGTTTCCAGCTGTCTAGGGTCATGAGACACATCCCTAAAATAACAAAAAAAATTGTCTGTGTTCCCATACTGCAGCCCTTAATTCTCACCTCTAATCACCTACACCTGTTTTGCTGTTTTTGGCTTCCTCTTCCCACCCACCTTTCCTTCCCAGGACTCCCCATACCTGGATATTTCTTTCATTTCCTTCCCTTTAGCATGAAGTCTTTAAGTAAGTTCAGAATTGTGCATGCCTCTTATCCTAAAATGTAAAGTCAAAGACTTTTACAAATAAACTAACCAAAATCGATGTGCCAGTTTATATTAAAGAAATGGCCACTGTGAGGGGGTGTAACACTTTTAGGCCAGATTGGGCCCTCTGATTGCTAATAAGAGATTGCACCCACTAGGACATATATCAGGTAATCTGGTATTATTACGTATTGGGCCATCCTACAAAATACTTCATTCGTTTTACTGTACATATACAGCAACTTCTACATTTAGTTTGGTAACACTTTAGTGTAGATACTGAAAAAAATGCGTCTATTATTCATTTACTTATAACAAGACCTTAACAAAAGCTTCCTCCTAGAACTTATAAGACGTCAGTAGATGATGGGTTATTCATGTCTGTGCAGTGTGACATTTTGGCAAGTTAGTAAAATTTCTTGTTAATATGACGGATTCATGGTGTTATCTCTCTCTGTCTCGATATCTTTATGTATAATACGTTACCGTGACTGTTCGTTTGTCTGTCCAGGATTTTAAATCACCTGTAGCTTGCAAACCGTTTGACCTATTCACCTGAAATTTGGTACACATAAACTACATGACGTCTACTATCCGCTTTCAGGGTGATGACTGACTTCCAAGGCTATTCTTCTTTTTATTTCATTTTATTGTAGAATCAACTCTTGGCAGCGGTCAGCAGGTCAACGCATGCGTACAGATGCCGTTCTCATTCCCTTCCTCTTCATATCTTAAATCATTCTTGAGGCAGATTGAAAACTTAAGTGCCAGCTTAAGTGAAAAATTAAGTAATTGCAACACAAAAATGGACTTAATCAGTTTAAATGTGAAAAGATGCCAACGAAAGAAGAGAAGAAGCGGGCTGCTGGGGTGGAGAAAACAAGAGCTACTCAGGAAGCAGCAAGCGCATGAACTTCTGAGCAAATGAATGCTAAACATACAGAGAAAGAGGATGAAAACTATGAATGCTCAAGTCAAGTGTATTCTGCTGTGCGCCGTTACTGGTATATATATATATATATATATATATATATATATATATATTATACAGTGTGAGAAGTGAGGAAGTGAGAAAACTATAGAGAAACCTCCAAGACCCTTAATTTGTACAATGGGAAGATGCATTGGAGGAAAAGTGTAATTTGTATGGAAGGATCTGAGTGTATTGAACTAAATTTTGACTCTGAATTAGAAAAATGTAAAGCTCAGCTTCAGTACCAGTACCTTAGGTCTCGTGATGAGAAAGAGAGATAAAGTTGCACATGAAATCAGCATCCGAGGCAAATGCAGTACAAAACCCATTAAATGAATATTCCACCCAAAGAGAGCAGCAAGGATGTCAAAATGAATACTCCACCCAAAAGTTTTAATAGGTTAGTTATCCCATGTACTTTGTAGCGGTGGCTGAGAAAAATTTTTATTGTTTATTTTTGCATTAAACAAAACAATTTTTATGATGTTTTAAGGCAGAAGGAATTATGACATAACAGAAGTCAATAGTGACTAGCCTGTACAGTGGCAAAAAGTATCAAAAATGTCCATGGAAAAAAGAAAAGAGATTCTCATGTTACTTTTATCGCATAATCCACATATGTCTTATCTAGTTGCTTGCTGGAAACCTACAAAATAAATACTTTTATGCTAAAATATTGTTAAATTACTTCCAAAATAAGTGCAGACATAAACTTAAAAGTTTTTTAAACTTTTTGTCTTGAAGAACCACCTCTCCCTGTCATTTCTTGGCCAAAGGTCCTGTCTTCAATTCCTTAAAGTTTTACCACATTTGCGATTAAGAACATCTCAGATTTTAGCATTTTTTTTTGTTGTGATTAGCTATGAGATCTGAGAGTTTAAGCCTTTAGAAAGTCACTTTTTGAGGTTGTTAAGAAGATAAATAAAGCAAGGCCACAACGTGCTTCATCTGTTACCTGTGTAGTCATAACTGCTTGTATGTTGTAACAAATTGATTTCAGCCTTTTAGCCATCTGTTTTCTAACCTGCCTATCAGAGGCTAGAGTTTGGCTACAATGAGCTCAAGGCAAGAACCATTAATGGGTGGGTTGTAAAGTGTTAACAGTGCATTAAAGGACATTAATACTGCCTTTTGAGGTGTGTTTCATAATCAAATTAGCCCTAGTGTTTAGTAAGTATATGGCTTTTAAATGATTTGATCAGAATGTCTTTTATTTTGTTATCATCGTAGAGTACCTTAACTGAGTCAATGTGAAACTAATCAGAATAAAACTATTGAACACCCTGAGAAAAATTAGAATGGAAATGATGTGTATGTATTTAAGAGACCACATATGTGATTAATTTGAAGACAACTTTGGTGGACACAGATCATTGTTTTGCTGCACTTGCTTCATTTAGGATGAAGTTCACGGCAGGGCTATGAAGGCACTTGTATGATATAGTGGTGCGGAGAATTATTTAACTCAAGAAGGCCGCTGCAAAGTGACTTGGCCGTGACTGAAATAGGTCAGCGGTCATTACTAGAAGCTGTCCTTGAGTTGCACTGTATGCTGTGTGGACTCTTCATGTGTCAAAATGCCAAGCATCCTTATTCTCGTTGCTTTAGTTACGCTAATCTTGAAGGCCAATCTAGTGGCTGAGCTGTCAACACTCAGATTGATTGCACTTCTAGATGCCCTGCGGCCATCCTAAATCGAGGTGACTCTTCTTGGTAAAATAGTTTTTACGAGCTCTTACAAGTTGCCTCTCGAGAACGCCGTTATTTCTCTTTGCTTCAGTAATAGCTCTGTGCTGTCCTTTAATGTGCAGCTGTCTAAAGAGATATACAGATGAGAAGCTTTTCTATCGGTAGATACCGTAATAACTTATGGCAGATTTAAAAAAAAAAAAAAAAAAAAAAACAGAAAAAGAAGCAAAAATGTTATTTTTTTGCCTCCAGCTGGTAGGTTTTAACATGCAGTTTCTAGTGAATACACTCCTAAAATTCTAAAAGAAGAGCTGTCCCATTGTGAGCAGGCAGTGTTTATGCAAAAAAGTCCATAGTGTCTTGTGATCCAGCTCAAACCAGTAGAAACTGCCATGAGACTACACAAATTAAAGAAAAATAAAACTTTATTCAATGAGTAAGGAATGCTTGCGTCGACAAAGTCATGCTGATGCTGCCAAAAACCTGTGCAAAGACACTTTTTGGCATAGCAGAGGAAAAGGAAATGGCCTCAGCAAGCCAAGCAACAATTAATCAAATTAGCCCCTAAAGTGTGTGTAGCGCCTTTCGTAGTGCCCACAAATCTGAAGGTCTTAGCAACAAAATTTGGAATACCAAAGGAATGCAGTAATGCACCAGCTTCCCAGTGGTAGCAAGCTAATGTCGTTCAGAGGGACAGCCCCACAAAGCCACATGTGGCTACAATGGCTCACACGTCTTTGTTAAACTTCTTCTTTAATTCTCATGAGTTTCCGAGAAAATTAAACATTGCAAAATATCTTCTGCACTCTCATCAAGATCAGCTCTTAGAAATCACAGCTGTTGCAGATGTTGGCCGCCTCAGGATTTTCATTGTTTTCCTGTGATGGCATTTGCATTCTCTTGGTGACTCAGCAGCATGCGTTCTGGTGGGCCGTTGTGTGCTCTTCTTTATCCTGTAATGTAGGGTTAAGTATGGCAGTCAAGCAGTTCACAGTTGCTGGGTTTTTGGAGCTTCTTAACTTTTCATTATTGACAAGGTTTCCCTAAAAAAATATCCAAATACAAACTAAAAATCAATTTTCAAAGTGCAGGAGTTCGCAGTTTGAGACTTAAAAGAGCAATGGTTGCTAGCGATAATTTTAAGTGTTCTGTTTTATTGTGCCACTGTAGAAAAAGTCATCAACAATTCTACCTAATTTATGTTATACCGTGAAATATATTTAGACACCTCCAAAAATGAAGGGATAGAATTATTAGCTACTTAATTAAACGCTAAGGTATGTTTGTCCAGTGTCTCTGAGTAATAGGATTAGTCAGTTTGGCTTTGACGCGACAAAAGAGAAGTAAAGGCTTATGAGGCATGCTGAGAGAGTTGCCTTCAAAGACAGCAGGTATAAAACCAGATAAGGGGTGAGAAAGGTGCCTTGCAAATAACGACAGAGTCTGAGAAGCAGGCTTTATGGAAATGCATTTGAGAAAAGGAGTGCTGGTGAAGATGCGTTCACTCACACACACGAATATGAAGGAAAATCGCTGAAGGTCTGCATAGGGCAGGAGAGAACAAATATTTTTTAATTATTCTAATACCTGTCTTCGACAGGAACTGTGTCTAGTATGAGGTAAATTCATACATTTAAACTACGTTGTTCAGCACAGAGTATATAAAACAACATACAATACAACATATACTATAACAGCACACAAATATAAAATATTTTGTGCTGCAAATATGACATTTGAAAGATCTGGCATTAATGGAGAACAGTCTGTCATCAACTGGGCACGTTTCATGCAATATAAAATTGTATATTCAAGATAGCAGTAATGGTTATGTATTACACTGCTTCTTTTCTAATTATATGGAACAGACCGGCTATTGTGTGGGATATGCAGTGCCCCTCCTGAATGGCATTTGGGCACATTTTTCTCACCATAATTTTCTTTGATATCTTTCCTTTATCTTTACAGACTTCCAGATTCTAACATGGTTTGTGCCATGGTTCTTTGCAACTCTCTGCATTTGTTGCGATGAATAGTACCAGATTTCTAAGCCCACGAGTCTCAAAAATATCTCAAAATATCCACTAAATGGGTGAAAACCATCAAACCTGTCACTAAAGGGTAAATGCTGAATCTTTATAGATTAAAAGTTTTTTTTATCACAGAAATGCTCTTGTTAACAATGAAGTTCTGAAGAGGGCAAAAGACAAAAAGAGTTGCCTGAAATAGGAAACAAAGGAAACCGTGTCTCAATATAAAAAGGAATCGAAAATACAGTGCAGAAGATCTAAATTCAGAAAATTACAGTAGCACAAAGCATTCAAAATCCAACACACTCACCAACCTGCTTTCAATGACTGTGAGTTTTCCTTAACTTTTATAGGGCTGGGTACAATTCCTTCTTTGTGGTGATGGACAGGTGGCCCCATCTCTTGGGGAACCGACCACAGGACACATGGAACTTATTCAGACCCCCTTCAATTTTTCACTCTTTGTTATATTGCAGCAATTTGCTAAAATCATTTAAATTAATTTGTTCCCTCATTAATGTATACACAGCACCCCATATTGAGAGAAAAAAAAAAGAAATTTTGAAAATGTTGCAGATTTATTAAAAAAGAAAAACTGAAATATCACATGGTCCTAAGTATTCAGACCCTTTGCTCAGTATTTAGTAGAAGCACCCTTTTGAGCTAATACAGCCATGAGTCTTCTTGGGAAAGATGCAACAAGTTTTTCACACCTGGATTTGGGGATCCTCTGCCATTCCACCTTGCAGATCCTCTCCAGTTCTGTCAGGTTGGATGGTAAACGTTGGTGGACAGCCATTTTTAGGTCTCTCCAGAGATGCTCAATTGGGTTTAAGTCAGGGCTCTGTTGAGTTGTTGTGAAGCCACTCCTTTGTTATTTTAGCTGTGTGCTTAGGGTCATTGTCTTGTTGGAAGGTAAACCTTCGGCCCAGTCTGTACATTAATGAGGGAAAAAATTAATTTAAATGATTTTAGTAAATGGCTGCAATATAACAGAGTGAAAAATTGAAGGGGGTCTGAATACTTTCCGTACCCACTGTAGATATACAGCTGCATTGAAACTAAATGACCAACAATATTTAAATTAACAAAAGAATGAAAAAGGAACAAAGTGGAAATAAAAATGGCTGAAAACAAATTTACTTGCTCGATAGGAGCTAGATCATTGCAGGCATTTATTTGCTCATCTCTGTCCATGGAGGCACGATTGAACAAAAACATCTGTAGAAGGTTTTTCCATATGTTCTGTGTAGATGTGTATTTCCCTCCACTAGTCAAAGGGCCCGTTAGCATATTTTTGCACCTTGTGTCGTTTACTTCATTTGTCTTTGTCTAAAACCTTGTTGGCTCAATAGTAGTTTGGTTGTGTATAGTTAATAGTCAATGGTAGTTTAAGTGAAGCCTTGTTCTTACAAGTAAATGTGTCAAATGGACCTCTGCAGCCTTGTTCCCCCAGCAATGTGCAGGATTATTTTTGCAGGGTGCTGCAGGTGATATAATACTTCTGTACTCTCACTTTGAAATGTGATCATATGTTGTTAGCTAGCTAAAAAAAATCGCTGTTGATGCAAGAAATATGCAGATTTGTTCTTACTAGTGAGCGCTGTTCTTTAAATGTTGCCTTTCGTGCCTCCTCTCTTTTTGGGGACATACAATGTGGTGAAAATGTCACAGCCATAAAAAACAAAAAGAAGACAGAAAAATAAAAATAAAACAACAAGTCTGACTGGATGAACAAAACTATTCTTGAGTATTTATGGGATTCACCTCACGTTCTTTATTCTGAATTCGATGGCATTTTAATAGCTGACAAGGTATTGCACTGTGTTAGCAGTAATTGCCATTTTATCATCTTGGCGCTGCACTGCTTAGGGGGAAAGGCTGGCACTCATCCAGGGAAAATGGATCTGAGTGCCAGTTTTTTAAGCACATGTAAGACTGGCTTGGATCCAGCTAGCATTTGTAATCCAAAAAAGTTATATGTCTGTAATAGTGTATATTGCTTGTTGATGCTAAACCACTTAGAAAAAAGCAATTACCTACCAAACTCATTATTTTCTAATAAATATTATGAACAGCACAGTTATGTCTAGCTTTGATCAAAGCAGTGATATAAAGCATGTAGCTTACATACTTTGTCTATTTTTAAAAACAGTGTACCTTGATATATTTTAATGATATGTTTTATTATATCTAGTAACATTCCTATAATCAGATTGCTCAACAAATACCTAAATAGAAATAGCAATACAACATCCCAGAAATGTGCTAAATCAGTAAATCACTGGATGGGCTGATAGATGGGCGAATGGAGAAAAATACAGCGGAAACCATAAATAAAATTAACATCTCATTAAACAATCAAAAAAACAAAAGTGCTACTAGTTATGCTGTTTCCTTGAGAACCAGGACAGAGAGGTTCCTGTTGAAGTAAGAGCTTAATGTGTTTGAACTTGTTTTTCCACCAGTATAAATAAATAATAGTCACATATGTTGGAAAGTTACATTGTCTAACCTGCTATATCCTAACTACAGGGCCACGGGGAACTGCTGGAGCCAATTCCAACTAACGCAGGGCGCAAGGCAGGAACAAACCCCGGGCAAGGCGCCAGCCCACCGCAGGGCGCACACACACACACACACACACACACACACACACACACACACACAGACTACGGACCATTTAGAATCGCCAGTGCACCTAATGTGCATGTCTTTGGACTGTGGGAGGAAACCGGAGTACCCAGAGGAAACCCACACAGACACAGGGAGAACATGCAAACTCCACGCAGGGAGGACCCGGGAAGCAAACCCAGGTCTCCTAACTGCGAGGCAGCAGCGCTACCACTGTGCCACCGTGTCTCCCCAATTACATCTCTATTAACAGCTAAAAAAGTTAAAAATAAGAAAAATATACTCTTTTGTCTGCAGGGATGAAAGTTACTTTTTCTGTGGTGCCCCACATCTCAGGACTGTAATGGGTGAGGCTGCACTCACACTGCAGCTTGATTCCAGTTTTTCTAGTAGTGTGAATGGCAAAAAACTACATGTAAATGCAAACTTTTGTGAAAAAAGGACATTGTCCCTTTTTAATAACTATTTTTGCCCATAATCTTGGATCTCCACTCTCTCAGGAGGACTTGAATTCTGTTTTGTTAGTTTTTCTTCCTGTTATTTTTTTAAACTGACTGATATTTTTTTTCTTTTTCTAGTTTGCCTTTTCATTTCAGTCATTTATTATGAAAGTCTGGATCGATTTTATGCAGTGTTATTTTTCTGAAATAAAATAAATACAAAAAAAGAAAAGACATGTAGATCACTTTCATATATGGTACTAAATCCGATGTAGACGTATGCCCCATGAAAGTCACCTAGGCTTGAAATCAAAATTGTCTGGGAAATTTAAACTCTCCAACTAATTTTTTACTTCACCATTCATGCAACTTTCGTCAAATGTATCTACTGAAAATCAAGACGGATCACAGTAACTAGCTCAAAGTGTTAATGGAAAGTGTGGTGGCAAAAATCGGGAAGCGTTTGGGGCAACAGACGCCAGCCTATACAGCCCCATTGCTATTTGCTGTCTGACAGATATAGAGCACCTTAATCCGATACTATTCTAAAAATGTTTTGTGGATAGACATTGACATAAGTAATCAAACGTCCAGCATTCTGAATTTGTAAAGCCACTGTTTTTTATCAAGACCTCCACATCTTGATCCTGGCTCCACTATCATGTGTGCATTTTTATACATATAAACACAGCAGTGACAATTGCACAGAAAGTGACAGTTACAATTTTTCATTTTCTATTTCTCTGCTGGCATCATGATCTAATGAATTTATGGACATTGTACATCGAAAACAGTATTAAGTGGGGCAGCAGCCAGAATGCTGTTGGTATTTGCGGTGCTCTAGTGGGTTGCATCTCTTTGATATGATTGTTTTTTATGTATTTGTCACATTCAGAGTATAATCAGGATCTGTAAACACTTGTATTAGCCCGCACAGCTAAAGAAAAGATTTAGATATAAGTGAAAAAATGAGAAAACATTTTTTAGCTACACTGTGAATGTTGCCTTAAAGGCTTCTTCAATGATGTGTATATCAGTTAGAGAACTGATTGCATGTCAGCCTGCAGACAAGTGATATGGTCATAAATATGCTCAGTGTATATTAATGTATGTTTGTTGGTCAGTGCCATTGAAAGAGGCCAAACTTGTGTGTTTGTGAGGTTAAAGGGTACCTCCAGAGCCCAAGAAAGGAACTACAGCCTAATCTAAAGATTTGCCCTATAAGAGGATGGTGAGCATTGTTACAAATTTATTAAAAAACAAAAAAGTAATGACCTTGATCCTTACAAAAAATGAGTAAATACATGTGTTTTTTAAATATATCCAATTCCAATGTGACTTGATCGTTTTTTCCTTTCTTTCCAATGTGACATGATACTGCTGTACCATTTTTTTATATCTCAAAAACCACAACCGTGTCTTTTTTGCTTTTGGTTTTCACCTTGTAACCCCAGTGAACTCTGTTTGTTTGATCTTGTCAATTCCCTGACGACTCTCGGATGCTAACGTTGTGGAGGGTATTTGCTCGTTTGCTACATTCTTGTGCCTGCATACCACCACCACCACCTCCCCCTGTAAATGACAAAGGTGCTCTTTCAAGTAGCCTGCCTTTCTCCAAATGCCTTTTGTGTGGATTGGAGGGGGCTGAACGGGAGATGTACGCAGAGCACTTTCCCACAAGATTAAAGTACATCAGAGCTGGCAGTGGGATGCCAGTGGACCGCTTGGGATGCCCGGTCTGCCTTGATGCATGCCTTATGAGGGGCAGCTTCAAATGCCTGGGAGTAGATGCCACAGAGCCTTTTTATTGAAAGTCTAAATTCAGAAACAATTTTTGATTTAAATGAAATACTTGCAAATATTTGTTTTTACTCTGTGTTATGAATGTAAAGTTTTTTTTGGTTTGTGTATTTTTTTTTTTAAATTCTGATAAAGACGTTATGGGTTTTTTAATTAGTTTTTTCATGCCAGAAAAAAAAAACACCTTTCATCCTTCTACAATATATAACAAGTAGCACTGTTAATTAGATGGTTATTTGTTCTGTTCAGTTTTTGAGATGGTTACAGAAAGGAATTCAGTATGGAGGTAGACCCTAGTGGTCCCTGGCAGACACTGCTGGTGGAGAGGTCACGTCAGCAGTATCTTCTTTTGGGTTTCTGGAGTTAGCAGTGAGATAATGGCAGGCAAAATCAGCTCTAGAAATCATTAATGTAAAATCTTCAGCATGGGAGAAGTTTTATGATGCCTTGGCATAACTAAAGATGCTCTGGTAAACCATTTTGTGACTGGAAAGGGGGTCGATGAGACCTTGTCCACAGCAGACTTAATTTAACTCTGTTATTGTTTTTGGCTGCTTTGTTAAAATGTGATAGTTCAATTTGGAAGCTCTTTACCTGCTGGGCACACCCTATTCTTAGGTGGGATTGATATTGTCAGTATAGGCCAAGTGCTTTTGTGAAGTGAAATGTCATCATCTTACAAAATGAAAATGTGCGTTGTCTGGCAGCATTTTATTGATTGATTGAAAAAAGACGGCACCCTTTTCACCTCAACGGAATTCTCACGTGCCCTTTGTCTCAAAATGCTTGAACATTGTGATTAGAGTGCAGTACATTGAAAGCAGCAGAACAATCACTTCATGTCTCAGCCATGAATAGACAGTGTTTGTAAGAAAGAATTAATATGACTACTACACAACAGGAAAAAATTGATCTATCAATCGATCTATCTAGCGTTGTAAGGAAGATATTGTGAGGATCATTTAAATTCCTTGTCATCAGGCACTTGAAATACCATTGATTATTACTATTAAGATCATATGTGTGATCCTAGACAATGAAAGGCTTTCATGCCTGAGCTACCCACTTTGCCAGATTTGTGGAAGCCACTTCCAAACCATATAATATACAGCTTCATTTAACCCTATGGGTCCTGTTAAAAATATGTTTTTAGATGTAGAGCCACCCTGAAAAAGAGCAAACTTTATGATTGTTCAAAGTGCCGAATTCTTTAAAAGACAAGTGACAGGTGTTTGTGTGTGTGTGTGTGTGTGTGTGTGTGTGTGTGTGTGTGTGTGTGTGCGTGTGTTTGTGTGTGTGGTCCTCTATAAACTGATGTGCAGAATTGTTCTTAAAATCCTGAACGGTGTTATGTCGGAACTCATAATGGGAATATGGGTTACCAAGGTTTATGCAATTCACTATTCCACCGTGTTTATTGAGTGAGTATTCTTGGTGTTACGGTACATTCATTTCGAGTGGTCACTACACCATGCTACAGAGGCTCTCTTATCCCAACTGTTGATATGAATTTTTAATACTGGAATAACAATAACAATTTATGTGTTGAGGGTTTACAGTATGGGCATTTCCTTGCTGGTGAAATATTCTGTCCTGCTAACCTCAGCCACTTCAGGTCTCCAGTGTGTTGAAGCCGCCCATTGCAGAGTGAGGTTAATTAGGTATACTCTGTGTGCATGTGTATGTATGCATATTTAACATATATAAAATGCATATCTTTATATGTATATATTGTATGTTTCATACACAGGGTGACTCAAAATTATGTTAACATTTGAGTGGCGGAAACAATTTATTCACAAAACATATATCATATGCGCAAGGTGATTTACACAAACAGGAATGTCTCGGCCTGTTTGCCATCATGTTCAACACATGTACCATATGTGGCACATAAATTGTCCACAAAAATTGTATATAAGTATATACATAGCAGTACCATTAGTATTAACATAATTTTGACTCACCCTGTATATGTGTTTTTTAATATACTGTATAATTTGTCATAGATGTCATAGATGTATTAGTGTGTCAGTAGGAAAGACCAAATATAAGGCTTCCAAATATTCATTTTTCAAAAAAATCTATATTTGAGAAATGTATATTTTATTAAAAAAACTAAAATATTAAGTAATAGTCCGCTTTTCAGATACAGACTACTATGTAGGTATATAGCCTAGTGTATGATCTATTAAACAAACATACAAAGTCATGCCACATCATCAAAGATTCTCTCCCAAGCAGAAATTTTTCAAGAGAGAGGAGATTCAAGATGGGCTGCCTAAGCTCTTCTGAAGAAGCAAAATGAGACCGTCAAGGCTAAGAACCAAACATTAAATGGTTAGCCTCAGAAAATGAGAGCAGCAGATGAGAGATGCATCTTTCTAAATCAGAACACAAGGCAAATGTCATAGAATAAAATTGTCGTCAGCATAAAGAAACAAGGAGTTCTTCCACAGATTGTTTGACCTCCATAACATTGCGATCTCAAAATCATGACAGCTGTCAAGGATTACCTGGAGAGAAAAAGAGGAGTATGTGAGACAGGGCAAAGTCTGTAGAAGAAGATGACAAGTTCTCCTAGATGCTTGGAATAAACTCCCAGTTGTATTTTCGCTCATTACTTAACAGTTTTATAGGCAAAAGCTGGTCACACTAACATTGATATGATTAATGTGATTTAGTTTTTCGTCTGCTTTTCAGTACTTGTGTTAATATTAGAATCTTTTCCTTTCATAATTTTTCAAAAGGCTGTTTACTTTACAGTTTTTTTTATATGAACCTTAGATAAAGTACACAAGAAAGAAGTCTTATCTACTGTATATCTTATCTATGTCACCAAAGGTGAATCCCACGTAATTCCTGGAAAGTAATAAACATAGTTTAACAAATTGTTGAAGAAATGTCTTACCAGACAGGAGTCTACAGTTAGTCCACTGTCTCTGATGTAGGCCGACCCAGTTACAGTGAGGTCCGTAAATATGTTGACAATGACACAATTTTCATAATTTTGTCGCTGTACACCATGACAATGGATTTGAAATAAAGCAGTGAAGATGTGATTGAAGTGTACAGTATACTATCAGCTTTAATTTAAAGGGGTGTTACCAAATATATCATATGAGCCTTTTAGGAATGACAGTCATTATTTTAAATTGGTAAAAATATTTGTTGGACCTAACTGTATGAGGTGTGTGAGGCAAAGAGGGGGTGCATGTGAGTGAGAACTGGCAGTGATGTCACTCATTGACCCACTGATGATCACCATGTCTGCAGACAGAATAAGCATTGGGTAACAGCTCCAGCTCTTTGCATAGCTTGATCTTACCAGCTGACAAGCCCTGAAGCTGTCTCCAAAATGTGCATGTGACAAATATACATATTTACACACACACATATATATATATATATATATATATATATATATATATATTTAGGTCAGGTCAGGTTGGGGAGCATGCACTGGTACAGTGCGTTGCTGCACTCACCACATGACGAAACAGCTCTGAATCCTGGTTGGCAAGCCCCCCAGGCAGACATGCGGTCCAGTCCCACCCTCCGGAAATGACCCTCTATCTGGTGAGGTGTTACGTGGACGTTCCCTTTGCCTGTTCCCACAACTCTGGTCCTTAACAATAAGGATCTTACGAGCTGGATCACCCTTGGGGAAACGCATCACATGGCCATAGTGCCATAACTGACGCTCCCTCACAATGTAGGTAATGTTTGGGAGTCCATGAGCAAAGTCAAACCAGCAGTAGCCAAGGATTCTCCAAAGAGACACATTACCAAAGCAGTCCAGGCTTTGTCTCAGGTCACTGGATAGCGTCCATGTCTCGCAACAATATTCATCCTTTTGCAAAAATATCGAGAGCGCCACACGCCCCTTTCTAGTCGCCTCAAGACCTACCATGCTCTCCCAATCCGTCTACTGACTTCACAGGAAGAGTCAGCAGAGACATGAATGTCACTGCTGAGGTAAGTAAACCTCTCGTCACATTTGACACTGTCTCTGCAGACAGACACACTGCTGATGGCTGTGCCCAAGAGGTCATATATTTAGGTTATATATAATAGATGAGTTTTTTCTCAGCAAATGAGTGAGAGGTGACCTCAGGACTTGTGGAATGCAGTGTGTTTGTCACCCGTTTTTAATTATTTCAAGAAAATATATAGTCATATTTTAGTCATGTATTAATTTTAGTCAATTTAAAAATAACTCTGGTGAGATTTAGTTTTAGTTACTAATAAAAATAGTGTTTTCATTTAGTCAGCTTTTAGTCATACCTTTACTTGGTTTTCCTGGCACCTCCACAAACCTGTTAGGATAAACTTATTTTTCCAGTCTTCTCTCAGTGCCAGCATAAAGCTTGTAGTCTGAAGGCAGGGTAGGGTAACTGGTGACTCAGTGTGAGTGTGCCACAGGTTCTCCTCTTGCATCTAATGTTGACCCCAGCATCAGACAGGGTAGAATGGAAAATTGATGTTAAAGTGCACTTGTAATGCATTTTAAAGTAACTTAGCTATTTGCGTTTTGTTGTTTTTTTAGTTTCCATATATGCAAAGTAACTTATCTTGTTCACTCTTCTTGAAGGTCACTTAAAGTCGCGGACCCAAAGTAACTTGTGTAATGTATTATCGCTGTCTTAAAAATGCTGTTTAATGCATGTGATGACTGCTGTTGTACAAATGTGCCACTCAACAGACTTATTTTATGAAAATGTTGTGGCAGTGTAGCAGCATTGTGAAGTTTGTGAATGCTAATGAATGGTTGCAGTGTAGATTTTAAATAGCCAAGTATTTTATCATTTCTATAAGGTGTAATCTAGTGGTATTTGCACAAGTTGCTTGCTTTGTTTGTTGCAGGATTAGGGATGTGTTTTCCTCCCACTGTTTGTTGGATGCATTCCTGTGGAGAATATTGAAAGCCAGAGAGCTTTCCCTGTAGTCTGTCACCTTGCTGATTGTTTTCAGTAATGTTATGTAATTTGGGTTTTTAGATAGGTGATCCTCCTGATCCCCCAGCCCCAAATTAATGAAGATTGTCATTTTGTTTTGTAGGAAACAGAGGCTAGCTCCAGCTGTGCAAACATGCCAGACTTAACACACATTTGTTAAATCTGGCCTTAAACAGCATGGATTGTGACACTTGTATGATGGGATGCACGACCATTGTTAATTGGAATGCTCTCTTTGTCAGCTTGGTTTACGTAGACCTGCGGGGCAAGTTTTCAGAAGTGCATACTGTTACCGTGTCAATGAAAGGGTCAGTCATGTTTGTTTGTAGAGGAAGACTTCTGTTCTTTACTCGTAGACAAATCATAGCTGCCTCCCTAACTGTAATGAAGTGAAGTTTTCATTTGCACATTTGTATGTGTGTGCTTGCACCTTCAGCTTTGTTAAACCCCTTCTTAGTAATGCCATTCTCAAACTGATGCACGTTCAGCAGATTTTCAGGTGACTACTGTGCTCGGTGCTCATACTGTAAATATTTTTTTGCACTTTTGACTTCCATGTGTCTTTTCAGAAACTGTGTGTATCCTAGCAACAAGGACTAGAGGATCAGGCTGGCTCCGCTGTCTCTGACATGTTGCCTGAAATTGAGAGCATTTGATTGGTTTTGTTTCATTGTGCCGTGTACCTTATAACCAGCTTGTATTCAATGACATGTTACTTTTATTTACTGCTTTTTTCACTACATCTCAAAACATTACACATGCCTATGTGCTTTACATTTATTTATAGAATATTAGCTACATAAAGCACTTGAATTGCTTTCCCAGGACCCACTTTTTATGCGTTTTAAGAATATTTTTAAAATTTTTCTTAATGACTTTTTCCTACATAACCTTAGATGCACTTGATGACAAATTTTGCTGACCCACAGCATAGATGCTATTTTACAATTTCTTTAAGTAGCCTTTTATATTTTCTAGTGTGAGTCTGGGTTTTCTTCTAAATCCCAAAAACATTTTAAATAAATTAACAACTCTTAATTGACCTGATGTGAATTAGTATTGTGATTGGTGATAACGGAAACCTCCTTGCTATTCAGGATAACTGAGCAGCACACAGAGACATGTGTGGCGCTAAAGACTATGTCATATCACACAACATCTCCAGCGATTTTTCAGTCAAAGCCTTCTTTCCATAATCTAAGAGAGTAGGAGGCAGTGAGCAGCGCGCTGCCATGAAGCTGTTCACCTAATGTGACATACCCAATGACTAACTTCATGTATGGTTTGATTTTTGTCTTTAGTCGTAGGGGCAGCTCTGCATGCATGAGAGCTGACAACTAATGAATGCTCATCCAGAGTTACAATGCATAGAATGTACAGACAAAGAATAACAAGCATGGTTGTTCTGAACCTCATAAATAAAAGAGAGACTAATGTTTCTGATGTCTTGTTTTTTATGTGCTAGAACAGAATCAAAAAAAGAAAAAATAGCAGGGACTTCCACTGAACTTGCCATACCTGTTAATACTTTGTACAGCATGGGCTCCATCGGACAGAACACCTTTGGCTCTCGTAAAAAAGGGGCAAGTGCAGTAGCGTTAGAAGACTGGTACTCAGTCAGTAAAGTAGATGTGCCCAGCGATTTTCAGTCACGTAAATTGACATGGTTCAGTGACACGATCATTGACTGCGACTGGTAAATCTGACATATCTCATGACTAGAAGGGCTACATCAGCTTAAGACCCAAGAGTCTTCGTTACTTTCGCTGCCTGCAGCATCTCTCTTTTTTATCTTTTTTATTTCTTGACTCTATCTTTCCTGCTGTTGTTAATTACCTGACAATGAACCATTCCTCCTGCTAAATATTCATAATTATAACACTTTCCCCATTACGAATTTCCCTAAAGATCTTTCTGCCTGCCTGCCTGTCTGTCTGTATGTCTTTTTTTTTTTTTTGGCCTGCTAGCCTAATTCTTAATAAAATGTTCTTGTTTTGCTCATTCAAATGTATATTATCCTTATATATAATTTGATACTATCCGTATGTATGGTGTTCTCGTCAATACCCCGTATGTATGGTGTTCGACTCAATACAAGTTAGAACCATGCAATGGGACTCTGCCTCTGTAGTTAGAACATAACGTGGCAAACGCGGACGCAGTATTGCATGATTGGCTAAGAATGTTGAATGCTTCAGTGATGCCGCTGGACAGCCGAGTATAGTAAGTTGGTGTTGGTTCGAGCAGATAACAGTAAGTTCTGTTGGTTTTTGGAACGTTGGTTTGGTGGGGCGTACTTTCCAGGACTAACATCGTCGACTGACTTAAACCCTTTGACAGCTCCGAATACGTAAGTAATTTAGAACGTATCACCATTTGCTTGGTACTGTACGTCGAAATCTATCTTTGGGCAGTTCGGTTTTGGCATCCGTCCTTCTGGCAAACTGAGTAATGACGGCTGGGTATTAACAACGGTCACTGTTTAAATTTTAGCCAATCTCATATCTAAAAAGCCCTCACTGACTGACTGACTGACTCACTCACTCATCACTAATTCTCCAACTTCCCGTGTAGGTGGAAGGCTGAAATTTGGCAGGCTTATTCCTTACAGTTTACTTACAAAAGTTAAGCAGGTTTCATTTTGAAATTCTACACGTAACGGTCATAACAGTCGATAACGGTCGACAACGTCCGCCATGTTGAACTTTCTTATTTATGGCCCCATCTTCACGAAATTTGGTAGGTGGCTTCCCTGAGCTAACCGAAACTGATGTACGTACTTATATCGATGGTATGACGCCACTATCGGCCGCCATATTGAACTTTCCAAAGTCACTAATTCTCCAACTTCCTGTGTAGGTAGAAGGCTGAAATTTGGCAGGCTCATTCCTTACAGCTTACTTACAAAATTTAAGCAGGTTTCATTTCGAAATTCTACGCGTAATGGTCATAACGGTCAACAACGTCTGCCATGTTGAACTTTCTTATTTATGGCCCCATCATCACGAAATTTGGTAGGCGGCTTCCCTGTGCTAACCGAAACCAATGTATGTACTTATTTCAGTGGTATGATGCCACTGTCGGCCGCCATATTGAACTTTTCAACAGTCTTTGTTAGTTATGGGCAGATCTTCAAGAAATTTGGTACATGGGTTCCCAACGCTAACTGAATCCTACTTATGTACATATATACGTCCATAGCCTGCAGCTCGGTCACCGTGTGAGGCGGCCTTGGGTCCCCCATCCCAACGCCTCCCACGTTGTTGGCTGCCTGCTTATATAAGGCCGTCCGTCGCTCCGGTTTCTACATTCCCTTCCTTGCTTCGCCACGGGATTCACGTCTCCCTGCTGATAACTACTGCCTTTTTATTTAATCCACGGCTTCTCCGCTGTTTTATTGTTTGTTTATTACGATTATAGTTATTGTGTAGGTATTTTAGACTTACTTTACATTGCTCAGGTACCCATTTCCTTTATCATTCCAACCGTACCCCCATTACCATGTCTATCGAGGTGATCACCATCGATCAAAGAACTGTCACTTACCGAGTGGTCTCCATGCCCGGAGATGGCACCTGCCTTTTCCATTCTCTTTGTTACATATTGCACGGCCATATCAGGCTCACTCTTGATATCCGGAGGAACATTGTGTCTTATTTATTGAATGACTGGGACAGGTTCAAGGTGTGCACTGATGACAGTACAGGAGATAATTATACCACACAGGAGCAGTATAAGAGTGAAATGCTTAAGCCCTTCACCTATGGTTCTGCATGTGAGTTGATGGCTGAATTGTTCGGTTGTCGCTTTCAAGTGTACCGAAATGGCCAAATATTTTACACCTTTGGACAACCGCCAATGCCTCTTAAACATCTTAGATTCACAGGTGACGATTTCAGTAGTGAACACTTTGATGTTTATGAATGTTTAAACTCTCAAAAGCTGGATGTGAAGTTATCGGTGAAACCGGTTGTATGCTTACAACGCTTGACAGATGCCAAATGTCACTTCAACACAAGTCCTGCAAATACTGTCGTAATTGAAACAAACCATGAAACTCAAACCGATTATGACAGCAGCAATCCAAGCTGTGAGATTTGAAACAAGATTACTTTTCACATGGCCAACTGTACGTTGCATGCTCAAGAGTAAGCTCAGCGCACAGCTTGGTCATATTACAACCGGAGGGCCTAAATGACAATGTGGTATACAAAGAGATCCTTAACAAATAATTATTGGTATATTTTCCCTCAGTTTAAAAAGGTTTAATTTTCTTATTAATAAAAATTTTAAGGCAGTACTTCGCCGCTGCGAAGCACGGGTATTTTGCTAGTAAATAATAAAAGGCTGATGCATGGGTATAATGTGCCATTCCTGATAGTCCAGATTAGTGCTGTGATTTGTAAGCTTTTTCTTATCAAACACTTCAGGGTTTGCTGACGTTTTTTGTCCTTCAAATAATTCTAATAACATACACTAAAAACTGTACACATTTGTATATTTGTTTTGTCGCGTTAAAATTAAGTCAGTGTTTGTGTTGCAATTGCTTATTAAGTTTTCCTTAATTTTTGACTTAAGCTGGTACATAAGTTTTCAATTTGTCTCAAGAATGATTTAAGATATGAGTAGGTAGGGGAAGCGATGGCGAAGGTGATAGGAATGAGAACGCGGATAGTAGACGTCATGTAGTATATGTGTACCAAATTTCAGGTCAATAGTTCAAATGGTTTATGAGCTACAGGTGATTTAAAATCCTTGACAGACAAATGGACAGCCACGGTAGCATTTTATATATAAAGATATATTATGGTGTTCCACAAACTAATGCAGAATGTTAATGTTTGTAGTACTATTTCTCCACAAAGCTTATTTTTGTCCATTAGGGATTGCTTGATTATCTATTAAATGTCAGCCTGTTTGTGAAACATTTAGAGGTTGCATCATTCTGAACATCCTTTTCTATATTGTTACTTAGGGTTGGAACGTTTGACACCAAGGCTTCAAAGTTTGTATTGTTATAATGAAGCCCACTTTGTTGAAGCATTGTATCTAAGCATGTATTGAAGCTTCTTTACTAAGTGATTGACCACGTCTGAAGCTTCGAATGTCACTGAAGCACTACCAGTACTCTGGCTTCTTTGTAGCTTTGTGTTGGTCCATATGCTATGAATGGGAATGTGAAAGTGTCAGTCATATTTTATGCAGAGATGACATTGAATTAAGTATGAAGTCTAGAACTGTGGAACTTGTTATCCAACAACGAATTAAACACTGTGCTATACTATTCTATTGTACTGGAACTTATAATGTTGCATTGATACTCTAGCCTACTGTAAGCAGAATGCCTAAACAGTCTTATCAGTGCTCATTTCCATCAGTACATTGCCTAAACCCCTTATTGCAATTATTCCTCAAACACTGATGGAAAAATATTAATCTTTCGCACAGCAAAAAATCCCCTGACAAGAAAAAGTTGTCACTTAATGAATTATTGGTGGCTTATGATGTATTGTACACTACAATAGAGGTGCACAACAGCTCTTAGTGCTGATAGAATTGTGTTAATTTTATCGCTGTCGTAATAGCACTGAAGAGCTGCATCAGCCTGGGGTAGCGTCCCTAACACTATTAGTTGGCATTCCATCATACAAATGAGCAGCTTCAGTGCCAGCTGCAGGGGAGCTCGTAGCTGATAAAATGACATGCCTGCAAATGCTTGAATTAATACTACAGTGGTAACAGTGAGCGGTCCTTCTAAGGTTAGTGAGCTACCTAAAAGAGCTAGAGAATCCAATGGCACTCAAAGCAAGTAAACACTGGTGTGGTGGTACAGTCTTCATAATACAACAAATTATATATTTAGAACAAAACATTTAAACATTATTTTATTGTAGAAAATTGAAATAGAAAATTATCACCTGTACTAATGTGCATTTATTGCAGCATTTTAATATTAACATGATCACCATAAGATCAATATGAAAACAGAGTGTTCTTAGGCTTTTAGTGCATACGATTAACAAGGGCTAGTATGTGTGCTTCCTCCGCGGACTTCCTCAAGTTCATAGCCGTAATATGATTTCTTTAAACCACCAGATGTCACTTTTTTTTGGAAGATTTAACGCTCCAGATCTTTTTTGGCACAATCAGGGAAAAAACTTTAGAAGCTTCATGGGGCTTCATTTGCCCATCACTATTGTTACTGCATGCATAATCTTGTGTAGAGTTCTAAACTGGCTAAGTGATTAATAAACAATTAAAAAAAACATTGAACTGGAGAACATTCTAGCACTAGGGCAGAGTTCACAGAACAATCTAGTAAAATGAAAAAGGTGGTGAAAAGCCTGCAGCATCTCTCACCCATCCATACATCCATTATTCAACCTGCTATAATCTAACAAGGCAGGAAACAAACCCTGGGCATGGCGCCAGCCCACCACAGGGCACGCACACACACACTACTGTAGAGACAATTTAGAATTGCCGATGCACCTAACCTGCATGTCTTTGGGAGGAAACCGGAGCACCCGGAGGAAACCCACGCAGACACGGGAAGATCATGCAAACTCCATGCAGGGAGGACCCAGGAAGCGAACCCGGGTCTCCTAACTGCGAGGCAGCTGCGCTACCCACTGCGCCACCGTGCCGCCGCATCTGCCACCATTACCAGATATTCCTCATCATCTTAAATTGGCAAATGAACCTGAACAGCTGAATTTGGGGGAACTGGTAACAGAAAAAACAACATCCTTCATCCTTCCTTCAAAAAAGCAAAGAATGGTCTCAGTCGTTTCTCTAGAAACTTTGACTACAGTGGATAGATGATCCAATCTTCAACAAATTTTATGAACTGTTGGCATACATGATGGTAATGAATGATGCAGCCAAATAAGGAAAAAGTCTTATTGAAAAGTACAATAACATACTGACAAAGGATGAGGAACAGAAAGTTTATTCTTCGACTGGTTGCAAACCATCACAAGAATTTTCCAACTTCATCAAAGACAGTTCTAATGTTGTTGGCCTATAAGTTTGGAGCTGCTGTCTGCCATTCAGTTCTGATGACATATAAACTGCCAAATGGAGGGATCTCTAAATGTTATTGTCATTAAAAGTAAATTTGTTATAAATATGAAAAACAATAAAACTAGCCTTGTACATAACTTGAACCTGTTAGTTTTTTTATAGATAGACAGATAGATAGATAGATAGATAGATAGATAAAAATGTTGTATAAAGATGCTCAATAACAAGCTGGACTACATCTCAGCCAGTCTTATGTGCACAGTAGACCAGCCCATGTTAAGCTGTTACACTTTCCAGTTGTGTGATACCGGGACCCCCTTACTTACTTAGGAGCCTTATTTTTATTGGTTATTTTCTTGCTAAACTGTTATGTTGCTGCAGTATTTTGACTTTTTCTATCTTTCCAGCTGTGAACACCATATCAAGTTACTGTATCACAGTTTAAGTAGAGGTTTGATTTCCTTTCTATTCCTTTTTTTTTTTTTTTTTTTTTTTAAAAGCAAGCTAGCGATCACACTGAACTTGAACATCGATGTTTCATGTCACAGCATATTTCCTTCTCAAACTGCATTACCATGAAAGAAGGGGTGAGGTCATCTTTTTTAGCCTCCCTATAAAGTAAGCATGCCAGTCAGACTGCGTATTTCAAGTGCTTAGCACCAAGTAGTACCCCCCACCACCACCCCTGCGCCGCCTGTAAGAAAGGCATTAACAGTTCAAGCAAAGTGAAGTCATCTGAATATCTGCAGATATTAGCAACCCTAAGTTGGAAAAACAGAAATGACCTGGCATATGTCGCAGTACTTCAGTGAAAGAAACTGAGTGTTTGGAGTCCACATATAAATCATGAAAACATATTTTTAGTACATGAGCAAAAGAGGTTCTGGTTTTTTGATAGGACTTTCCTGCTTGTGCTGACTGCCTTGGCCTGGCTGAGGCACAAAATTGGTTACATTGCTTCTGAGAGTTCATTGTACTTGTGTGCTTTTCCTTGTTACTGGTTGTTTTCCTGTTAGTATGAGGACATGAACTGCAAATCTAAGCAGTTTGGATTTGCAGATCTTAATGCATGGAAGCTGTTTGTTTTTATTTGAAACATTGGAGGATGGTGTCTCCCGGTGTATCATTAGAGATAGCAAATAAGGAGGAGATTATTAAAACGCACGGCATTCCTCTGGTGTACGATTACTCTGACTGTTTTGGCATTAAGAAATTGAAACTGCAGAATGCTGTGAAGGTTGCTGTAGACAGGGTATGATTAAACTAAACTAATGAGCAGATATTAGACAGGATGACATAATTCCAGACAGTCTATGCCTTAAGCAGCCAGCTGTATGCATGCCTGCAGGTACGACTCATGTCTCCAGTGGTTTTCATGAAACTCTGCTGATCAAATTACTGATTTCCCCATGAGTGCTGCTGGCTTGTATTGATGTGCATCCGTTCTCTTGGGCTTTATGAATGTGACTGATGAAAACGTAGTCAGTAGGGAAACCACCTTCCCAGCTGATATAGTTGTCCCTCTTATTCTGCTGTGTTGCTCAAGATGACTGCTGCTGTGAAGTGTTCTCCAGAGCCAGTGATACCAATAAAAAGGGATAAGCCTAAACATTGGCCTTAGTCATCAAAACTTGTCTCATCTACCAAGCACATCTGGTGAAAAGATGTTATAAAGATTGTTTCCTGGCCTTGAAGATAACACAGTGTGCTCCTGCTTTAGTTATAAAGTGCATCTCTAAAGGTAAGCATGTGATATGTGACATTAGTGGTTTACATATTACAGCTTGCTCCCTCTTTACAATACTTTCTGGCCTAGCTTCTTGTTTCTAGACACTTTTTGATGGGTATATGAAAGTCTTGGCCAGTCAGAGTACTGCATTTAAATATAGTCTTCTCAGGATACACTTCAAAACATGCAATTATTATAAATTTTGGGCTTGAATTTGGAAAACTAGACGGGAGAAGAAAATGAATTACCATGAAATCCTACCCTCAGCCAATGACTTTACCGTCTTATAATTCCTCACACTTTATACTATGTTTGTGTTACATAAGATGTACGGTCTGTGGCAAATGTGGTAGTAAGGTGCACTTTCATGACAGTGAAGCTAACTTGGGTACAGGACTAAAGCTATGTGATGTTTAGGGTGCGTGAACGACTCCAGATACTTTTGCACAACGTGAAAACCCCATCCATCCACACCATAGATCTTTTTTTTAAAAAACTTTTTCTTTCCAATTCAGCATCTCTAAGCTGATCCCAGCAAATCTGAGTAGAAGACTGTACCCCACCTCGGACCATCACAGGGTGTGCACACTGTCTCACCTAAACCTCGCACACACTTACTTACCTTCACTCACTTTGCAGCAGCCAGTTCAGAATTGCCTAACAACCTTTGGATCTGCACATGACTTTTTATGTAGCATGCAATTTGTTTGTGTTTCTTAATTAAACCATCTTTATAATTTTCTGAGATTGTGTACTAACTAGTGGCTGTTTACAACATGGGGATTAGTATTTTAGTTGGACTTGGTGCAAAGATCTTGCATATAGCGAATGCTAAAGGTTTGATTTGTGGTCGGGATTTGTTTTGGTCCTAACTTTAGAACTGACTAACAAGCCTTCTCCTTCATGCTTAATGTGTTGTATGCTTTTGATACAATAACACGGTTTTCTAACTTTGCAGAAATGTTTTAAATAATGGACTTGTGGGGGATGCAATTGTAACACTTTAGAGAAGAGTCTATCTAGGTGCTTCTATTAGTCAGTTGCTGCTGTGTATCAATAACTTAACAAATGCTTTGTTTTATCTTAAGAATTACAAAAGACCAAGGATGACCTACTAAAGTAGAGACAGCCTTCAGTGCATCTATTAGTCATTTTTACATGCAAAAAGTTAAGATGTGGCAGGCAAGAGAATGTCGAGATAGATGTGTGGAATTACAAAAAGGACAAGATAAATAAAATGACACAGTCAGGGGTACAACAAATGTGGGAGAGATATCCACGAAAGTACAAGAAAGTAGATTGAATTGGTATTGAAATGTGATGAGGAGAGACAATGAATATGTGGACAAATGACTGATGGGAATGGAAGTACAGGGGAAGAGAAAATGAGAGAAGCCAAAGTGGAGGTGGATGGATAAAGTAAAAGAAGATCAGAAGGGAAAGGGCTTGACTGGCGAGGAGGTACAGGACCGAGCTGTTTGGAGAAGGGTGATCAAGCACATCGACCCCACATAGAAGTGGGAAAAGATAAAGAGGACGAAGAAAAGATGAATGTAGGTATTGTAGGACTTCAGCAATAGTGCTGTTTGTGTTACATAGTAGTAAGTAAGAAATGCACTATACCAGAGCCCTTAAAGCGCCAATTTTAAAGTGACCTTAACTCTATCACACCACTGCCAAAATGTTCACTGCCTGTTTATTTGGATTATTATTTATCATAAGTCGATATCCTACATCAAGATACATTGCATACACTATTGATTTTGTGGTTTTGAATGAAATACTACATGTGCCTGTGTGATCTATCTATGCGACCAAATCCCTGTTATTTAGTGTAGCCCCCATCTCACTGCCAATGGATTATTTGTATAGTTCACACGTCTCTTCTAAGCTTTATTTATCAAAGATTGCATTCATATTTCAAAGCTTTACCAGGGGAAAAAGTGATGAAAGCTCGATTTGAATGACATGTTGCACTTATCTGAGTACAATGTTGTCACAGGGAAATCGGTATTGTGGCACAGCTCCTGACACATTTCCACAGGTTTTAGATACTAAAAATAGTCAGTTTTTCATGTAAAAGATGAACATTTAAACGTTAACCACACATGAAGTGCAAATCGACTAGCACCCGTAAAAGAAGCAACTTACTAAGACATCTTAGCTCACCACTGAATGTTGATTGATGCTGTTAATAGCTGCTCAAGGGATTTCTTTTTAGCCTTTTTGACTTCAGAAAATGGAATACTGTTTTTGTAGAGCAGCACCTTAAAGCATACATTTTACTTCATACAGATTTCTCATATATGTGTCATTCGGTGAAAAATAGCCTAAATAAATCTATCACAATAGTAAAATAGACGGGGCTGCAGTTGTCAACACACATGGGAGCATGCCAACCTTTTGTTTGCTGCAGTGTGTTGAAAGCAGTTGAAAGTTCCAAGCCAGTATATTTTATTTGCTTAGTTACTTTTTGCCTTTTTTACAACATATTCCTGTTCATTAGGAATATATACAGCTTTGTGAAATGAATGGTTTTCCATATATTGTAAGCCGAACACTTTGTTGTTTGTCATTTCTTATATATGATTTGTTTCATTGCTGTTTCTTGCATGTTTTTTTTTCGTTTTTTTGTATTTACCAACAAAACTTTGAAGTAAATTGTGCTAAATTTGTCAGGCATCATTCGCATAAATACCTGTTGCTTGCTGTGACATGTTGAGAGCATCTCAGCAGTTCCCAGATAGTATGTATGTTCAGTTTTGAATGTATATTTGCTTGTTTGCTTGCTTTCTTAATTTTTTTCCCATGTATTCTTGTGTGTGAAGTATATATACTGCCTAGAAAAAGCATTCACCACTTAAAAAAGTTTTCACATTTTATCATTATACAACATTGAAACAGTGGAATTAACATGGCTTTTTTAACACTGATTAACAGAAAAAGGCTCTTTACTGTCAAAGTAAAAAACAGATCGCCACAAAGTGGTCTAAATTAATTACAAACATACCACACAAAATAATTATTCTCATTAAGTATTAACCTCCTTCAAGTCAGTGTTCAGTAATTGTACCTTTGACAGCCATGTCAGCCTGGAGTCTGTGTGCACTTGTCTCTATCAGCTTTGCATATCTGGATCAGAGTTTTAAATTGACGGGGGGATTTGGTGGTGGAAACCCCCCCTTAAATTTAACACAAGGGGGGGGGGTGGATTTCAGACTCTGTGGGATTAATGAGTGGCTGTGG
Organism: Polypterus bichir lapradei; assembly: GCA_026402145.1. NCBI lineage: Eukaryota > Metazoa > Chordata > Cladistia > Polypteriformes > Polypteridae > Polypterus > Polypterus bichir. The sequence continues at coordinate 112,525,308 of JANRMT010062854.1, read as the reverse complement.
GTGTCAAAAGTTCACAGTTTAAACAGCACTTTAATATATCAAACATTTTTCTTAATGTCATAACTTTGTCTTTTGGATGTTTACAGTAGTTTTTGAAATTTTGAGTAGATAAAGTTGTCATCCAGTATTTCAAATAATTTCTGCTATTTTAACTTCAAATAAATAATTTTGTACTAGCTGTCCCCCTGTGTAATAGAGAAACGGGACAAACTTTAAAGATCACTAAACAAACAGGCATCGCTAACTAAGTGGAGGCAAGGTACACTCCAAAGCGTGGCGAGAGGTAGACCGACTCGAGCTGAGGCTGGTGCGTGAGTGAGGAGGGCTCCAATCTACAGAATGTAAAATAAAAATATAAGAAAAATGTGTATTTTTTAAAAAAATTTTCCTGTCGGAGTACAGTTGTGACTCGGTTCACAACATTCCGACTAATGACATCACACTTTAAGGACAGTGCTTCCACAGAGAATCAATAAGTAAAATTGAGTAGTTTCACAACACTATTGTAAGCAGTTGTATTGCAATATCAATACTGTTATTAAATTATTATTATTATTGTTATTATTATACATACTGTGATGTATGTATTATAATAATGTTTGCTTAGCTTACTTGAGGTTAGGTTAGTTTAGGGTAGGCTATGTCGGGTCAGGTGTGTAACTGATGCATCCTTGAGGCGAAAATGCTGTTGGCACATGGTGATGAAAATGTGGCTCTTTGTATCCACAGTCAGTGAGGCGAAAATAGCATCAGACACAGAGACATGCCCTCTACATGCAGCTGGTGCACACTAGGTGATTGCTGTGTGCTGCCTACGGAATGGAGCAATTTAGAGAACAGCCAAAGTCGGCCAGTGTAGCTTTGGCTTTATGCTTGGGGTCATTGTCTTGTTTGAAAACAAATCTCTCCAAAGGTGCAGGTTTCTTGCAGGCTTCATCAGGTTTTCCTTTAGGACTTCAGTGTGTTTTGCAGCATTCATTTTACCCTCCAGCCTTAAAGGCCTTTCCAGGGCCTGATGGAGAGAATCATCTCCACTGTTTCTCACAGTGGAATGGTGGGTTTTTGATATTGTGCAGTGTTTAGCTTACAGACACGCATATGTTGTATGAGGCTGTGAACTTACTCTGTCAATAGGATTGTGTGTCTCACTTTTTCCCAAGGAGAGTTAAAAGTGTGCGTAATCTTGTAAAACATAAAAGAGAAAGACTTTCACTAACTTTCATAAGTTCAAAAAGGATTTTGTTTTTAATTAATTTCATTTATCCTGTTCATCATTGTTGCAATCAAATGTGAAAATACACTGGCAGTTTTGTGTTATATTTTGCTTTGCACACTATACTGTATTCCCTAATTATGATTTATGGTAATGCCAAAGCTGAATTTGTGCTGCCTCAGAGGACATAAAGCACTTTATGATGGTGTATATGGATATGCCCTGGGGCAGAAAACACAAACGTAAAGAGGGTTGCTACAGATGTGTTCATGCACTTGTAAGCAAGGCAATAGAAATTATTTAAAAAAAGTTTTGAATTTATAAAAGATAATTTAAAAAAAAAATCCATTCTGTTTTATACTACACCAGTAACGGCGTAGTACACGATAGCGTGCTTCCTGTATAGCTCTTCTTTTCTCCACCCTAGCTGCCTGCTTCATCTCTTCTTTTTGGCATCTTTTTGCATTAAAACTGGTTAAGTCAGTGTTTGTGTTGCAATTACTTAGTATGTTTTCCTTAATTTTTCATTTAAACTGGCACTTAAGTCTTTAATCTGCCTCAAGAATGAATTAAGATATTAAGAGGTAGGGCTAGTGATGGTGAAGGTTGGTAGGGTTAAGAACGGCGCATGTGCCGCGTGGCCGCCCTGCTGGCTGCTGCCGAATAAAAAGAGGAATAACCTTGGAGGTCAATCATCACCCCGAAAGCCGATAGTAGACGTCACATAGTATATGTGTTCCAAATTTCAGGTCAATAGTTCAAACGATTTGCAAGCTACAGGTGATTTAAAATCCCAGACTGACAAATGGACAGCCATGGTAGCGTATTATATAAGAAGATTTTCTAATAGTGAAAATGAAAAAAAAATCTAATGTTTTTCTCTGTGTACATTTTTACAATTTCATTTAACTGTGTAATATATATCTGATATTAGTGGAAAGATGAATTTATAGTGAAGATGAGGTGAAGATGAGGCTATAAAACACTTTATTGTAGTATGAATTATCATTAACACTGACAAAATACCAAGATATACCCACGTGGTCTGTTTTAGGTTTAGATCAGAAATGTTTGATGCTTGAAATAAATGATTAATATAAAGTAAGGACTGCTTAAGCCTGCTTTCAAGTCCCTTATGGTCTTTCACTTGTCCCCTTTTCTTCAAGAACCTTAAAACTTCTTGTAATACTTGAGTCCTTTACTTCTTATTAACTAACTCATTAGTTAACTATGCAGTGTTTGCCTATTTTTCATATGTGCTTATTTCACGTTTTGTGATATTTTCTAGTCCTTTATCTTCCTAATAGCTAGACCTCTGCATTGACTGTTACTGTATTATTATAGATAATGCCATATTGGCAAGGAGAGTGCCTGTCTGAATACTTTCTCTAACATGGGGGTCTCCATGGTGATAGATTATCAGAGGGCAGGCTTGCATTATTTGAGCTGCTGCTTTGCTAATGCTAAGGAGAGGCTCACGGCTGCAGAGCAAGATTTGGAGAGGAGCTTCATTTCAAGAGCTAAGGTGTTCACTGAAAGACCTTCCTGTCAAAAGTATTGATTTCTGTATGATATTCTGAGCTGAAGGGTTTTATATATTCTGAAAAATCTGAAACAAGTATTAGTTTCAAAAATGAACACATTTGACAGTACATAGTAAATGTATTTATGAAATTGGAGATTGTCACAGATGATTGACAAACATAGCTCAGTCTCAGACAAATGTGTCAGATTGTTGTCCTATTGCAATCCGATGTCTTAATTGCATTATGGTTACTTCTTAGTATTGCGCCATTTTACTTGCTATAGAGGTATCAGTGAAGTCACAGATTTCTCTTCAATTCCACTCATCTTTTTGACAGATGCTTTTGCTGATCACTTGCACGTTTTGCTTTCTTTAGTGCTGTGATTCCCCTCTTTAATCCTCAGAGTCACTTGCTGCCATAATTGTAATTCCATTGTACTTCCTTATATTGTATGTGGTTCTTGGATGCCTTTAATTGAACCCCTGATTCAGTTGGGTTGTGTTTCCTGCTTTTGTCCTTCAGTCAGGGTGGCTAATTTATAACATTGGATTTTGTTTTAATACACTGTGGTCTATTTGTCTGTTTTCAACTTTTGAATTCACTTTATTTGGTAGAGTTTGACATAAATTTATCCACATCATGAAACTCATATGTAGATGATGGTGCAAAGGGCTGCCACTATGTAATATATTTTTTTTAAATAATTAGTTTAACATTTTCACAAACAAGTTGAAGAATAGGAATCACCTCCATCAGAGCTCCGCTACCATGGGATTTCCAATGTTGTCATTTAACAGAGGACCCCCTCTGCTTGGAAAATGAAGTTCTGGTATAGACATTGTGTTTTTTGGGTCACTAAATGCTGCTTCCTATGAGTTTATGCCCCCATAGGAGAAGTGGAGATGAATTGCACAAATGTTATTTCCTTAATAATAAAACATACTGATGATGATGATGATAATAATAATAAGTTGCATTTATAGAGCACATTTCACAAATAAGCTTTCCCTTTCCTTCAAAGTAAAATTGACCCCCAGAAGCTTGAGACTCGTTCATAAACTTTGAATTTATTGGTTGAAATACAGTAATCCCTCCTCGATCGCGGGGGTTGCATTCCAGACCCCCCCGCGATAGGTGAAAAACCTCGAAGTAGAAACCATATGTTTGTATGGTTATTTTTATATATTTTAAGCCCTTATAAACTCTCCCATACTGTTAACATTATTAGAGCCCTCTAGACATGAAATAACACCCTTTAGTCAAAAGATTAAACTGTGCTCCATGACAAGACAGAGATGGCAGTTCTTTCTCACAATTAAAAGAATGCAAACATATCTTCTCTTCAAAGGAGCGCCGTCAGGAGCAGAGAATGTCAAAGAGAGAGAGCGCGAGATAAGAAAAGCAAACAATCAAAAATATCAATATGTGCTTTTAAGTATGCCGAAGTACGGAAGCTTCGCGATAAAGCGGCATTTTGTAGAGGAGCGTCCGTATCCTCTGTGCAAACAACCCCTCCGTCAGGCGCAGAGAATGTAAGAGAGGGTGAGAGACCAAGAAAAGCAAACAATCAAGCACCGCGCGGGAAGCATATCATTGAGGAGTTTTAGTTAATATGTAATACATGCTCTGATTGGGTAGCTTCTAAGCCATCCGCCAATAGCGTCCCTTGTATGAAATTAACTGGGCAAACAAACTGAGGAAGCATGTACCATAAATTAAAAGACCCATTGTCCGCAGAAATCTGCGAACCAGCGAAAAATCCGTGATATATATTTAGATATGCTTACATTTAAAATCCGCAATAGAGTGAAGCCGCGAAAGTCGAAGAGCGATATAGCGAGGGATTACTGTATACATATTTTGTAAAGCCATAACAGTTCAGGTGCATTGTTGATGTGGATCTGCCCTCAATATTAAAAATGAAGATATGCCCCTGTTTTAGAGATTTGTACTTTGTTGTAGTGAACAGACTGCTCCCTCAATATTTAAACTCCTAATTAGATTGTTCTCCTTTTGTTTATAAATAAAGGCTAATGCTGTAACATTAATAACAAGGAAGAATGTGCAGAAACATGGCTGTTAGGTCATTTAAAATGGCAAAAGACACAGTGCTCATCAGCTTTTTGATGTTCTTCTGTTTTGCAGCTTTGGTCATGTCTTAGTTGGGTCTTGTAATTAAGTCTGAGATTAATATCAGACTTGATCAGTAAACACAGTGCTTGATGAGGGGCATTGCTTATATACATCACAGCAAAACAAGCTGGCATGTGGAATCGATTAGTCAAACTTTTCAGTCTCGCATTGTTTCACAGAAACATTAGGAGCAGATGCTCTGTGCCAATTTGGCCAGCCCCCCCATTTAAATATCCAGACCTCAAAAAAAAAAAAAGGCAGAGAAGTTAAAGAGTGAATCTTGATTGGAGATTTAGTAAAAGTAGACATCATTTATATTTGAAGCATAAGGGGCATGCCGATTGCCGAAGACATTTTAATACAAGGCAGAGAGCAGCAGTAAGTTGCTTGAAAGCCAGGAGAATGAGTTGCATCTGGTTTACAGCTCAGCTCCTTGAGGACTAGGCACTCTGCATATGGAGAATAATTTCAGGTGTCCTGGGAATGGCTTAATTGCATAGAAAACAAATAAGCACATGTGCTGTTTGAAGAGCTCATGTGGTGCATCCTGCACATCCAAGGTAGGTCAATTTCTAGTGCATATTTTTAGTGAGATCAGAAAAAAATGTGTGCTCGGGTAGCAATGCCTTTCAAATTTGGAATGAAATTCCAGAATTAGACACAAAAAAAAAAAAAATCAAAAACAGGCTTTTAGACTTGTATAAAAAATAATAAAAAAATAACCTCGGAAGAGGAAAACTATTTTTGTCTTTGATGTGTATTATGTAGCTTGAAATACATGGTAATTTTGGTCACATACTCTCAGGATGTTCTTTAGTGAATTTTTGAATGGAATGTAAGTGCGTGAATTGAACAAATAGTGTTTGGAATGAAGGGAGTATATGTGTGCTATTAATTGAAAAGCATAGACACAGTATAAAAATGTTTCTTTTGTGCGTAGAACTCATTCTAGACAGGCAAACTGTGCTTCACCTATTCAAGAATTATGGTTGGATTCTTGAAGGAAAACCATGTAGATGGTAAGAAGCAGCCTTTGTGAGGCTCGCATTACAGACGTTAAAGTGAAATACTGCAAATAATTCACTGTTCACTGTGGCTTACTTCTTTCTTGCATTTCAGTCCAATTCCCAAAGTAAACAAGGAAGAATGTCCAACTTATTTTTGTATAGTGCTCGTCTCTGAGTGCAGGCATGGAACGCTGCAAACAATTCTGAGTAACATTACAAGTATAGATTATACAAAGAGTATCCATCCAATTCAGGGTCTAAGGGGGTCTATCCTTATTAGAGCAGCACTCAGCACCTCACAGCTCCAGAGTCCAGGATTTGTATCCCAGCCTGGGCCTTTCGGGTATGGAACTTACACATTCTCACCATGTGTGCTTGGGTTTTTGTAACATAATGCAGGTTGTCCTCCCAAATGTGCCGGTTAGTTGGCTAGGGCAGGCTGGATGGTTGGATGGATGGAGGGAAGGAAGGAAGCAGAAAAAGTTTAGATCACTTTGATTTATTCTTAAGTGCATTTTTACTTATGTGCCCATGCGCTATGCATTAGTTACACATATAGTATGGAAAAAAGAAATGCAACATCACATAAAACAAAATATTGAAAGCTAAACGGAGCAACATTGTGAATATAAAAAAGGATGTCTGTATCTAAACCAAATAATGTATACTATATATAATATTAAGTGGTAATGTGTTTCTTGTTAGTCAGACATGCAAGTAAGAAATTCACCATACTCTGTATATGGGTCAATAATACTCTTCTTTTTCTCTCTCTCTCTCTGTGTGTATATATATATATATATATATATATATATATATATATATATATCTTGTAAGTGCTAGAGGTCGCTGTTGCCTCTTAAACCCAGCAGACTGACACACAGGTCACAGGGTAAAAGCACCAAGAAGATATTTTTTTAATTATTTTCTTCCTGCACAGTGCCTCCAAAGCACCACAGCCACAATAAACACAATATTCTCTCTCCACCACACCTCCCAGCAAGCATTGTCCACCTCCTTCTGACTCAGGCTCACTTGCTGGGTCTCCACCAGTCCTTTATATATAGTCCTTGACCCGGAAATGCTTCTGTTCTTCCATCCGCATGACTTGCTAGCACTTCCGGGTCAGATGGAGAATTGGATTTTCCTTCAGCCCTGAAGTACTTTGGGACTCCCATCCTCATGACCTGGGAGTACTTCCAGGCTATAAATACGGCACCAGTCCTTCTGTTCTTTTAGAGCTCCCTCTGGCAGCATCCACGGCACCCAACAGAGCTGTGCAACCAAACTCCAAGTTCCAGGATGCCCTGTGGGAATCTCGGGCACCGCCAGATCCCAGGGAAGCTACCATCTACTGTTTTGGGGGAGGCAGTGACTGGGAAAAGCTGCCTTTCCCCATCCTTCCATCACAGGGCTGTCCCGACTGGGATGAGCTGCCAGCCACAATCTATATATATCTACATATACGTAAAATTATAAAATGTTAATTTCTAAGTGTCTTTGATCAGCAACATTATGAAAGGATTATTCAGCCAAGCAAACAATGACAGTTTCATTTGGACAGAAGACATCACAAAGGGGCCTTACAGTTCATGACAATGCATCCTTTCCAACATGGACCACCACAGACAGTAAGAGAGAGAAAAATTATGGAAAGACTTAATAATGGAAAATCAAAAACCAAATATTGAAATTAATTAAAAGGCAGTATAAAAAACATGTAGTTGGGATTAGTTTTACACCAGGTGTAAAGTAATTATTACTGGATTACCTCTTCAGTTGATATTAGTTTTATGGTAGGAGCTGGGGCAAAGTCATTTCTTGAAGTTGCTGGTATTCACTGGTACTCTGTACTGGCATTTTCCCGTTCCTTGTAGTTAATATATGCATACTGTCAGTACAGAACCTTTTTTATAAGAAAAATATGTCTGGTTGCACCTCTGAGGGTATATAACACACCCACCAACCTCCTATTATTCAGCACACACAACAAGGAGTACACCAGTAGTTCTTTTTTCTCTGGGTGGGAGGTGGGGTAAAGTAAATATTATCAGAGGACCTCAGTAATTCTACTCCCATTTAAATTGCTCACATTTACTTACTTGTTGATTGTCACAGGACTAGTTTAACTTGGGGTAATTTTTTATGGACTTATAGAAGATAAGGTTCTATAATTTTTATTAAGATGTGGATGCACAGTCTATGAAAAGTTACCGACATGAGCGATTTGGGTGGGACTAGAATTATAATAATTACTTTACTACACCTCCTGGTGTAAAACTAAACCTGTCCAAATAGAGCTTTTGAGACTATTGTGACACACTCACAGGAGCAACACTAACAAGAGCATGCTGTTCTAAAATATTTTATTATTTTGGGAGTCCATCCTTAGTTCCTCATGGTTTTTTGAGTTTATCAGAACATCAGTTCTTATATGAATGTATGATTTCTTTTGTAAATAGCCAAGGGATTACAATACAACAGGTTGTTATATTTTCAGCCAGGTGAGCAATGTAAATTGGTTTTATGCTTACTATATTATAATAATAATAATAATAATGATATAAAACTGACTTGTCACCAGAATAGTGAAAATACATTATATGTAAGGAGTGGTATTGCAATGGATGCTTTCAATGGGAAAGTCCAACTGGCATGGCTTGTGAGGCAAGTTACATTTGGAGTCTAGTAGTTAGGTAGTACAACATTAGTTTTAATTAGTTATTAAGTTTGAAGACTTTAGCTTAAAATTTTTAGACTGAGATATCCAATTAAAGGGATAGAAAAAACAGACAAAACATTGCAGTTATAGTATTTTGATGCAATGGCATGGTCTCAAATAGTAATTAACAGTATTCTTGTTTGGATTTTCAGACCTCGGATGGTGCGCTTTAATTAAAGCATTACTGAAATGGAAATGTTAAGAATCTAAAGCACATTCTACACTTGGAATTAATTTTATACCTTTCTTTTTGAGTACAAAGGCAATTTAGCTTGTAGTTATAATGCACTCGAGCGTATAAGTGCAGTGAAATGATGATAACCGATCTCTTCTTTCCACACCCACCATCCCCATCATTCTTATAGCCCTTGCTCACATTTACCATTTTCACTGTTTCTTCAGAAAGATGCTTTACACCTTTGAGCAATTGATATGGCCTTGGTAAACATGTGATCTTGAAAGATATTATCTGCTGTCTGTATTTTTTCCTGTCTGAAAGCCCTTCTTGGAATGCACTGCTGGATGCATATAGAAATACTGTATACTAAAAGACAGAATCAAGCACTGACATGGCTGCAATTCTGTCTTCTACTGACTTTCCCCTCCTGTAGACGTGACGTCCTGGTAATAATATCAGTAGCTGAACACTTGGTGCTTTTTCTAAGCAAAAGAATAGCAAACATTTTCCAGGCTGATGGCTTACATGTGGTGGGCCAAGTTCATGAGATGTTGTATGCTACATTCATTTGAGTCTTGTATTTCAGGATGAGAACTGTTGTATAATAATACTGTATTCAGCAGCAGAAAAAAAATAAATGAAGCCTTTTTTTTTTCTTTCCTTTAAACTTGATTTGTAACTGCTAAGTCCATCAGCCTGGTTTAATAAAGAGAAACAGAGGAACAGTTTACTGAAAGACAGAAGGCACTTGTTTCTATGAATTCCAGTCAAAATAGGATAATTTGTTCGAAAACCAGTAACGTTCCTCTTCTGAGGTTTCTTTTCAACTCTCTTAATTCAGAGATTACAGCCCTGCCATTGACGGCAGTTAGCTCATCTGATTATGACACAGTTAACTGTGAGTTTAACAGCATGAAAGTAAAACAGTCTTGCAAGATTTCAGACGACTTCTGCTGTTTGGCTCCAAGCTTGTCCTAGTGCTGGCTATAATGCTGCACTTACTGCTCTTGGTAGCTTACTTGCTCTATAATTGTCAGCACTGTTGTGTTTGTCTTTTCAGCAATGAGATGTTAAACAGGTGGATATCTGTGTTGGTACCTGTGCCTCATAAGTAATTTTTGTCTCTTTGTATTTTGAAATTTTTACTTCTTTCTTTGTCAGCCATTGGATGTTTTCAGAGAAAAAGGTGAGATCTAAATAAGATTGACAGGATAATTTAAGAGGGCTTTTATACAAGACATCTTGATTCATTTTAGAATATACATCAACAAAGGGACCGGTCAGTTACCTATTTGCAAGCCATCTGCCCATTTTCTAAAAGTGATTGTTTTAAATCTGATTTATGAAAGCTACAGTCTATGCTAGCAGCACGGGTACCATAAGGGAACTAACCCTGGTTGTGTTCTATCTTCTGCATACTGAAAAATGTTTGCTCATGCCAGCTCAGTTCTTAGAGAGAACACTGTTGTTGACTGCACCTCTTTTTCACTAAAACATTTGCACTCTATGTCTAGGAAGCTTAATGAGCATTTATTTAGGTGCCTAGATAGCACATGTATTGAACATGGGCACACACCAAAGAACTGGTCGTAAAGAGGAAGTCTGAAAGTACTTTGAATGTGACACTCATAGAAACGAGCGAATGGGGACGAGACAGTCATGGTTGTAGAATTCTATTAAAGGGAAGGAACTGGATAAATTTAAAAACACCCCTGAAACTGTTTCCATAAAGATGTCAGCAGAATGTATTATGAAGTTCTTGATCTGAAGTTTAAAATGCCCAATGCTGCCTAAGGACAGAGCCTAATTCTTGAACAGATGGTACACCGTGACGTTCCGCAAATAATTTGTGTATGGATGGTTGGAGCAAAATAACCCATTTGCTGTGTACCGTAGACATAGAATGTATTTCTTAATCTTCATTAAATTTAAGATAAAATGAAAATGATTAATTTTTCTCTCAAAATAAAAACTAGTTGAGGGAAGTCACCAAAAGAAAAAAAAATAAAATAGAAATGCTCTAAAGTTCATATAGCTGAACTGAAGCTAAATTAAAAATGGGATGAGAGGTGAAAATAGTGTAGAAATAAGCATTGGTTAAAAAAATGAACCAAAATAACCATGGTAATGATAATTAATATCAAAGTAAATAATTAATCTTTATGCACCCAAATCATTAAAAATAATGTAGAAAATAATTAAAAATTAGAACTATAATAACCTAGGTAGGAAGAAGTTCTCATATAAAACTATTTTTTTCTTTATACACCCAAATGTATTTATTTATGTATCTGTTTTTAAAGAAGTAAAGTGGTTTTGCGCAAAACATATTGTCATTCCACAGCAGTGTTGGGTCATTGCTGTGTGCAGTATATAAGTTCTGATGTCTTAGGCCAAGCTGTTTGTCACACCCGCTGTTGTGTACCTTATCAATACTGTCAGTGATTTCACTTTGTGTCTTAAATTTACATTCCCTCTCACACGTTTAAGGGTGTATGGAAAGAATTGTGTCTGCAATCCCCCCAATTTTCCTCTTGAGCAGGCTTGATGAATGGTCTTCATGGCCACGGGAGGTTGCGTACTTTTGCACAACTGATTCATGAGAGAACTGGCACTGAGGATGCCAGTTGCTTAACAGCTAATGTCCATGTCTATCCAAAGTTATTGCTGTAACATGGCATATTTGAATATATTACAGTCACTGCAGAACAGGATAATTTGACTAACAAAGCCTCTGTTTAGGCAACTTCAAGCTGAGATGGGACTGCTAATTCTGGAAGGCAGGCCTACAGGGTTGAGCCAAAAACTACAACGTTCCGCACCCTGTTGCCCTGTGGCTATGACAGACAAGTAGTACTGTTACTACCTGTAAGCTCACTGTGTCATACAAACACACAAGACAGACAATAGCTGTCATACAAAGCATCAAACAATGGTGAATTGCCGCACAACGTCACTACCCTTTTGGCTTGTACAAATACCCCCTGATGGCTGCACTGAGCCATTCTACCTTGCAGATAGTCTTCATTGGCATCTGCCGCACACAGCAGAAAATGGTCTGAAGGAATGATCAGCCCACCTTCCTGTATCACATTCATAGCTGTGTGCTTGTGACCACTGCACAATCCCACCTGAATGAATTAATACCCTTAATCTATGGACACTATGGACAAACTACTCACTATGTGTACTGAACAGCAGTCTGGGTAAGTGATGAGATAAGTGAATCCTTCAAAATCCTAAAAACACACAAATATTAGCATCCTTTTCCATTTCACTTACAATACTATCAAATCATCAGTTTTTTTGATTTTATTGATTTTATCAAAATCAAATAGCATTCCATAAAAATAAGTCAAGTTTAACAAAAAAAGATTTGAAACAAATCAACCCCCAGCCCTGAGAAAGAGAGCTAGGCCAGCAGAGTAAAATTTAAAGCTAGTAAAAATAAGTCTACATGCCAGTAGTGTAGTAAAGGCAATTACAGTTTGTTTGTCCTTCTCCACTTTAAGCCTATCTCGGAATACACCAAACACGGCTGTTAACGGATTAGGAGAGATTGTGACACCAAGGCTGTCTGACAGGCATTTAAAAATTTTGGTCCAGAATGATGTTAATTTAGTGCTGGTCCAGAACATGTGGCCTAGTGAGGTTGGAACTTGATTGCAACTTTCAGAGGTTGGATCTTGCCCTGGAAACATTTTCTACAGTTTTAAACAACAGAGAGATGCGCTTGATATATAATATTGAGTTGAATAATTCTGTGCTTTGTGCTACATTATTCTACTCGGCTAGTTCATGAAGTAGACCAAGAAAAGTGAGCTGATGACGATGATTTGAAAGTAGTAGTCGGCCTTCTGAACTTTCTTGGCCAAGGGGGCAAACGGTTTGTCCTTTGACATAAAATCTAAAACATAAAGTGGCCGCCACAGTTTCCAGGGCTGGTGCTTGTGTTAAAACAAGTGTTCATGGAATTGCTACTGCCTCCCCGTGACCCTGACGTGGAAAAGTGGGATAGGAAATGAAGGTTACATGCTTAAAGTACTGACATTGACTAGACCCCTAGAAAAATGTCAGTTTTATAGTCTTTAGCACTGGGTCAATGCATAATGTGTGGACTGTATATAGTTAAGGAGTACGCCATTTATCGTCTAAGTAGTGCTTCATAATATTAGTAATCAAAATTGTGCTTTGAAAGTCACTACTGTCGGGTCCTCCCTGCGTGGATTTTGCATGTTCTTCCCATGTCTGCGTGGGTTTCCTCCAGGTACTTCGGTTTCCTCCCACAGTCCAAAGACATGCAGGTTAGGTGCATTGGTGATTCTAAATTGTCCCTAGTGTGTGTTTGGTGTGTGGATGTGTGTGTGCGCCCTGCGGTGGGCTGGCACCCTTCCAGGGGTTTGTTTCCTGCCTTGCGCCCTGTGTTGGCTGGGATTGGCTCCAGCAGACCCCCGTGACCCTGTAGTTAGGATGTAGTGGGTTGGATAATGGATGGATAGAAGTCACTACTGTTTATACTTAGAACAGAACACTTCAACAGAATACTTTAATTGAAAGAATGTTCTTACATGTAAGATGCCATTTTAAGGTAAAACATCTTTTTCTCATTTGTTCTTCGAATACTATTATTCATATGTTATTGTTATTAATTTTGTAGTGGCACCTTTAAGCAAGCATTAGGTCTTTGCATTTTAAGAAGTTAAATTTTTTCATTAATTTATTTGTAACAGAGGCAACAAACTCAGCCTGCCCACTTTCAGCTTTGCTCTTAGGTGTCTATTACACATATTGAGGTATTATGGTGGCTGTTTTTTTTCAGGGGTGTGCAGATTGTAAAATGGATTTACATTGTGTGCTTTTTCTAGCCTCACTAATTACAAAATAATTATAAAATACTAAATACACAATACAACAATTCTGTCATGTACAACTTTGACAAAGAGAAGCTGGGGGGGTATATGATTGTGGCGTAGTGGGTCCCGGAAAACGACAGGAGGCCAACCAACACTGTAACAATGATGAATATGAAAGAATGAACTAACAAAAATCTATCATTTGGATCTTCATAACATTCTACCCCGTGGTACATTCCATGGCAGATTTCCTTTCATGTGACCATCCTACATATCCGTTATTAATGGTTTACTGCCTTTTATCGATTACTTTAGATAATTAGGGGCAGAGCCTGAGTTTAAGATGGGGGCATTGTTTAGAATCACACCTGTAATGCTACATGTAAATATATCATAAGTCATTGGTAATATAAAGTTAGAATCTAAACTAAAATTTTGGTTACTTTAGCATGTTTAAACTTTGAAATTGTGAAAAAATACGCAAATACCATTAACAATATTTAAATGTCAGATTTGTTTCTGTGTTTCTTTGCCTACTTATTGGCATTTTGGCAAAATAAATACTTTCTTGTTTTTTAAACCAGTTAGAAAATGTACGCATAGAACACACCTAACGTTATACTGAAACTGTCTGATAGTTGGGCTGTTGTTAAAAAAAAAAGTTTTATTTCATTCATCAAAGAGGCAGTTTTGCTTATTTTATATTTGAAAAAATACAGGTTGCTTTAAAGAATTACAGTATATACTCGTGTTTAAGTTCTCCCGCAGATAAGTCAGGGCTTGATATTACCATATAATTTCTGGTATTTTATAATGTCGGTCATATAAGTCGAATGCGAAAAAACTCACGCTATTGGTCCAAGAGACTATGATATGCTAACGTCCACCTGAGAGAGTAACCACGGACCACACTGACTTTTTTTCTATGTTTTGTGTCTACGTGACCACACAGTAATACCTGAACTACTCCGAAGCGACGTTTGCACTGTTTTGTGTTTTTTGTATCTCACACACTCATACACCATTATCATAAGAGCATCCCTTATCTACGATGGAGCGTTCGATCAGAAGAAAGTATGAAGCTGGTTTTAAATTAAAAGTCATTGATGTGGCAAAAGAAATTTGTAATTGTACTGCTGCAACAAAATTTGATGCGTCTGAGAAACTGGTACGAGATTGGAGGAAGAAAGAAGATAAAAAAAAAAAATTCAAGCGTATTTTTGAACAAGCGTATAAGTAAGGGTCTGATTTTATGATTTGTTGGGTTTCAAGACCTGACTTATACGTAAGTATATACGGTATTTGAAATATCCATATTATTGTCAAATGTGTAAATGACCTTTGTATATAAAGAGTCTTCTTCCAGAGGTGAACGTCAAGCTTGTGGACAGTGAATCTCCATTGTGTGGATGCTGGTTGGTTTTTCTCCTATTTAGTGTCTGTCTTCCCACTTACTTTGTGTCAGCATAGACAAAGTGAATTTGTGCGACTTTTTGAAGACTAAAGACAAGTGGGGACAATTACATAAGAAAAGGTTCAATTTGTATATGTAAAGTGGATTTAATATATATTTATGGTGATACTAGTATCTATGTAGAAGTGACTTTTTATGGAAGCATATATGTAGCATAACTTACTGTCCTTGTCTTGGGTACTTTTTGTCATTGCCTTCTGTTTTCTCTTTTATCTTAATCACTGTAACCTATTTAAAAAAAGTTCTTGTTAGTTTAGAGCCTACTGCATACATTTATCTTTTTCGTTTGAGGAATAAGTCATCTCTTAATGTCAGTTGTTTAATTTTACCGGTCATTTTATTTTTTATTGTGACTTTTAAGGTTAATTAGGTTTTGTTTTATGGTGCAGAAGATTGATAGTGATGCAAGGAGTAGCCTTTGGGCTTCATTTGGGCTATTTTAAAATATAGACATTTCTTGCTGTATCTTTGATTATATCTTTATATATAATACGTTACCATGGCTGTTTGTTTGTCTGTCAAAGATTTTAAATCACCTGTAGCTTGCAAACCGCTTGAACTATTGACCTGAAATTTGGTACACATATACTACGTGATGTCTGTTATCCGCTTTCGGGGTGATGATTGACCTCCAAGGTTATTCCTCTTTTTATCTTATTTTTATTGTAGAATCAACTCTTGGCAGTGGCCAGCAAGGCAGCCCTGCAATGCATGCGTGTGGGCACCATTCTCATCCCTACCACCTTCACTGTCACTTCCCTTATCTCTTCATATCTTAAATCATTCTTGAGGCAGATTGAAGACTTAAGTGCCAGCTTAAGTGAAAAATGAAAGAAAACATACTAAGTAATTGCAACACAAACACTGACTTAATCAGTTTTAATGCGAAAAGATGCCAACGAATGAAAAGAAGTGGGCCACTAGGGTGGAGAAAAGAAGAGCTGCTCAGGAAGCAGCAAGCGCATCAACCTCTGAGCAAATGAATGCTAACCATACAGAGAAAGAATATGAAAACTATAATGCTCAAGTCAAGTGTATTCACTGCACGTTATCATGCAGTGCTCCATTACTGGTTAATAAATATTTAATCACAATTCTGATTTATCTTTGTCATTGCACTTTATGTGCAAGAGTTGTCAACCTTTAGTACTCTTACTTCTTTGCAATGTTGTAATTTAGAGGTGGAATAACTGATTATCAGTCCATATCCATGTTTAGTGTCCATCTTTCCATTCTGTCATCCCACCTAGGCAATTACTGGGTCCTTCTCCAATAACTTTATCAAAATAGAAGTGGCATTCAAGTACTTCTAAAGAACACTAAGGAAAAAAGAGCATACATTTCTGAAGAAGCAATATGAACAGCCTTTACCAAGCATGTAATATGATATACTGAAGTAGGCAATTGTTATTCTTGATTTTAAATGATCGGTCAGATGAAGCTTCTTTATTATTACTAGGCAGAAAATTCCCCAATGTAGGAGCCGACCAACTAAAAACATAGGAAACAGTTTCTTAATCCTGGTAATTTTAAGAAGAGCTACATTTTGAGATTATAGTGTATGCTCAGGCCATTTTTAACTTAAGAAGGGTTTCAATATTGGCTTTAAACTTAACTGGAAGGTCAGAGCAGATGTCTAAAATGGGAATATATGGGGGTGGGGTGTTTCAGGCCCATTATCATATCTCCTTGCTGTTTAACAGATTACTTATACAACGGGCAGATAGTGCTTCTGCACCCTTACCCTGGGGACATGCGGGTTCTGGCAAAAAAAAAAAAAACTACTTTTAAGACATATCCTTGGAACATCCTACCATAGTTGGGATTATCATTATGAATAAAATGTAACAGATATGTTTTATTGAAAGGTTTACAGTTAATCATCATCAGATGCGCATTCTGAAAAAAGCTTAGGGTCATTTTTCAGCATTCATGTCTAGCAGGATGGTTACTATTTTAGTAAGTATGTAGCACTGGGGAATTCCATCCATCCATCTATTTATCTATCCAGCACTTCATTTTCTAAGCTTCTTTACTAATCTAGGTTTGCAAAGTATTGGTTCCTGTTCCAAAACCAACTACAAGAGCCTTAAGTGTGACCATGAGAAATGGAGGTGGTGATGATGGATATCCCTTAATGTTGTGTACTGTAGATAGGGCCACTATCTGGACCTCTTCCAAACAGAGAAACCTATACAAAGGACTCTTTTTTAAATGTGTTTCTGTTAGCTAGTTTATAATCTGATGCTCAGCTGAGTGATCATAAAAGAGCTTAGCAGTGCAGTATGTCTAATTAAAGGAAAATGAAATTAACCTACCATGAAACTGAAGTACTTTCACAAGCAGTCAGCTTTGTTACCAGCTGACCATTTTTGCACGTCCTCAGTTTGATGTTAGCACCTTGTACTTAAATCAGTGGCCCAGAAAACTGCGAGTATTTTATCTTTAGTTAATGTCAATGTTGTTCACGATTTGATTGTGAGTCACTGAGGCATTGTCAACAGTGAAGTCTCCGTGTGATATTTGTATTGAGAACTTTATTCAGGAGACGGAGCGATGACAGTACATGACAGATGCAATAAATAGTTGACATGCTTGATTACAGTATAACCACAAGTGCAAAAGAAAAAGAAGCAAAGTGCAAAAATCTGTTCAGAGTTCGGCGCTGGACTTGCTTCAGCCACGAGTGCACTGTAGTGTATGTGCATTGGATGATATATTTTATCATCTTCACAAAGAACCCCTTAATAATGTGCTTAGTAAATGGCACTATGTAAAACTAGTTTCAGTACTGGGAGATTTGCTTGCAAACAACTGTCTTGTAAAAGTTTCCCAAGAAGTCTTTGCAAAGCTTTTTATACGTCAGTCAAAAGTTAAATGAAACAGCAACTTATTCTGTGATCAGTTTGAAATAGCCCGTTTGCTACATCATTACTGCGGAACAATCCATTTTCAATCACAAGCACAGTTTGACTCCAGCAGGCATTGCGAAGTGCTGATGGTGTTTCATACCTAAGAAGCAATCCTAAAAGTTGCATTTGCCTGACTGTCTGCCCTAGAGTCCAGATCGTGCTCCTTCAGATTTCCATTTCTTTGGACTTATTCAAATGTGCTCTTTATGAAGAAGAAAAAAAAAATAGGACTGATAACTAAATACAGTAATTGAAGATGTTGTGGCTGCAGTTGTTGGATTCAGATTGGTAAAAGAAGGCCATACATTCAATTATTTCTCACTGGCACAAGGCAGTTGAAGCTGACAGAGAATGCAGTATATAGGAAAATGAGGACTTTAGCCAAGTACAGTATATCTAGTTCTCCTTTAAATACGATCAAGGAATAGCATAAATAACTAGCAAAAAAAAAAAACTTCTGGCTATTTCTTGTGCATCATTTTGAAGTATTTACCTTGACTGAGTGGCGTTCGTTAGAAATGAGAGTTATTATAGATTTCATTGAGCATTGCTGTTTATTACCATAAACATTTTTAAAACCCATTTAAAAGGTAGGGGCTGGCTCTTCAATGATTAATACTTGAATATGATTATTTCATACTTGTAAATCTTTTTTTTTTTCCTGAGATTATTCTTAGAAAAAAGGTGTCTGGCTAGTTGTTTCTTCTTTTAGCATTCTGTCATGGGAAAACATAATTTAACGTTTGAGAATGGTTAAAAGTTTTGCATGTGTGTATTAGTGAATACGTATACATTTGCAGCTCTTAAGTACAAACTGAAGTGTAATCCTAAGGCCCAATCCATGCTAGAGAGCCCCTGGAGGAATATGACCATGTTTGCCACAGAACCAAAATAACAGACTGACAACAGCAGTTGCTATTATTACTGAAGTGTGATTTTTTTTGTTTTTTTTTTGGCTTTTATAGAACGTCTGCAGAGGAAAGTTCTCCATGAATGTATGTCACAATGATGATGACAGACCAGATTCCACTGGACCTGCCACCCTTGCTGAATGGGGAAGTGCCTCTGATGCCTCACATGGTTAATGGAGATGGGTCTCAACACGTGAGTCACAGTTAATTTGGATATGATGAGTATAACATGTACAGAATTCAAGCTGGGGTACCCATGTACATGTCTGATGAGTATATGTATAGGGTGGTCCAGATCTAATTATGCAATTTTCATTACGCTATAACTTAAGTTTATTACATAGAAAATCACCCGAAAAATCCCGGACCATCGAGAAGTGTGCGAACTGACAACATGAAGAATCGTCTTTGCGCCGAACTGGAATCGTCCCTGCATAAATCAAAGTCATCCAGACGATCTGGATCTGTATAATTAGATCTGGACCTACCTCTATTGGGTGCACACCAAGTTACTAAAAATCTCAGCATTTGTTGATACACTGTTTTGAAACGAGGTAAATCATGTCAGATCATTCTTATTATCCATAAGATTTTTTAACCAAAAATTCCAAAGTAACCTTCAGTAAAAGACACTAGTCATTGTTTTAATTTTATTTATTGTATCTTGCCCAGTGAACACCTAAGTCTTGGGGACTGTTTGTGAACAAGTATTACAGGACAAGAGTACAAAATTGATCACCACAAGTGAACAGCTGACAAACCCAATCATGGTACAATTACTAGGTTTCATAAGCTAACAACTAATATCAACTAGAAAAAACAAGAGATGCTTCAAATGCTTCTTAAACACATTGAAAGCATCAGAATTTTGCCCAGTGGTTGTTCCAACAATTTTAGTTGAGGCAATTGCCATCAAATCCAAATAAAGTGGGTCACAGGTTGGGATGTGTACTCAAATTAAATGTTACATCTTTGCAATACTTCAAACACATTCCTCCTTCTTATACTCAACATTTCTTCCCTGATTCTGTAGAGTCCTTCAGATGGTCCGAGTTAGAAATAAAGGAAAGTTACTCTGTAGTTTAAGCTTCAGGCCTACCTGTGAAAATGTTGGTCATTAATTTAATGTGTCTAAATCTGTACTACGGCTCACATTCTTTGGACACATTGTCAGGAGGGAGCAATCTCTAGAAAAGGACATCATGTTCGGTTAAGTAGAAGGAAAGCGGAAGAGAGGAAGGCCCTGCACAAGGTACATCGACACAGTGGCTGGATCAATGGTTTTAAACATGGAAGAAATGGCGAGGATGGCTCAGAATCGGACAATGTTTTGCTCTGTTGTACACAGGGCCGCTATGAGTTGGAACTGACTTGACGTCACCTAACAACAACAACAACAAATGTAGTCAACAAATACTACTGTTTACAAATTGAAGTATGTCTAGACCTAAAGAGTAAGCCTATTGAAAAAATGCACTCTCTTAACTGCATCAAGTCCGAGCCGCATAAATAAACCCATCAACAGTAAGGAACAGTTTAGTGCTGCTTCTTATACATGGTGTGACAGTTTAGGGCTCTCTCGCTCCCTTGAACCCTCAGACCACTCGTCAGACACCAGGTAAAAGTTCAGAATTATTATTTATTATAATAATAATGTGCACAAAGCACCCTCTACTCCACAATACTCAATTAACAATACAATTCTCAAATAAACCAATCCTCCACTCCCAGACGCTTAGCCACCCTGCCTCCCAACTCAGCTCCTTGTCTGGGAGTTCCCACAATCTATACTAATAAAAGGCAAAGCCCTCACTGACTCACTCACTCACTCACTCACTCACTCACTGACTGACTGACTGACTGACTGACTCATCACTAATTCTCCAACTTCCCGTGTAGGTAGAAGGCTGAAATTTGGCAGGCT